>CM062289.1:26977880-27528724 GCA_031216915.1 Pictodentalium vernedei
TTTTGACCACACACCTCTATCCGGAGCTAACAGGATACACTTTGGGGTTCGATAAAACTTCAATTTACTCTGAATGTGGTATGGAATGTGTAATTACATTAGTTGCTGCTTAACTGTTAAAACATCAAATAAATGTATTTAATCATTTCTACCTTATAATATTATACATGTCCAAAGGTGATAGCGCCGTCATTTTGTGGTTAAATCATTGAACTTCAAATCGAAAAGTCCACGGTTCTGTCGTGAACAGTGGTAACTAAGTTGTGTCCTTGGCCAATGCACTTAACCCTTTACCTAACATGAAAAGCAGACGACACTTGCAAAAAAAATTCTTGAATAACTAATTTTTTTCATTTTTTGTCTCAAAAACATAGGTTATGACCCCTCATTGGAACGAGCTCGACGAGCTCGTTCCAATGAGGGGTCATAACCTATGTTTTTGAGACAAAAAATGAAAAAATAATGAAAATTCATTGGCGATTTTTAAGAATAGCGCTGGCCGGTTTTGGCCGTTACGTTGGGTAATGCACTTAACCCCGATTACCCACGTGGAGACAGGGTCGTGCTGTATACTTAGGTGTACTGCATGTCCATGGTGCACTTAATCCCGACTCTGCCCACCTGGAGATACGGTCGTGCTGTGTACTGAGGTGCATTGCATGCTGATCCCGACTGTCCACGTGGAGATACGGTCGTGCTGTGTACTGAGGTGTACTGCATGTTGATCCTGACTGCCCTTGTCGAGACACGGTGGCGCTATGTACTAAGGTGTGCTGCATGTTGATCCCGACTGCCCACATGGAGACACGGTCGCGCCATGTACTGAGGTGTACTGCATGTTGATCCCGACTGCTCACGTGGAGACACTGTCACGCTATGTACTAAGGTGTACTGGATGTTGATCCCGACTGCCCACGTCGAGTCGCGCTATGTACTAAGGCGTAATGCATGTTGATCCCGACTGCCCACGTCGAGTCACGCTATGTACTAAGGTGTACTGCAGGTTGATCCCGACTGCCCACGTCGAGTCACGCTATGTACTAAGGTGTACTGCATGTTGATCCCGACTACCCACGTCGAGTCACGCTATGTACTAAGGTGTACTGCATGTTGATCCCGACTGCCCACGTGGAGACACGGTCGCGCTATGTACTAAGGTGTACTGCATGTTGATCCCGACTACCCATGTCGAGACACGGTGGCGCTATATACTAAGGTGTACTGCATGTTGATCCCGACTACCCACGTGGAGACACGGTGGCGCTATGTACAAAGGTGTACTACATGTTGATCCCGACTACCCACGTGGAGACACGGTCACGCTATGTACTAAGGTGTACTGCATGTTGATCCCGACTACCCATGTGGAGACACGGTGGCGCTATGTACTAAGGTGTACTGCATGTTGATCCCGACTACCCACGTGGAGACACGGTGGCGCTATGTACTAAGGTGTACTGCATGTTGATCCCGACTACCCACGTGGAGACACGGTCACGCTATATACTAAGGTGTAATGCATGTCGACTGTGCACTTACCTTCAACCAATACTAACCGATGCTTGTCTGAAGTTAGTACGTTTGGGGAATCTGAGAGTTGCTCGCCGCTGATCGGTGGTCCTCTCTGGGTACTCCGGATTCCTCTGTCCGGTACGAGGCGACCCTGGATGTCGAGTGTGTTGTTAAACCCCTATAAAAAATAAATAAATAAATGTGCACAGCTGCAGATGATTGAACAGTGTTTTTAAATCATTGGTGGTTTTCTGCACAGACAGTCAGCAATGTTGTGAGATGATGCAGCCTACTGGTAGAAACACTACAGAGATTGATGCAGCCTTCTGGTAGAAACACTACAGAGATTGATGCGGCCTACTGGCAGAAATACTACAGAGATTGATGTGGCCTACTGATAGAAACACTACAGAGATTGATGCGGCCTACTGGTAGAAACACCACAGAGATTGATGCGGCCTACATGGTATAAACACTACAGAGATTGATGCGGCCTACATGGTAGAAACACTACAGAGATTGATGCGGCGTTGGTAGAAACACTACAGAGACTGATGCAGTCTACTGGTAGAAACACTACAGAGATTGATGCAGCCTACTGGTAGAAACACTACAGAGACTGATGCAGTCTACTGGTAGAAACACTACAGAGACTGATGCGGCCTACATGGTATAAACACTACAGAGATTGATGCGGCCTACATGGTAGAAACACTACAGAGATTGATGCGGCGTTGGTAGAAACACTACAGAGACTGATGCAGTCTACTGGTAGAAACACTACAGAGATTGATGCGGCCTACTGGTAGAAACACTACAGAGATTGATGCAGCCTACTGGTAGAAACACTACAGAGACTGATGCGGCCTACTGGTAGAAACACTACAGAGACTGATGCAGTCTACTGGTAGAAACACTACAGAGACTGATGCGGCCTACTGGTAGAAACACTACAGAGATTGATGCAGCCTACTGGTAGAAACACTACAGGGATTGATGCGGCCTACTGGTAGAAACACTACAGGGATTGATGCGGCCTACTTGTGGAAACACTACAGAGATTGATGCGGCCTACTGGTAGAAATACTAGAGACTGATGTGGCCTACTGGTAGAAACACTACAGAGATTGATGCAGCCTACTTGTAGAAACACTACAGAGATTGATGCAGCCTACTGGTAGAAACGTTTTCAAAGCAGTACAAAAGAGGCAATTTGTGGCTATATGGGGACTTAAGGGTGTGGCTGGCTGGGGTCTTAAGGGTGTAGCTGTATGGGGACTTAATGGTGTGGCTGTATGGGGTCTTATAGGAGTGGCTGTATGGGGACGTAAGGGTGTGGCTGTATGGGGTCTTAAGGGTGTGGCTGTATGGGGACTTAAGGATGCGGCTGTATGGGGTTTTAAGGGTGTGGCTGTATGGGGACTTAAGGGTGGAGCTGTATGGGGACTTAAGGGTGTGTCTGTATGGGCCTTCAGGGTGTGTCTGTATGGGGACTTAAGGGTGTGGCTGTATGGGGTCTTAAGGGTGTGGCTGTATGGGGACTTAAGGGTGGAGCTGTATGGGGACTTAAGGGTGTGGCTGTATGGGCCTTCAGGGTGTGTCTGTATGGGGACTTAAGGGTGTGGCTGTATGGGGACTTAACGGTGTGGCTGTATGGGGACTTAAGGGTGTGGCTGTATGGGGCTTAAGGGTGTGGCTGTATGGGGACTTAAGGGTGTAGCTGTATGGGAACTTATGTGTGTGGCTGTATGGGGACTTAAGGGTGTGGCTGTATGGGAACTTAATGGTGTGTTAAGGGTGTGGCTGTATGGGAACTTAAGGGTGTGGCTGTATGGGGACTTAAGGGTGTGGCTGTATGGGGACTTAAGGTGTGGCTGTATGGGGACGTAAGGGTGTGTCTGTATGGGGACTTAAGGGTGTGGCTGTATGGGGACTTAAGGGTGTGGCTGGGTGTACCCCCATATAAATAATATGGACTCTTCCCAGTTGCTGCCATTGAGCTGGTATGGAAGATACCACCAGGATTCAAGGGGAAACGGGGTTATGGGTTAATACAAACTGTAGAATTTAGGATTTTTCAAGTGGGGGGGGGGATTTCGGAGACCACGTCCTCCACCCCATACATTCACTCCCCCACCCCGGCTCCACATAATTACCTCTTCACCAGTCAGGAGAATGGACGAAAAAAACGCAGTTAAGAATGTAGAACGCTCATTTATTACCTGTAATATTGAGTTTAGGAACTGAGAATCTGTTATTAATGGATTTACCCCCAAATAAATAATATGAACTCTTCCCAGTAACTGTTGCTGCCATTGAGCTGGTATGAAAGATACCACCAGGGTTCAAGAGGATACGGGGTTAAGGGTTAATACAAATTACAAACTGTAGAATTTAGGATTTTTCAAGGGGGGGGGGGGGGATTTCGGAGACCACGACCTCCACCCCATACATTCACTCCCCCACACCGGCTCCACATGATTACTTCCTCACCAGTCAGGAGAATGGACGAGAAAACCCCGCAGTTTAAAATGTAGAACGCTCATTTATGACCTGTAATATTGAGTTTAGGAACTGAGAATCTGTAAAATGTTTCATTTTCCGTTTCAACGAATATATACTAATCCATTACTCTTCTCGAGGTTCTCATCTTTCATCCCCCGCGAAAAATGGTAAATTCCATGTTGTAGTAAAAAACATACATATGCTTATAGTAAGAGTCGACACATGCGGTTGATTGTTTTTAAAGAAAAAAAGTCTGTTGCCGCTCAGCAGACAGACTTTTATAAACACAGAATACAGACAGCTAGCATCAGGATGAAGGTGATCGCCATGTAAAACTGAGAAACAATTCTGGACTGTGGCATCTTGTTCCAAATTACACGTGGTTCATCGCAGACTTTTTACCATTCGTAACAGGTCTGTGATAAAAGCTATTTATTTACATGTACTTATCTTTATTAATTCTCTCCCTGGAGCGATGATTAAATTTGGTACATGTCTCCAGTCTTCATTTGTGGAACGCGAACATCGTTTTTATAGCACATTAAACTGAGCAGTAATTTTGTCGACATTCAAAGATCATTGTCTGACAGTATTTTTCTTTGTTGCCTTGGAAATCCCCGTACAACTTCGGGAACTGTAATGTTGGACGTCGTTGTTGAGAAGACTGCATTCATTACAGGTAGGTGTGCGTTAATTTGTGTTTGTCAACATAATTATGCTTCAGGCGCGTAGCCAGATTCTATAATAGGGGGTGTCCAAGTAATTTTTTTTCTTAGGATGGGGGAGGGGTGGGGGTACGGAGGACGAAAATGATATTTTGAAAGACCGTTGTGTGGGGTTTCCGGGGCCTACCCCAGTCCTAAAACACTTGCAATGATTTTGGGACGGGCGGCGAACATTTTAGGGAGCCACCCCCGCCCAAGTCCTGACTGACTCCAAGCCTCAAGTTCTGACTAAAGAGATATTCACCAAAAAATGCCTTATTCGAGGGCACGCCTTTATGATGATGTGGTTGGAAAATATGTCAAAACGATTATAGTTATTTATTTATTTATTTATATTTATTGGTGTTTAAGGTCACATACTTATGCACAATGGTTAATCATGACCGCGACAGTCTTACGGGTGGAGGAAGAGGGAGTACCCGGAGAGAACCACCGAGCAACGCGAGCAGCTGCCAGCTCCCCAATATCGTAACTTCACACTGCAGCACAGGCAGGGTTAGATGGGTTGAAGACATGCGCACCGTCGACGTGCAGTACGTCTTAGTACACGGCATCATCGTGCCCCCATGTGGACAATCGGGGTTAAGTGCCTTGCCCAAGGACACAACGCTGGAGTCCGGATCGATCGCTCGGACGGTCACTGGATTATAGTTAAAAAAAAAAACTCTGGAAATTTGTTTGTAACTATATATATACATGTAGTAGTCGTCATGCATGGTCTTCTCAATTCAGGGAGGTGGCTAGATGTTTCCGATTGGAGGGTGTAGGGTAGTGAATTTCCAACTAGGGTGAGGAACCGGGAGGGGGAAATCCCCCTCCCGGTCCCTCCCCTAGTTGGAAATTAACTACCGAGAAAGATTTTCAAAATGAAGCCATGAAAGGTGGCATAAAATTGATTCTAGTAACTGAAATGCTAACACATTTATGATAGAATTATCAGGTTATTATTATTTGGTATTATTCGGGGAATTGAATATGTGCTAAACAAATGATCAATCTTAGAACCTTGAACATTTCACACTGTCCTTACATTAAATCAGATCTTATGCAGGAATGATCAATTTTCGAAGTTTCGGCATTTTGTAACTGTGAATCATGGAATTAGCTCAGAATAACGATTTGATATGATGTGATTTTTCTTGGAGTGCATTTCGAGTATTTTTTTATTACGATAAGTAAACGTACTGTATAAATCTCGTACCGATTGACGGCATGATACTATGAAGCTGGATATTGCGTACACTGCAGTTTTAAATAGTAACAGTTTGAAGTTTTGCGGAATTGAAACCGAGTTGGAATTTTGGGAAGTAAAGGAGACATCAGCATCGCCAAAGAAGCTCTAAAATCTAGATAGATGGAATTTCCAACTACTCATGAGTCCCCCTTCCGAATTTCCAACTATAGGAAATTTTGGCCAGGATTGGGGGGGGGGGTGACCCACCCCCACACCCCCCTGTCGCCACGTCCCTGTCCCAATTTATTATTTAATTGCCACGTGTCGGATTCAGAAGTGGTCATGGTGGGACCCCAACATCCTCAATCAGTCACAGCACTCCATTTGCATGAAACCTACTGCGTGTGTGACGTAAGTCCAATAAGTAAATCTAATTCCTAACCCCGGGGAACACGTAAGACCGATTTTTCGTCCAAGGCATAATTTTCCATATTTTTGTCTTATTTTTAGAGGACTATATACGGGGCATTGATGATAAACTAATAACTACAGTCTGCAGGCTGCAGCCAGACAGCAGTTATTATTTTATCCTACCTATATATTGATATTGGACTGACCCATCCCACTGTAAGTGTACATAAAGGCGATACCATTCCAGGAAACGAGGGTTCAAGGGGTTAAGAAAGTACAAATTTACCAGCAAGAGTTAATCAATAACTAAGACTCAAGTCCAGATGAAAAGGTTCCGACTGGAAAATTATGGAGGGTCACACACCCCTACCCACTCCACAAAGTTATGCCCCCCTGATATTCTGTTTGTGGTAGTCGAATGGTTAAAGAGAGGCGGACCAACATTGTGGAAGATTGATACTTTCATCTCGTACACACGAAAGCTCTTTGCTGTCATCTGTTTGAGGACCTTGTGACTGCTGATGTGAGAAATAGAACTGGAAGGTTTTGGTTTTTTTTTGATTTGATGAAGCTGTTGGGCGGGCGGATAGGTCGGCGGGCGGGCGGGCCGGCGGGCGGGCGGTCCATTTGGGCTGGCGTAACCTTTCTCGTTAATGTGAGCGATAACTTAAACAAATGTCAATGGATTTGGTCAATGTTAATTTTGGTATGTCAGACTTTCTTGACAATGTCTTGAATGAGTTCGCAAACTAGTGGAGTTATGTCCCTTAATTAAATAATTGTGCCTGCTTTCAGTTCGTTGGCGCGGTAACTTGAACAAATAATATCAATGGATTCAGTCAATATTAACCCTTTACCTAACGTAACGGTCAAAACCGGCAGGCGCTATTCTCAAACATCGCCAATTAATTTTCATTATTTTTTTAATTTTTTGTCTCAAAAACATAGGTTATGACCCCTCGTTGGAACGAGCTCGTCGAGCTCGTTCCAACGAGAGGTCATAACCTATGTTTTTGAGACAAAAAATGAAAAAAATTGGTTATTCAAGAATTATTTTTGCAAGTGTCGTCTGCTTTTCAGGTTAGGTAAAGTGTTAAATATTGAAATATTGAGTTCGAAAACTGATACGGTTCGGCCACACTGAACAGAGTTATAGATCTTTATTTAGTTAATTCTTGCCTGTTTTCAACTCGTCAGCGAGATAACTTGAACAAAATGTCAATGGATTTCATTTTCTATAGGTGTGAAAAGCTCGACCCCGCATCGGCCACATCGACCCGGGCCTGGAAAGCCCCGGAGGTGTGGAAGGGGCAGTGTCGCGTCTTGCAGAGACCACTAACATTGCAGATAGCTGAAAATATATGGGTTTTAGGAATAGGCTGTTATGGTAATCTTTATTTTCTAAGGCCAGGAGGGCTAGTTTTCCCCTTTCTGAATTTGTTTAAAGCGAGCAGTAGGCGATCGAATAAATCGCTCTCATGAAAATGCCAGGCCTGAAAGAGAAGCATGAAAATACTGTATTTGTGTAATGCAGCTACAGTATTTTCACCCGTCTCTTTTCTGGCATGTTCCGCCTGTTCGTCTCCAATACATACTCAAGAAACCTTTTATACGCCTCTCATCTTCTATTCGTATAAGGTAGATGAGTTATGAGAGGGTTTATTCACGAGTTAGTCGGTCAAACCACAGGCGCTCGTCACAAACTAAGAACTCGAGTTATCCACGAGTTAGTCGGTCAAACCACAGGCGCTCGTCACAAACTGAGAACTCGAGTTATCCACGAGTTAGTCGATCGAACCACAGGCGCTCGTCACAAACTGAGAACTCGAGTTATCCACGAGTTAGTCGGTCAAACCACAGGCGCTCGTCACAAACTGAGAACTCGAGTTATCCACGAGTTAGTCGGTCGAACCACAGGCGCTCGTCGCAAACTGAGAACTCGAGTTATCCACGAATTAGTCGGTCAAACCACAGGCGCTCGTCGCAAACCGAGAACTCGAGTTATCCACGAGTTAGTGAGTCGAACCACAGGCGCTCGTCGCAAACTGAGAACTCGAGTTATCCACGAGTTAGTCGGTCGAACCACAGGCGCTCGTCACAAACCGAGAACTCGAGTTATCCACGAGTTAGTCGGTCCAACCACAGGCGCTCGTCACAAACTGAGAACTCGAGTTATCCACGAGTTAGTCGGTCCAACCACAGGCGCTCGTCGCAAACTGAGAACTCGAGTTTTCGGTTTGCGTCGCGCATCTGCGCGTCAAACCTCTGGCAGAGAGAGCCGTGAGGTCGATCATGCTTCGTCAAGTTTGTCTTCCTGAACAAAACATTTTTGTCCTCCGACACTCAGTTTACAGCTTTGTGGTCGACGTAATATGGTCCACTGTATGCTTCCAGGCGTGTGGCGTGGTATTTAGTGCTTTGTCTGCTAACATGGTGGACCAGGTGTCCGTGATGTGTCACGCCCTGATATTACATGAAAAGCAAAACAGTATAACATGGGTTATTTATTGTGTGAAATGAATTGCATAAAATCGATGGAGTTTTTTTAAATTCATGGACAAAAAGGGGAAGTACCCCCTCCCCTCCCACCCCCCACCCCCCCCCCCCCCCACCACCACCCTCCGAGACGCGTCACTTGTTGTATGTTTATATATAACGCATCGTTACGCATGCTTTCGCATAGTAATACTGGGGCATACAACGCAGTACTTCCGCGGTAGTAAATTCGAAAGTCTGAGACTTAAGTAAGTCTTGCTGTACCATGTCCTCTAGTTCTTTGATCGATAACACAGTCTGTCAGGCTATGACCCAGGCTGAAACGTAAAAAAACAAACAACTCAATATTCCCTGGTCATCTGAGACGATAAGATGTGTTCACGGCGAGTATTTCTAGAAGCTTTGAATCGGGCCTTTCCGTGAGAAGCGAACTGTTACTAATTCTCGTCAACATTTATAAGTTCGAAGATAAACCAAGCGTGCATTGCAATTTGCAGCTAAAAAACCAACACGTGACACCCATCCTTCATTCTTCTTCCGGGTTTAATCCATGTAATTTGGGAAGGGGCTTTCTTGGGGCGATAATTCAGGAGGGGCACCAAACTCTGTCAACTTTAAGCAAAGTACGTCATAATTCCTGGGATCCTAAAAGACCTGTGGGTGCCTGGCAATTTGTCAGGCACCCACAGATCTATTGCGGCCTCTGGAATTGAAGTTCTTAAAGCAGCCCTGGCAAGTTACTCTATAGGAAACCCTGTGAAAACTTACTCCACGACAGTCCATTGCTACATCTATGTATGTAATATGTTCAGGATTAGAACCCAATGCTGCTTGGATTGGGTTATGGGTAGACCAGGAAAACATGGGTAGTTTTGTTGGGAATTTTGTTGCCTATTTCACAATGGGCAGAAATTCGCCCCTCCCTTCCTCCTCCCAAAGGGCCCTGGATAAAACCCAGTTGTTATTCTTTATGTTTGGGTTTTTTTGCCATTCTTGACTCACTCTTCTGACCGGTCATCATCCACTACGTAATAGTCGAGGATGATCTACATCGTAGAGACAGATAGATGGTAGATTTACAACAACCCATGTATAGTAGTAACTTATATACTATTAAAAAACAGAGGAAGTACAAGCTATGTTTTATTATTTTTGTTCATAAGTACTATTAAGTAGGCCCGGAACTATGCCTTAAGATATGGAGGGAGGGGTCGGGATAACTCTTGTTTGCTCGACCATCACATTTTCCCGATTGTTGTGTATACACCTATACTTTTGGACGGGCTATTCAGACAACCAGTCAGTAATGGCCAAAAGTTCAAGTATATCGGCAAAGCCATGTTAAAAGCACTATCTTCTTCAACCAATTCGCAAGAAAAATAGTACTTTTTACGGAATAATCTGAGGATCGATAGTTCCCGATGTCAAAGTTCAAGATTCGAAGTATTCCTCATTCAACCTCTTGTCGCCAAAATATGTTGTTATGTTCTGAGACGGCGAGGAAGCGTTTTTCAAATTGATTGTCAGTTTTCAAACAGTACTGATACGGAGTGTGTTGGGTGGTAAGACGCCAACAAAATATTGTACGGCCTATACCATCCAAGTTTTTTAGTCTTCGGCCACGTCAAAATTATGATTTATACAGACCAACAATTCACTCGTATAGAATGTTAATTTTAAATCTTAACACACATGCATGATGTGATTTTTTTCAATAGTTAGTCCCTATAACAGACATACGATTATATGCCGAAAATCCGGTAAACTAAACCTGTTTTTCACCAGCGTGTTTGTAATAGATGTAGAAGACAGGGGCCGATTTTGTCGGACAGCTGTGTCGATTTTCAGACACAAACCAAACCGAACATTGAAGTTTACTGTCTAGCCGATTCTGAATTGGCAGCTATAATAATGAATGTACAATAGCGCCAATAAACTATGGGTATCGGAACATTTAATTTTCCCACGAGTGCAAACCTGATGGAGAAAATTGAGCCTTTGTCACTCACAGTTTCTGATTTTGTTCAGTCAAAACTTGGACGACAAGGCCGTTATTAAGTTAAGTTTAGTTTTTGTGTGGAACATCCTTCTGCGAGGATGACTTTGTTTGACCAACAGTTAACGGGATGGACTCAGTAATTATGATTAGAAGGAGCGTCAAAGCAAATTGCCCAGGGGTCCCGGCCGCTCAAACTCGTCATATGCTGAAGGGTTGTATGTGCCCCTAATATAAAGGGTAGTTTTACATTGGCCTCTGGGAGCTTGGAGATTCTATTCTATGCGAAGTACACGCTAAAAACTAAAGTGTTAAAAACTACACTTGAAGTGCTGTATTTAACACTTACTAACTGAACTAGCACTTTGTTCAAGTGTAGATATCCCAGAACTTGACAGGTGTTACAATAATACCACTTGACAAGTGTAATGTCGCCACACTTAAAAGGAAACAACGCAGATGATGCGGATCAGACTCGAACTCTCGAGCCTGATCCGCGCCATCTGCGTTGTGTCCTTTTAATTATGTACCCACCAAGCACAAATCAAATTATGGACGATTCTGGAAGAACCACCAATGCTAGACACATGGGAAGTGCCATCCATTCAAGTTTCAGATGTCTGACGATTGTAATGTCTACGTGCTTAAAGCTTTGCACTTTGAGTGTTAAAATCAAACCCTGATAAGTGTTAGAATGGGTTCAACACCTTGGAAGTGTCAGTTTTACCACTTTAGTTTTTAGTGTGTAGTCAAGATGATTCGATTCGTGCTGATTTGTAAATTTTCGAATCGTCGACATGTTCTCAAAATCTTTCCAAGTGTCTTCCCTTGAGCTCTCCTTCAATCACCAGATCTCCTGAACAATAGACCTGATGACAGAAGAAGTGTTCTAGGAGGGAGGTTTCCGCTTCTAAAATTACTTTAAATCCGTCCTAGAATATTCCGCTTTTTTCGTCGAGTTGTGTTATCAACTGAAACCTATGGTTTGTCGACGGTCGGTGTGCGTATACGAGAAGGAGGGTGTCCGGGCTTCCTCGCACCGTTAGCGCAATAACTTGAACAAACGTTCTCCGATTTGATAAATATTTGTCATACAGGTCTTTTGCAATAATATCTCAAGCGGGTTCGATAACAGGCCCGGTCTGATATCTTGTTACAGAGTTATGGGCCTTAATTAGTGCATTTTTTTACGAATTGTGAGCTCGATACCGTCCGTTTTTACGAACTTTGAGCTCAGCGCGATGACATTTCTGATTTTCAATAGAGAGTGCATGAAGAAAGTAGCCACAACTCGGCTCATGCATATCAGATGCGCACATCTTGTTGATTAATTTGTCGAGACGAGTCTCCGTTTTGACGATTATTGCGCGCGTAAGATGGTGCAATATCAACAACTTAAAGAGCCGTGAGATTCGATTCGATTCAGGCCTGGCACTTCCAGAAGAGCGATTTATTCGCTCGCCTACTGCTCGTCTTAAAAAAATTAAGGAGAGCGAAAACTAGCCCTCCTGGCCTTAGAAAATAATGATTACCATAACAGCCTGTTCCTAAAACCCACATCTTTTCAGATCTCTGCTGGTGGTCTTTGTAAGACCGCCACACTGCCCCTCTCACACCTCCGGGCCTCGCCGAGGCCCGGAGGTGTAGGGGGCGGTGTAGCAGTCTCACGGAGACTATCTTGTCAGCAGCACCAAATAAAATGCACAAAGCCAACTGGGCAGAATTCATTAAAAGTAAAACTTCATTTTGCCACTTTTAGCTTTTGTAATCTTGAGGAGAGCTAATCGCTCACCTGGACCATGCGAGGGAAGCGATTTTTAGCCCTCCTGCAAATTTAAAAAAGACAGTCCTGTGAAATTCTCTGTCACATTCGATCTGAAATCCGCACGGCCCTAGTATAACATCAGGATAATGTCCCCTTACAAGCTGTTACTGACATTGGGAGGAAGTAACAAAAAAAAAAATTGAAAAATGGTAATGTAATCAAACTTGATTGTGTCACCTGTTAATGCACTAATTAGAAAATATAGAACGATGTTAGCATGAGTAGCGTGAGCCAGGTCCGCCCTTGACTACATCGGCCGCTAGTTAAAGGCGGAAATGTCCGTAACAATTAATCAACAGTAGATTTAGCATATTACTGGCAGGTTAACTCCAGAAAGAAAAGACAGTAAATCATTATTAACATAGAAATACGGAGACATACCCATCAACCGCCACATTCAAAGATGAAAATGAAGGGTGAGGACACTTCAAAAGATTAAATTTATGTTGAGGCCAAATGTGAGCAGGAGAGTAAAGGGCTCTGCTTTGGTGTTCACTATAGAATGTGTCTCCTTTAGCGACAAATGTAGTTCAGCAACCCCACCCCCTCCCAACCCCACCCTTGTTCCTTACACTCACACCACCAACTCACAAGCACACATCTACATACCTTCTTCCTCTACCCCAGAAATTCAGAAATTATATCTGCTGGTAAGACCAATGCAAAACACGTGTAGGCCTATAGGGCTGGGCGCCGCGTGGATTATACACACTAAAAACTAAAGTGTTAAAACTGACACTTTCAAGGTGTTAAACCCATTCTAACTCTTAGGGTTTGATTTTAACACTCAAAGTGCAATGCTTTAAGCACTTAGACATTACAATCGTCAGACATCTTAAACTTGAATGGATGGCACTTTCCATGTGTCTAGCACTGGTGGTTCTTCCAGAATCGTCCATAATTTGATTTGCGCTTGCTGGGTGCATAATTAAAAAGACACAACGCAGATGACGCGGATCAGGCTCGAGAGTTCGAGCCTGATCCGCGTCATCTGCGTTGTTTCCTTTTAAGTGTCGCAACATTACACTTGTCAAGAGGTCTTATTGTAACACCTGTCAAGTTCTGGGATATCCACACTTGAACAAAGTGCTAGTTCAGCACTTAGTAAGTGTTAAATACAGCACTTCAAGTGTAGGTTTTAACACTTAAGTTTTTAGCGTGTATTTCCCAGTTGATATACTACATTTTTGTCCCGTCGTGATTATCAAGTGGTATTATTGTAACACCTGTCAAGTTCTGTGATATCCACACTTGAACAAAGTGCTAGTTCAGCACTTAGTAAGTGTTAAATACAGCACTTCAAGTGTAGGTTTTGACACTTAAGTTTTTAGCGTATATTTCCCAGTTGATATACTACATTTTTGTCCCGTCGTGATTAGACAAAATGTATTCATTGATCTTCAGTTGGTTCCGTGATCAAGTGATATTTACCAGCCGATCCTATTTATTTATTTATTTATTGGGGTTTAACGACACTTTCGACAGCCAGGGTCACATCGTGTCTGACAGTTTTACGGGTGGAGGAAGCCGCAGAAAACCACCGAGCAACGGTAAGCAACTGTCAGCTCCCCAACGTACTAACTCCACACAAGCAGGGTCAGCATTGGTTGAAGACAAGTGCACCATCGACATGCAGTACGCTTTAGTACACAAGGCCATCGCGCGGGCAACTGGGATTAAGTGCCTTGCCCAAGGACACAACCCCGTAGCCACAGGTGGGATTCGAACCGAGGACCTCGCGGCTTGCAGCCTGCATCTTTACCTACTAAGCCACCGAGCTCCCCAAGACGATCCTAGCGGATCTAAAATTTTAATTGTACATATATAGAGGCGTGAATCTAGAACCAGGCCCAGAGCATCCCGCCCCCGACCAGCTCTGTCTAATTTTGTTTGTTGCCTGCTAAGAAAAGTTGTTTTTTGAAACGCCAACAGTTTCTCTGAAAGGCGCCAGTTTGAAAAAAAAATGTTAACCATTGACGCAACCATCATTTCCGTTACGCTAATGTACACTTATGTTTTAAATACCGTCTGTATGAAAGGGCTACATATATAAATACATGGTAATCGGGTACCTAGTCTCGTACACGAAGAATGTTTGTGTAGGCCTATTTTTATTGTTTAAAAAATTTACTTTCGTTGAACAAAGGTAATTCTTTAAAATAATAATCATAAACGAACGTTTCGAACATGTTTTCTTTACTATTGTTTTATCACTTAACTGGTAGAGTGCTAAATTATTTTTGGTTATCCAAATTTGTCCATGTCTCTTGCTTTGTTACAATTTATGGGAGAGTGTCCAATGGCACTCTCCCATAAATTGTAACAAGGCTAATACTCACAGACTAAATAATTTTAATTCAAAAATAATATGAAGCATGTCCACAGAGTATGAAGCCTTTAAGTTGTGGCACCTGCACTTTAGAGTAAAGCCCAAATATGGGCTTCCAGCACTTTACCAGTTAAGTAAAGTGCGCTGCTGAAAGTAGTCAGTTTTAACACTTTAGTTTTTAGTGTGTATGTGTGAATGTTCATTGCATAACTAGCGGGCCAACCCATCCCAGGACAGGTAGACCCACCATCCGACGGAACATTTCTAGTTTCATTGCATATCAAGGGAGATAAAGCCTAAATTTCTAGATGGACACGGATACAGCGCACGCGGAATTGGAAGGAATCGCCCACTCCACATTTAAAAAATAGACTTGCGAGTCGGCCTGTCCCAAGACGGGTAGCCCCACTCATGCGACTGAAAATTTATATCAAGGGGGATAATCTAAGCTTGAATTTCTAGCTGGACGCGGAATTGGAAGGAATCACACATTCTCCATTTAAATAAACCATAGATTAGGCGCATGTTAATTATCACTTTTCTTAAAATATCCAATTCAGAACATTTCCCAGAATGAAGTAGAAAGTATGCATACTGCAGAAAAACTTGATGAGGAGAAAATATTCTCCTGAGTGTTGTTAATCTCAGAAACACTCTCTTTTACCATGAACGAGCTTCACTTCCCCTTTAACCCTTTACCCAACGAATCGCCCGCATCCGCCCGCGTAATATGCAAATTCTGCAGTTGAAAAAATATTATTTTTCAAAACATTTCAACAAAACCATATCATGTGACCCCTCGTTGGAACGAGCTCATCGAGCTCGTTCCAACGAGGGGTCACATGATATGGTTTTGTTGAAATTTTTTGAAAAATTTTAAAAACTAATATTTAAAATAATAAATTTCGATATCGTCTGCGTTGGGTAAAGGGTTAATCAGACAACAACATTGCATGCATGGAGTATTGTTGAAAATGTTAAGAAGGCCGCATACCTTTCGAGTTTGTATAGTTAAATAAAGGTGTCGAGAATCTTGAGCTGGAAAACAGGTGTGAAATTCAAGTGGAAACATTCTCACAATAAAGTTTAATTTGATTTTTGGAGGTGGGAAGCTGTTTTCATCTCTGTAACAGTTTTTCATATGCATGGCCGGATTCAAGGGTATAGGGACGCACTCCCTTCTTTTCTGTAACTCAGGTTTTTTATGGCACTGAGTCGAGGCGACACCCTATTATTCGCTAGCCACGTCGCAGTATTTAAATCTAGGGGTGACACAGCGAGTTCTTTTATGGGGGGGGGGGGGGGCAAAGATGCTATCTGTAAGGCCGTTGTATGGGGTTTCAGGGCGAAGGAAGTGAGAGAAGGGACAACTACCGGAGGGTCCTACTTAGGACAAGCCCCTACCCTCACCCGAGTAAATTTTGCAAAATTAAGTGCCCTAAAAGCGAGGGGGCATGCATGTGTGGTCTGTACAGGCCCTATATTCGAGACCATTTTGGAGCTCTATGTTGGGTGAAACTTGCATTGGGCCAATGTTTTCGGGGGCAGCGATAATTTTAGGGGGCAAGCCCCCCCCCCCCCCCCCCCGGCCAACGCCTGAGACCGTAGATGTCCACGTCTTACCACTGATAGTACTGCACTCCCATACATACAGCTATAACTTCTGTGCCAAATGCCCCCCCCCCCCCCCCCCCCCCCCCCCACAAACACACACAAAATCCTGCCACTGATATTTACGACATTGAATTATAAAAGCAGAAAGAAGAGACGTGAATGTAGGTTTTAGAAGTACATTTGAAATCTTAAAAAAAGACAATTCAGCCATTGGATTTAATGCTTCAAAACACTTTACAGCGAGAAAAGTGGAAGCAAAAATATTTGCTTTGGGCGATTAGTTGTGAATTGTATGAAATGATTATTATAATGGTTCTTCATTACAGACAATGTCACGCATATTACTCTTTCTCGAGTTCCATATTTACTAATACGTATGCAATACATGTTCCATACAGGGGTGGCGCCAGGGATTTCTCGACAGGGGGCTGACCTCTCCAACAGGGGGGCTATAACATTTGACCTCCCAAACGAAGGAAAATGAGTGAAAATTGGTAAATTGGAGAACCAAAATAGAAGCAAATTGAGTATGTTTGTTGATTATTTAACCCTTTACCTTCATGTAACCTGAAAAGCAGACGACACTTGGAAAAATAATTCTTGAATAACTAATTTTTTTCATTTTTTGTCTCAAAAACATAGGTTATGACCCCTCGTTGGAACGAGCTCGACGAGCTCGTTCCAACGAGGGGTCATAACCTATGTTTTTGAGACAAAAAATGAAAAAAATAATGAAAATTAATTGGCGATTTTTGAGAATAGCGTTGGCCGGTTTTTGCCGTTACCTTAGATAAAGGGTTAAAGTAAACATATTATAATAAGGTCGGGAAATATTTCATCTATAAAGCCAGTTTGACGAACGACATTAAGGAATTTCGTGAGACTCACTATTCTCTATCAAAGTTCCAGTGCTGCACGGGTTCGAGACAGACAAGACGAGATATCTACATTCGATTGTCGGAAATTTCTCGTGAAATCGGGTTTACGAGACTCTCCGACGGACTGACTAAAAATCTCCGACGGGGGAGGGGGGGACCTCTCCGACGGGGGCTCTACCCCCAGACACCCCCCCCCACGTCCTGACCCCCCCCCCCCCCCTTCCTTGGCGCCACCACTGGTTCCATACGGATTTCCGTTGACGGACTAATTTTCCACCTGACGCCATCAACAAGGACTGAACTCCTCCCATTTTCATAATTGGCCAATCGAAACGTCGCATTCTGACCTAGATCAATTTGGAAGCTGTGGTGACGTTGTTTGAGTCCACCAACATTAACAAAATTAAACTTATTCCATAAATGAAGAGTGATTTTAGAATACTCAAGTTCTGACTTTAAAGCAAATTTCTGTCAGATAACGAGAGTAAATTTCTTAAAATACGAATAAATAACCTATTTGAACACTATGTTCATTTATATTTTTCTGTTTCTGCGTTTTGTTTTTGTTTTTATTTCTGGCAGGCATCAGAACTGCCAAATTCTACAAATAAGACCGATTTTTTTAATTATTGGATTATATGTCATAGATGCGTGTAATAAACATAGAACGCTGAGATGTGAGAATGTATTCGTCAATACGACATTCAGGCCATCGCGGAAAGATGACTCGAGGCTGCGCTTCTTGTTCTATCCTTCCGCGCTGATAGTTGTGCCGTATTAACGAACGCATCCACGCATCGTGACGTTCTGTGTATTTAATTTACAAGAGGTGTATTTGGTATGCGGCTGTTGAGTCGGTGCATATCAGCAAGCACCTTTTCTGGCTTGACAAGTAGAAACTTGAGAACCTATTAGCCAGTATGTATTTCCAGGATCAACAACAGGCCTCGCAATTTGAGGCGAACGATCGCCCTCGTCACTAGGGTCCTGCGAATATTCGAGATTCGATTCGATATCGATACCATACGTATGCTTCGAGATCGATCCCAAATCAGTCTCAGGATTCGATTTTTTCGAATCTTTCGTACTAACTTTAATATGTTACATTTACAACAAAAATAGGATAAAACTGTCATTAGAAAATTCATTCATGTAGGCTCAATTCCTATTTATTTGAGTAATTGACAATGTTTAATTGTTAGGTAAGGTGTGAATTTGGCCCAGAACATTATCCATAGTTTTGGTTTTTGAAGGCTTAACTTGTTACTATTCACTTTCATAAGAACGTGAATAGTAACACGTTAGGCCTTCAAAAACTAAAACTATGGACAATATGCCTAGCTGTTTCAGCGACGGTGATACAGAGAATATTTAGTTATTGGTGTTTAAGGTGTTCACGTCCGTCGCGTAAGGGTCATCACAGTGTTCCGTAACTTCCGTTTGATGCAATATGAAGTAACTTGTCTTTTAAGATTCGATTCGGGATTCGATTCGATGTCGATATCAGAGACACGATTCGATTCGAGATTCGATTCGAAAAGAAATTTGTGATTCGCAGATCCCTACTCGTCACCTGGTTCGGCTTGAATACAAGGACTGCTGCACGTAATACCCGCCTACAAAAATGGTGATAACTGAAGGATTTACACAGAACGACAATTCAAATTTTACACACAGAGAATTTCAAACTTGATAACTTATTTTTTGATCGTCTGCTTGAAATAAAACAAAAACAAAAATCAGGTGTGCTTTGCAATCGCGTATGACAGAGATCGATACATAAACAGGAAAATACAAAAGAAAACTGCCTCCAAATAGGTTATTTATTCGTATTTTTAAGAAATTAGCTGCCGTTACCTGGGCGATATTCGCTTCAAAGTCCGAACTTGGGTTTAGAAAATCACACTTCGTTTATAGCAAAAAGTTAAGTTTCTTTAATTTTGATGGATTTGAACAAAACCATTTTCAACTGATATTTGATTTATCGGCTGTCAATGCATCTCCCGAGATGATCTTGGTCAGAACACGACGTTTGGATTGACCTATTACGAAAATGGGCGGAGTTTAGTTCTTTTTGATGGATCCACGACGTCATGTGGAAAATAGTCCGTCATCAGAAATCCGCGTGGAACACGTGTTCCGCGCGGATTTGTAAATATGGAACTGAAAGAAAAGTCATAGGTGTGTAAATTTAACACACGTGGTCGCATGCACAATACATTTAACCATTTACCCAACGCAGACGATATCAAAATTTATTATTTTAAATATCATTTTTTTTTAATTTATCAAACAATTTCAGCAAAACCATATCATGTGACCCCTCATTGGAACGAGCTCGACGAGCCCGTTCCAAAGAGGGGTCACATGATATGGTTTTTGTTGAAATGTTTTGAAAAATAATACTTTTTCAGCTGCTGAATTTGAATTGGCTCGGGATCTTCTACCGTTCGCTCAGGATGCCAACGCCGGGTCGTGGTTCTCCACATTCCCGGTCATCTGAACGTCCTAGTCGACTCCCTGTCCCGACGAGGCAGGGTCATTTCCACCGAGTGGTTGCTTTACAGGGCAGTGTTCCGGTCGCTTTGCAATCGCTGAGGTTGTCCCCACATCGATCTTTTTGCGACCCGTTGGAACCCTCAGGTGTACACTTTCGTGTCCTTGTATCTAGATCCTCTGGCTTTCGCCGTGGATGCTCTGTCACTCGATTGGATCGGTCTAGTCGGCCACGCTTTCCCGCCGGTTCCGATTCTGCCTTAGGTTCTTGTCAAGATACGAACCTGCAGTTGTCGAATCATTCTGATCGCCCCTCTGTGACCTCAGCGGGTGCGGATCTATCTCTGTTGGCGGCAGTTCTGACTTGTCTCTCTCTATGTCACGACCTTCTTTGCCAAGGTCACCCGAGGTGGTTTCATGTCGACCTGACTTCATTGTGCCATCACGAATATCTTTTGTCAGGTACCTGTCTCCTCTGTAATGGTTTTCGAGACGAGCAGTGGAGTGCATTTCCTCTTCAAGGCGGCTCTCTACTGGTATAGCCTATGCGGCTAAGTGGAAGGTCTTCTGTCGATGGTGTGCTGATCACTCTGTTGATTATGCCGATCCTTCGATAACACAGATTGAGGAGTTTCTGGTATATCTGTTTGATTCTTAGGGGTGTCCAACCTGTTACCATCAAAGGGTACAGGTCGATGATTTCGTATACCTTTTCGTATGTGGGAAAACGTATCGGGACTAATCCATACCTCTCCAAGCTTATTCGGCACTTTTCTTTGAAAAGACCTAGAATTTTGCAGTTTACCCCAAGATGGTATCTTTCTTGGGTGCAGCTATGCTTGGGGTAGGGGGGGGGGGGGGGCTCCGTTCGAACCTTTATCCCAGGTGGATATGCGTTTTCTCATATTCAAGACGGCTTTTCTGATGGCTTTTGCCTCAGCCAGAAGGGTTTGCTTCATCCCCTCTCTGTTCATCCGGCCTTTTTCAGAAGCTTTGTCAACAGTGTTACTTTACCACTGATTGCTCCTTTCTGGCCAAGAATCAGATGCCAGAAACTACTCCACCTCCATTCTGTATCAGGGCTCTTCCTTCGGCTGAGCGTAATCGTCCTTTGCTCTGTCCGGTTCGCGCAATTCGCATTTACCTCAACCTGACGCAGTTCATTAGGAAAGGCGTAAAAGATATATTTCTGTATTTTATCCCTGGTCGACAGAAGATCTCTCCTCAATCCATTTCTAGATGGATTTGCCTTGCTATTCGCGCGTCATACGCTCGTCTAGCGACTGACGTTTGTATTAGCAATAGCTTTTCTGCCCACGAGGTGCGTGCATTGTCTACCTCCTGGGTTTATGCTAACTCCGTCAGTTGCCGGGTGTTATGCAGGCAGCCTACTGGAGAAATGGTTCTTCTTTCTCCACCCATCTGCGTCAGTCCAGGAGCAGTCTAAGGACCGTTTGTCTTTAAACCCTCTTTTTCTGCTCAGGCTATCATCAACCCTAGTCATTAGGGTTCTTGCCAGGTCAATTCCAGCCCTGTTCTTGGTACTGTCCTTTCTGTCTGTGTGTCACATCAGGACATACACCTCATCTCTCTTTGTCATTTGCTAATGATTGTGATGCTATGGTTTTATAGGCCTTGGGGACTCTTCTTCTGTCCACGGTTCCAGCGCATTCTGATCATGTGGAGGTTGGTTATGTGATTCCCTCCCCCTCTTGTCTATTCAGCCTGTTGTAAACAATTGTAAGGTAGGTTGATAAGTAAATTTAAATGTTATAGTAAATTTCATTTCTTATTATAGCTACTGCAATTGGAGGCCCTCCCGTCTTCTTATTCGGGTAAGAATCCCCCACCCCATCCCGCTGATCACATAACTCCAATGTGAACGGATTCAAATAGAATGACACGTTGGTTATACATCTGCGGACTGGTTCCGGAAGCCGTGGATTAGCACTAGGAGAAGAGTGTCCCTTACTGGGTGTGCGCCGGTCGCACTCGACCCAGTTTTGGCTTATTTGTTCTTAGCGCTTTTGCACCACTTTTCTTCCCCAAATCGCTTGGGAAAGAAGAAAATAGAGAGTATTTTCCGAGTAAGGAACTTCCACTGCAATGCAAGCCCGCTGCAAACAATTGCGGTAGGTATAATAAGAAATGAAATTTACTATAAAATTTAAATTTTCTACGTGCAGCCCCAAGGCTGCACGATGAAAACATCCAATTCAATTCAATTCAGTTCATTTTATTTCACAGCATACAAATACAAATATGAGGTGAAAAAAAGACAAGGTTACAAAAACATAGACATAATTATACTGTGGGGAACGACTGTCTCCCTGTCATCCCCTGGAAATCTAATAATGTGAGTTAAAACAACATAATGCCAAATGTTAAAGTTAACTAAAATATATCTGGACAGCAAGTAGTTGTTACTTTTGTGTTGAGATTGATTTGATTGGAACTGGTTATTATTTTTTCATTATGGATCAAATTCTAAAATGTTCTATCATTAGTTATTTTGATTAGTGTACACTGCAGATTCACTTTGCAGCCATCCCACTTTATGAAATTAGAACGCATCATGTTCCTGGGCCCAGGGATGCGGCGACAGGGGTGGGTCTCACCCCCCCCCCCCCCCAGCTAGAAGTGTTTTTGTTTCAATAGTTGGAAATTCCGAGGTCAAAAATCAAATAGTTGGAAATTCAATAAATTAACATTGTTCATGAAAAATATTAAAATTCCAACTAATGAGGAGAAATTTTAATCTTTTATTTCCAACTAGAAACTTGAGTTTCAAATTTCCTACTCTAAAATTGACATGGCCTCAAAATTTCGACTCTGATATCAATCCGGTAAATTTTCTGACCCAGACATATTATAAAT
The DNA here is from genome assembly GCA_031216915.1 of Pictodentalium vernedei. Classification (NCBI taxonomy): domain Eukaryota; kingdom Metazoa; phylum Mollusca; class Scaphopoda; order Dentaliida; family Dentaliidae; genus Pictodentalium; species Pictodentalium vernedei. The sequence goes on from CM062289.1 coordinate 27,000,719, forward strand.
GATGCTTTTTCCGTCTCAGGACCAGTCAAAATTTTCAGAAGGGTTCATAAGCATATCAACAAAACCATATCATGTGACCCCTCTTTGGAACGAGCTCGACGAGCTCGTTCCAAAGAGGGGTCACATGATATGGTTTTGTTGAATTTTTTCGAAAAATAATATGTTTTCATAGTTGCATATTACGCGGGCGGATGCGGACAGTCCGTTGGGTAAAGGGTTAAAAGATATCACCCAGCGTTGCAGTGCAACCACCTATCGAAACCACATCACAGTTGGAATTTACACCGGTGGCACCCCCCCCCCCCCAAAGGGTTCAAAGACTAAGTCCATTCGGGGGACTTAGTGATTGACTCCACCCACCACTACCACCATAATTTGTCCGCTCGGGACATTTCCATCTGGATTGAAATCTTTGTTATCGATAAACTCTTCCTTGTTATCATGCATTTCATCACGTGACTAGATTTGATACTTGGACTACTTCACACATTTAGTCGGTCATTAAAATAGAGATCTGTGGTACTGATTCAGATAGTTGGGATTGGGGGGGGGGGGGGCAACATTTCCACATTGGAGTGACGGTGCTAAGCGTGTGAAGTAACTGGTTCCAAAAAAATGAGGGTACCACATCAAAAGCCAACATTTTTCTTGCGCATGTTTCACTATCAATCAAATGCAATAAATATTTGGTTAATATAAATTTGTTTTATCACAAATTATTGAAGAGTTCCTGTGGGTGCGGTGCCCGTGGGCACTCTTCAATTACTTGTAATAAAACAAACTTTGATGAACAAATTCAGACCACCAAATATAATATAGCGCTCAACCAGTTAAATAAAACTTTGCATCTTGACAACGTTATGGGAAAAAATAAGAAAAACAAGCAAAAAGATTCAATCAGCTTTAGACTTGGGATCCAATGACTGAAAGTTTGCTTGCGCAGCAGTAATGTTTTTTGTTTGTGTGGCAGAGTTGGAGAGTTAGTGCAATGGGTGGCATCTTCACTACATGGGTGTTTTGGTGGTAATTCACTTAGCATATACTGTAAACTGAACAAAAATAGACAGATTTCGAATGATCATTTTTTTTAAACCTTCATTTTAAAAAAGAATGTTTCTGTTCAGCATTGAGTAAGTTAATTGTTGTTCCTCTTACCTAAGAAAAACAGTATGGCAAGCTGTCAGCATTAATGGAATTAGTGGCAGTTCTGTTAAGTCATAATTAACTCTCTCGCCTCTACTGTTCCACAGTTTGGCACCATATGGAATTCATTCTGTGTAAGTTGTAGACGATCAGACAAATTAGTAGTATTTCAAGCATTTCTAGTGGGATATGGACTCCACAAACTTCTTTGAGGATTTGTTCAACAAATAGAACTTGTTATATTTTTAACTCTTTCAGCACTTAGTCGTTATGGTTTTGTTTTATACACTAATGTGTACAGCGTGTCTATCTTGTATTTGTTGGAAGGATCAGCAATAGTTTATTCCTACAGCCCTATAGGGCTGTAGGAATAAAGTATCACTGATCCTTCTGTCCATTTAATATAATAATAATAATAATAATAATAATAATAATAATAATAATAATAATAATAATAATAATAATTTATAGCCTTCAATCAATATCATAAATAATAATAATAATAATAACAATAATAATAATAATAATAATACTAATAATGATAATAATAATAATAATTTATAGCCTTCAATCAGTATCATAAATAATAATAATAATAATAATAATAATAATAATAATAATAATAATAATAATAATAATAATAATAATTTATAGCCTTCAATCAATATCATAAATAATAATAATAATAATAATAATAATAATAATAATAATAATAATAATAATTTATAGCCTTCAATCAGTATCATAAATAATAATAATAATAATAATAATAAATAATAATAATAATAATAATAATTTATAGCCTTCAATCAATATCATAAATAATAATGATGATAATAATAAATAATAATAATAATAATAATAATAATTTATAGCCTTCAATCAATATCATAAATAATAATAATAATAATAATAATAATAATAATTTATAGCCTTCAATCAGTATCATAAATAATAATAATAATAATAATAAATAATAATAATAATAATAATAATTTATAGCCTTCAATCAATATCATAAATAATAATAATAACAATAATAATAATAATAATAATAATAATAATAATAATAATAATAATAATAATTTATAGCCTTCAATTAATATCTTAAATAATAATAATAAATGATAATAATAAATAATAATAATAATTTAATCCACACATGGTGCTCTGTGACTACAAGATTGCAAATGCCTTATAGAAAATATACTGGAGCCCGATGGCTTAGTGGTTAGGACACCGAACTTCAAACTGAAAGATCCACAGTTCGATCACAACAAGAGGTAACTGTGATGTGTCCTTTGGCAAGACACCTAATCCCCTAATCCCGATTGGGGACACGTGGTGCTGGGGATTAAGACATACTGCACATCGTTAGTCTAAAAAGAAATATGGCGGCCAAACTTTTGATCGCCTGCATTACTTGACCTTACACAAATATCTTGACTCACGATATTCATTACTTTACTCTACCATAACAAAAGCCCCGCGAATCTCAAATGTCGGGGCAAATAATTGAATCTCGAATTAAATCAGGCATACAGTTTCAAATCGAATCGAATCTGGTCACTTTCCAAGTTGTAGAGAGTACATACAACTGAAATTTTGTCAGTCTCCACTTGTTCAGCTCCATGATCAACGTCCCAGACCATTCATTTGCTTGTACCTCCATTCTAACTTTGTACGTCACATAGAAAATATTGATCTTGTTCATACATCACACCATGATTGTTTTTGATACGAGGGGGTGTCCTTGGTTCAAGGTCCTAGTTCAAAGGACAAGTTCACAAACCATTCGTTAGTTTGTTTCTCCATTCTAACTTTGTCTCATCCATGAAACATTATTAACTGGTCTGATCTTGTTCACACGGTGATTGCTGTTGACTCCAGTCTTGTGTCATGATCTTGACCCAAGTTCATAACTCCAAGGTCTAGATCAGAGACCATTATCACAATATTGTCTGGTCTAGAAAAAATGATTCAGTGGCAGATCTTGTGCATACTTCACTTACTGGTGCTCATGACTCAGTGGTGTGTCATGACCTTAACCCAAGGTCATAGTACCAAGATCAATGTCACAGATCGTTCTTTCTCCATTCTAACTTGTCCGGTTCATAAAACATTATTCAGCGGACTGAACGTGTTCATACTTCACACACTGATTGCTGATGACTCGGGGGTATGTCATGATCTTGAACCAAGGTCATAACTCCTAGGTCTAAGTCACAGACCATTCGTTTGTTTATTTCTTTCTCTATTCACACTTTGTCTGGCCATAAAAAAATTATTCAATGGACAGATCTGGGTCATTCTTCATTCGTAGATTGTTTGTTATGGCATGTTATGATCTATCTGTAAGACCATAACTCAAAGGTCAAGGTTACATACCATTCATTTGTTTACTAACTTTGTCCAGTTCATAAAAAATATTCAGTGGATCGATCTTGTTCATGCTTCACACAATGATTGCTCATTACATGTACTCAAGGGTGTGTCGTGATCTTGACCCAAGGTCAGTGCTCAAAGGTCAGGGTCACATACCATTGTCACATACCAAAGGTCAAGGTCAGACAGCGTTCATGTATTCTAACTTTGTCTGGCCCAGAAAAATTTATTCAGTGGCCAGATCGTGTTCATATATCACTTGATGGTTACTCATTACTCAACTTCTCATTCGCACTTCAGACAGTGCTTGCTCTTTACACATCTATGTAATGATCGTGAACCAAGGTCAAGGTCAGGCACTGGTCATGTATTCTAACTTTGTCAGGTCCAGAAAAAAAGTTATTTAACAGACAGATCTTATTCATATATCTCTTAATGGTTACTCGTGACTTACGTAAATTCTCATTCACACTTCACTCAGAGCTTGCTCTTGACACAAGTGTGTCTTGATCTTGACTCAAGGTAGAAGTTCACAGGTCACTCACCTGTCATTACATACATCAAAACAAAAAGGAATTTACACAACATATTTCACTGAAATCTTGACAGCTTTACCAATACACAGTTTTTGACTTATTATCATCGTTCATTGGAAAGCTCTATGTAAGAGAGTTTCAAATATATAATGATAAGTAAAAGGTCTAGACAGACTTGTACTTACGTTAAATATATTCTCCAGGTTACTGGGGTGGCGGGACGGTGGGGTTTGGTGGAGGGGGGGGGGTGGCTTCAGCCCATCCACTTTTTTTTGCCGGGCCATAATTTTTTGTATGCATATGTTTTAACACAACCAATGACTGGTGAAACAAGGGGCGGATTCCTCCATATTTTCGTCAGCTATGTTTCTCTCGTACTGGTTCAGTTTCGATGGATTTCGGATCATTGTTTGCTGTAAGTGGCAGCAAACGCTAAAATGTATACAGTCTGTTAAAACATTGGTTAACTAACTAAAATAGATCGTAATCTTACAGACATACAAGTACCAAATCCACCCCCCAGACAAGATAATCCACAGACAGTATAATTGCTGTAAACGTCTGGTAAAGCATACAGGTGAGGTCTATTTATCAGCTTTGGTCGTGACAACCAAAGCTGATAAATAGACCTCACCTGTATGCTTTCCCAACGTTTTTTAACGGCTCTCAAAGTGTGAAATCTTTCAAATATACATCTCTTGACAAATCTCAAAATATTCACTCAGATGCATGGAAATTGGGGTTTTGGGATTCTGGAATTTAAATTTTTCATACCGACAACCATCCATCGCCTGATCGAGCCCCCCCCCCCCCACCCCCCCCCCCCCCCCCCACTTTGAAAATCGTTCCGCCGCCCCTTGGTTATTATAAATGTAACATGCTGGGGAATTCACCCTTGGAATTTAGGAACAGAAAGTAACTAGCTGTATTTGACAAGCATTAGTTATTCTCTGCCTCTCATGGCGACAGGTAGCACTTACCCCCCCCCCTGCCCTTTGAATCTGAGAGTCCACGTTTCCCGTTCGGGAACATGATACATCATAATTTCATTAAGTAGGATGGATGTTAAGTCAATGTGTGGGGGAGCCCCGTGGCTGCACGATGAAAATATTAATTGGTCTATCCCTAATAATGAATACGGACTCAATAAATTGCTGCCATTGAACTGATATGGAAGATACCATCAGGGTTCAAAGGATTACAAACGTTCCTAGATTTCAATGAATGAATGAAAACCTACATGTATTTTATACAGGATGCACTGCTCACTGGAGCAATGCTGCTTTATACACCAACACACAAATATATATATTGTTTGTTATACTTATAGCATTGTTATGGCACTCATTTGGGTCTGAAACCCTGTGGCAGGTTCAAAGTTGGGATGACAGACACAAAACTGAAAGGATTCTTTTAGGTGTCTACAGGGGTCAGATATGGGACCTTTTTCCAATGGCATTTGGGCACAATTTTACCCAGTTCAAACAAAAAGTTTCCCAATCTCTGTCCCCATTCAAACAAACCTTGTCAGTTGTTTCTAGGCATGTCTTGGCTGCCTATGTAGGCAGCCAAGACCTGCGTAGACACAACTGCTAAACCACAGAATGTGGACTATGTATAGAAAATGCTGCAAATATGCATAAATATCTCCAAGTCTTTAAGAATTTATATTTTAAAAATAGTTTAATAGCGATTGCAAAGACTGGATTATTCATGATTTCATGTGACTGTTCGTTGTAAACTTACTACATTTTGCATTCTTCTGTATTAATGTTCTTAGTTCAATTTAAAGGCAATTCTTTGTACGTTTCTCTTCTTCCAAAACTAATTCCAATTGGAGCCTTCATGCAATTGCATGGGATCTTGACCCTTTCCCAAAGAGGGCAGAACCCTGGACGGACAGTGCATGTCAAATGGCAGATAACAAAAAAGTATTATTTGCAGGCATGAAGTTAAACTGATGAAGGTTATTCATGGCAGTATTTAACAACTGAAGGTTATTTATGGCAGGGGTTAAGGTCTCCACATCTTTCCTGAGATTATTTAATTAGCATCCAAATGTTACCCAACCTTGTTATTTCAATATGTCATAATCTTGAAAGTGTGTCTGGTCCAGTGCAGAATTATGGTGCTGTGTTTTCCATTAGGTGTTTTCTTTACAGAAACTCTTACAAAGATATTTATCTGATTGCCACCAGGAGACTTAGTATGTCTAATTTAGATGCAATAATCAGTTTTTATGTTATTTCTCAAACAATCTTCATTATTTATGGATTCCTGTGACTAGTTATGCACATTTGTGCTTATTTTAGACTTTTTTCAATTGTCTCACGGCAGATTTTTTTACAAAAGTGAAACCCTTTCATTCCTGATTTTGCATGATGGTATCTCCCTTGTAAGCTCTTTAGCATGTTTCAGAAGGGTAACCTCCCAAAACTTCTACAGCCAAAACTTCTACAGTCTAAAACAACACATTTCAGGGTCCAAGGCATGATTAATATTGTGCATGTTACCTTAACTTGTGAATGGGATTGTCCAATTAAATAAAAACACAGTATGTGAAAAATGGGTTGTTTATTATTAATTTTATGATAAGGTGCATATAAACTAAAAGTTGTTTTGATTTTTAATACAAAATTAAATACAAGTAGTTCATAATAAATAGAAGTAGTTTTGATTTTTGACATATGTCATGATTAGGTGCATATAATTAAATACATGTAGTTCATAATAAATAGAAGTGGTTTTGATTTTTGACACAAAACTAAATAAGGATATAAGTAGTTTTGATTTTTGACATAAAATTAAATACATTTAGTTCCTAATAAATATAACAATGGAATTATAACAAAAGATATAACAGTTGATTTAGTACAAAAAAATATTAGTTTGTTTTTAGGTTTAGGTAAAGGGTCAACCTCAACCTAATCTCAGAAGATGGCCTACAGCATCTAAAAATTCTAAGTTTGTCTTTTGTCCTCTATTTAACTGCTCCTTCAAACGACCTAAACGATTTTCCATTTCTGTGTAGACACGTTTTCTGCTTGGTGGGGCTGCACCAAAATCTAATTGTCCAATTTTTGCTCTGTCTGCATTTTCTACATTTTTTATGACTTCAATAAAATGGTAAATGTTGGGATGACAGTGAGGTAATGTCCTGTTCAGTCGGTTATGAAACCCTTCTAGATTGTTGTTAGTTCGTGGTCCAGTAGTGAGGTTATGATTCCACATGTAGATTGGGTACCTTGCATCATCGTCAACCTAGGTAGTCACTATGTAGTCATTGAAGTCTGTAGCTCTTGAGACCTCTGATGTAGAGCTCATAACATCAACCCAAGTGTCTTGTATAGTATTTTAGGGAAGGAGTGCTAGACCAGCAGCCCTACGGACCCATTTTTGTACCTCAATGTCCTCTTTGTATTGGACAGCTAGCCCAAGCCGTTGTGTCTTCCTCCAAATGGCTTGACAATAGTGGAAAAAAACACCCTTTTATTTTGGCACTGGGGAATTCTCTCTCAACTGCACGTATCGCTGCAAGTTCAAAGTCAGTTTGTACACGGCTTGGGGTTAAAGAACAATTTAGTCTTTGTGGTATTTCCATCTTGAGCCGGCTGAAAAGTCTTTCATATGTTGTTGCCTGTCGATCTGGCAGCAGAGCAAATACAAGTGGATATGTGGTTGAACAAGTACGTGCATGTATAATGTAAACTTGATTCCAAAGATCAGGAGAAGATGTGAATATTCCATCCATATATATGGTTTCAGCTGGCTGAAGTGACTCAAGCTGTTCAGTGGTGGAAAAAACCAGCATTTTGTCATCCTCACCGTCTGTGAAAAGAAGAAACTTCATTCGGGTTTTGTCTTGCTACCTCCTCGTTGTACATAGTGTGCATCTGTGTAGTTTCGTCTCTGGCTCTCTTTCTCACAGAACTCACGAATCTGACTTGGTTGCTGTCTTCTGGGCCATGTGAATGTTCAGTTACATTTTTAAAAATATCTCCCACAGTTGTGCAACATCCTTTACATGTAGACAATGCACACTTCCAATGGATGCATGTCTTTCTAGCAACATTCTTGTTATACAAATATCCATCTAGGAGTACTTGGGAAGTTCCTTTCTGTGACATAACAAACTCTACTTTTCTCAAACCAGCCATTCTGATATTTTTGATGACATGAAATGAAGAGATACTTCATTATATACCATTTTTTAAACCTATCACAATTATATTCACAGACTAAAATTCACTTTATTTAATATTATTTTGTGATTTGTTGTTACTAAATACACATACAACTCATCAAATTTTATTATTAAGATGAGCAGTTATTTTAGGTGATCTTCTAATCACTGTTTGGTTTGTTCCATTGCAAAAATAGGTGTGAACAATTAACTGATCAATCACAGTGTAGAAGTTTTGGGTTGTAGAAGTTTTGGCTGTAGAAGTTTTGGGAGATAACCTTCAGAAGAGTCTGTAATTAAGGCCCCATCAATTAAATCTTCTGTTTCTCATGCCATTTTTTGTATAACTGCATGTGGGCAGGTATTATATTTTATTTTTTATTTTTGTAATTTCATATGTATTTCTTTGTCTTCAAAAGTTCATGTTCTTGGTTTGTTTTATGTTTTAGGCCTCATAATCTGCAGAATAGCATGGGTGGTGGTGTATTTCATACCTCTAGTGACAAATTTATCAATTTTATTAATTTTGGTAAAATATTATTTTTTTTAAAGCTCTTTAGAGCTCGTTCCAAAGAGGGGTCACATGATATGGTTTTGTTGAAAGTTTTCGAAAAATAATATTTTTTCAGCTGCTGAATTTGCATATTACGCGGGCGGATGCGGGCGATTTGTTGGGTAAAGGGATAACACACCCATAAAGTGGCATTTCCACCCATATAATTATTCAAATTCTGAAAAGCCAACAAATTTTAGCCAGTTGACCATGAAATGGGAACTGGAGGTTCATTGACTGAAACTTTACTTTTGTTTGTTAATGATAGATTACTGGTTTAATTTTAGTAGTCAGAATTTGTTCTTAAGAATTTGTTATGTTACAATTTATTGGAGAGTATCTGTCGTGGTGGCTCTGTGGTTATGGCATTGGACTTCAAACCAAAAGGTCCAGGGTTTGATCCCTACCATTGGGTAACAGCTTGGTATCCTTGGGCATACACTTGATCCTGATTGCCTACATGGGGGCACGATGACGCCGTGTACTAAGGTGAACTGCACGTCGAAGTTGCACATGTCTTCAACTGCTGTAACCCTGCTTGAACGGAGCTTGAACAGAGTTAGAATGTTGAGGAGCTGACAGTTCCTTGTAGATGTTTGGTGGTTCTCTCTGGGTACTCAGGCTTCCTCCACCCGTAAAACTGTCACAACCACGATTAGCCATTGTGCATACGTATGTGACCATAAACACCAATAAATAAATAACAGTTCATCATAATATCATTTGCTTTTCAATGAAGATGCAGCTCATTGTAAAAATATAAGGACTTTATTGTGACACCTTCAATTTTTACTCCTTGCACTCTTCTGGCAGATATTCCCGCCCAGGACAGAATTTCTCTTGGCACAGACATAAGTATAATGTTGGCACATTTTATTAAATTTCATCTCTATAAATTGAACGGAATTTTTCACCAATGGTTTCTTGAGTTGAATTCAGATGAATTTTTCATCAAATCTAGTCATGGCTGCTTTACAGCAGCCATAACTAAATTTGTTGAGGGGGCACGGTGGCTCAGTTGGTAGAGGTGCAGACTGAAAGCCGGGAGGGCCTCGGTTCGAATCCCACCTGCGGCAACCGCGTTGTGTCCTTAGGCAAGACACTTCACCCCCATTGGGGGCACGGTGACGCTGTGTACTAAGGCGTACTGCACGTCAATGGTGCACCTGTCTTCAACCAATGCTAACCCTGCTTGTGTGGAGTTGGTATGTTGGGGAGCTGACAGTTGCTCGCTGTTGCTCGGTGGTTCTGTCCGGGTACTCAGGCTTCCTCCACCCATAAACTGTCACGGTCATGGTTAGCCATTGTGCAGAAATATGTGACCTTAAACACCAATAAATAATTAAATAAATAAATAAATAATTAAATAACTAGATTTGTTGAAAAATATCTTGAAAAGATTCAGTGGGTTAAGTGTTAATCAAGTCCAAATATGGCCTTCTAGCTTTATAGCATTTGGCGGCTCCAAAGATTCTGTAATGAAATATGTTGGCTCTCAATTTATGCTAAGAGTAGCCTCCACAGTTTTGAGAGTTACATGCATGCCATCTGTCTAAGCATTAAATTGCATGTAACATGAATTAAAGTTTCCAACTGTTCTGACATCTGTGAGGATGGAGCTTCCATTGTAAATCCTGTTTTAGTTCTCTCCAGGTGATATGCAATCTGCACCATACACAACAAAGTGTACTCTAACATCAAAGAATCGAGTACAAAATCACAGGTATAAAACCGATCTTAACAGATCAAGACTTTTGAGAAATATTCAGCCTCCATTAATCTTATTGTAAATAAATAGTGAATAATGTGAGAGATACATTACCTCTTGAATCAATTAAAATTTCTATTTTGCAAGATGTCTTGTGTAAACAAGTACATCTGTAGAGTATTTTCAGGTATAATGCAATACAGTGGAACCCTGTTAATCGAATAGACACTTTGCCAGTGAAAATTACTCAATTAACAGGAGTATTCAATTAACAGGGATTGTGCCACTTTCCTGTATTCTAGAGATAAACTTAGCATTTATTCTATTATATCTTGTTTGACAGAGCTCCCTGAGCTCTGTCAAACAAGATATAATAGATTAAATGCCTATTTGGATGATACTGAGGCCAAAGAGGTCTATAAACAAAGAAAAACTGGGGAGAGTCCGGATAATTTCTCGACAGGTTACAAGATTTATTATTCAATTGACAGGAGGTTACTCTATAACCTATAACCAATTAACAGGTCAAATTTGTACTGGAGGTATGGTAAATGGTTTTGTGTTTGGAAATTATATTCAATTAATAGGGTTATTCAGTTAAGAGATATCCAATTAAGTGGGCTCCACTGTATGGTTAAATAAGATATCTCTTCAAACAAGTCCAATAGTTTTTAAATTTTAATTTTTATGTAGACGTTTTTTTCACAACCAAGAAACTTCCCAGAGCACACTGCCTCTAAGGAGAATGCATTTTGAGAAAAAAAAACCATGGATATTCCATGTGGCCAGGGGTTATTTTGGGTGTCTATAGGGGCCGAATATGGGACCCTTTCCCAATGGCATTTTGGCATGATTCTTTCCATTTCAAATAAAACATTTCTCAAATCTCAGTCCTCATTGAAATAAAAATTTAATTCTTTTTTAATTTTTGAAGTTGGGGGCGTGTAGGCGCCGCGGTAACCGGTTCTCGTCAGATCACCAAAAATAAGCAATGTTGAGCGCGGTTAGTAGTTGGATGGGTGAACATTTCAGCGATTGATTCACGCTCCTGCATTGTGTCCTTGGGCAAGGCACTTAACCCCGATTGCCTACATGGGGGCATGATGACGCTGTGTACTAAGGCGTACTGCACGTCGGAGGTGCGCATGTCCTCAACCAATCTAACCCTGCCTGTGCCGCGTTGCAGAGTTCAGAGTTATGAAGTTGGAGAGCTGACAGCTGCTCGTCGTTTCTCGGTGGTTCTCTCCAGCTTCCTCCACCCGTAAAACTGTCACCGACATGATATAACCCTGTCTGTTAATGTGTCGTTAATCCCTAATAATAAAAAAAAAGAATTTAAAAATTCTTGAAGGTCTAATTTTGGCTTTCACCACTTTTTACTGCAACAAAAATAGATGTCCTAACAGGCAGTTTTTAGATGTGTTTGCAAGTTACATCCGAGGAACCTTGTCAGTTGTTTCTTGGCAGTTTTGGCCGCCTACATAGGCAGCCAAGACTTTCCTAGATACAACTGCAAAGCCGAAGAATGTAGACTATCACATAAATAACTTCAGCATTAATAGTAAGAACAATTTATTTAATAGAAATTACAGAGACTGATCATTATTGCATGCGATTGTTTGTTTTAAAACGTATTACATATACTATACATGTAGTAGCTTCTGTATTAATATTCTCACTTCAATATGAAGGTAACATTTCTTATTCTTTATGTGTTTCTTCTCCCAAACAAATTCTCAACTGGAGACTTCATGACGTGAATTTTCCCAATTACATGGGATGCGGAGCCTTTCCCAAAGAGAGCAGAAGAATCCCTGGTGGCATATCTAGCAGTGCCAAAATCATGAAGAACTATTCATGAAAGTTTAAGTTTATGAGCATTTTTCAGATGTTTGAGCTCAGGAACAGTTTATAGGCACCCTTTATTACATGCATAGATGGGATTATAAGAGTGGGGGAGGGTGAATAATGCACATTCACCTTGGCTTTATACTCACAGGGCATGGAGTGTGGTAGATTATCACCAAATATCCACAAAGTGGAGCTTTCAATCACGAAAACATCTGAAAATGCCTAAACACCACGAGCTAAGTTTTAGCCAATGAACTCTGGGCTCAACATGGAGATCGACTGGCTGAATCTTTGCTCCTGCAACTCTTGTTTTTTTAGGGAATATGATGTATAATTATTAGCTGTGGTTTTCCTGTCAAACTTGGCTGATATGGCTCCAAAATTGACTGATATCATGCCAATCTCAGCCGATATGGACCATTATTTATTTATTTATTGGTGTTTAAGGTCACATATTTCTGCACAATGGCTAATCATGACCGTGACAGTTTTATGGGTGGACTAAGCCGGAGTACCTGGAGAGAACCACCAAGCAACGGCGAGCAACAGTCAGCTCCCCAACATACCAATTCCACACAAGCAGGGTTAGCATTGGTTGAAGACAGGTGCTCCATCGACGTGCAGTACGCCTTAGTACATAATGTCACGGTGCCCCCACGTGGGCAATGGGGGTGAAGTGTCTTGCCCAAGGACACAATGCGGTGGCCGCAGGTGGGATTCGAACCGAGGACCTCTCGGCTTGCAGCCTGCACCTCTACCAACTGAGCCACCGCGACCCCGATATGGACCAAGCTATAGTTGTCTCACTTGATGCATTACTATGTGCAACCAGTTTGTTTACATTGTAATGTTAACAGTTATTCATAGAATACAATTTTGAAGATTTCCATTCCCAGACATGGTTGAATGGTTTGAAGCAGAGTTTTTTATAATGAGGAATGAACCACGGCAACTAATAATGATTGTAGTAACTGATTGCACTCATAAGCCTGACAAGGATATAGCAGCACCAGGCCTGAAAATAAGCAGTCTGACATTTGTAGAATGAGATCCCCAGAGAGTGAATTTTATGATGCTCTCCCATACAGTGGGCCAATTTAACCTCTAGGCACCTCTTTCTGTTTAGTTTTGAGACCCTGATTCAGATTGAGGTTCACAGAGGGTAATTTAGTGATGCTACCCTGCTGCGCAGGGTAGCATCACTAAATTCACCCTCTGGGGGCCTCATTTTGCAGATGACAGTCTTCTTATTTTCATCAGTATCAAAACTGTCTCTCATGAAACAGGATTAAGTATAAGGACTGTGTCAAGAACATTCTAAATTGAAGTGGGCCTATAGTTCATAATTGGGGTTGGGGTTGGGTAAAACATGAAGAGCATTCACAAACCTTTACCTAATGAATCAGCCAAATTCATCCGCATAAAATTCAGCTATATAGTTCCAGTTTGGATGAGTTTGTTGTCTTACATGTACATGCATACAGACATGTTCCAACATAAAGGCTTTTGGCTTTTGGAGGAAATATAGTACCTTGGCAGTGGTACCTAGTGAAGTCTTGGCTGCCTATAAGCCCAAGTGTTACCTTATTATGAGAAAGCACACAACAAATAAAATTCTCCAGGTTTTTTAAGGACACTTTTAGAATCAGTGACAAGAATAAAATGAGTTTTTTAATGAGAATCAATGTCGATTCTCATTGTCATCCATTTTTAGGAATGATTTGCATGAATCCGTTCTCACATGAATTTGAAGTCCCGAGACATGCCATCCCTTGAGTGCAACAAGGTGCCATCAGCAAGCATTGACAATGCTATATATTCCTGTTGATTGCGACCACATGCATGATAGTATATTTGTTTAATGTATCAGTATGTTTCCTCGGGTGCATTAATTTTGAATATACTCAACCGACCATGTTTACAGACATGTTTAATCTATAATCTAAAACTTGAATAGAAGGAAATTTTCCAGAACATTCCATGGAGATGAACATTCATGCTGATCAAAGTTTATAAAAGCATTAGCATCAAGTATACAAGGATACATGTATTCTCTGATGTTGCTTTTATTCATTGCATATTTGTTTTTCCTGTGTGAAAAAAACCCTTTTTTTCACAGGATAACGTAAAAAATATAAATTGCATTTTAAGTCGATATTTATCTGTTTACAAAGACCACTCTATCTTTTTATATATTCTGCAATCTGTGTCATTAATGTCTACAGTAACAGCCAGCATACTGTCTGTGGAGAGTGGGTTTCTCCAAAAGCACCCATGGAGTTGAACCTGCAGGCTGTACCCCTTAAAACCAGTGTCAAGGCATACAGAGCATGAGAACAGTTTCAGTCAATGGTTCTCTGGGCAAGTTTGTAGCCAGGATTCTATAGCAGATAGTGCCTAGCCATTTTAGCTTAACTTGATAAAGTCAAGATAAGCTACTGCCATCACGCAGGTGGAAGTCTGTCAGTCTGTTCACATTTTCTTTAGCACAGGCTAAACACGGTAGTTCTTGTCTGATTATCACAAAATTTCATATGTAGGTTTGCGGTCATATCTAGATGGAAACGTCCCTTTTTGGTTGCGATTAGTCAACCATGATGGCTGTGCGGGCCCGAAACTCGAAAACCTGTAGCACAGTCTACAGGTCGAATTTATGAAGAGTTTCAATTGTAACTTGGTAGCTTGACTCGGTATAATGTCTAGATGAGAACAGCATATTTTGGTTGGGTTCAGTCAACCATGATGGCCTCTGGGGCAAGTTACCTAGATTCCTTTAGCACAGTTTACAGCTTTCATTTATGTGAAGGGATTTCATTGTAATTTGGTCGGGTGACTCGGTATAATGTCCACATGAGAACACCATATTTTGGCCATGGTCGGTCGACCATGAAGGCCACACAGGTATGTGACCTAGATTTGTTTAGCGAAGTCCACAGATCATATTTATGAAGCAATTTCATTGTAACTTGGAAGGGTAACTTGGTATGGTGTCTAGATGAAACTGTTATACTTTGGTCACAATCGGTTAGCCATTACCGCCGCCTGGTCATGTGACCTAGATTCCTTTAGCACTGTCTACAGGTTGTTTTTATGAAGGGATTTCATTGTAACTTGGTATGATATCTTAATGAGACTAACCTATTTTGGTCACGGTCAGTCAACCATGACCGCCAGACCAGAACATGACCTCGATTCCTTTAGCAAAGTCCACAAGTCATATTTATGAAGAGATTTCATTGTAACTTGGTAGGATGATTCGTTTTGAATGATTGTATTGTAACTTGGTAACTTTTGTTGACATACGGTAACTGTGACGGCCACATTAACCCACCCCTCAATTCTTTGGTACAGTCTACACCTCAAATTATTCTTATTGAAAACATAGCATGTGGGGAACAGAAATTAACATATTCTCAATTATCACAATTCTTGTCTTATTTCATAATCCTTTCATAAATATTGAACATAATCCTTTTCATCAAACACTACGCATAGTCAAGTTAAGCTACAGTGTCATTAACTGGTAGGGTGCTAAATTATTTTTGGTAATCAGAATTTGTTCACATACAGTACGTGGAGAGTGGATTGTAACTAAATCACCCACAGAGTGGAGTTATCACCCAAGCTATAAGTTTCAAATTTTGAACATATCGACAAAAGACACAAGCAATGTTTCAGCCAATGAACCTCCGGGTTTAACCCGGAGGTCCACTGGCTGAAACTTTGCTTGTACTGGTTATGCTTTGCAACAAATTTGCAATTATTGCTTGGGTGGAATCTCCACTCTGTGGGTGATTTAGTGATAATACACTCTCCACGTACTGTATCTTTGTGTTGTCACCATTTATGGGAGAGTGCCAGTAGGCCAGTAGGTACTCTCCCATAAATTGCAACAATGCAAATCCAAGTAGACTAAATAATGTCACTTCAAAGATGATATGAAGCACTTCCACTGATTATCAAGATTTTAAGCTGTTGTATCTACACATTAGAGTAAAGCCCAAATATGGGCTTCCAGCACTTGACCAGTTAACACTTTAATATTTCTGTTTGTGAAGAGAGGTGCAAGCATGACATTTAGAAGGTTGTTCTGGGGGAACATTTTGCAAAATTCAGTGTTCAAAGAGCGATTTTTTTTCTTTTTTTTTGAGGTGAGTAATAGGCAAATGAAATGATTGTTTCCGTAATTTTTAGATGCATGCCTAAAGTGATTAATTCAAAATAATAATAATAGGGCAGAACACAATGAGGGTGGAGTTTGGGGACAGGAATCTGACTGACCAGAGTTGGGAGTTTTTCTGGTGTTTCATGAGCACTATACAGTACATGGAGAGTGGATTGTAACTAAATCACCCGTGGAGTGAAGATATCACCCAAGCTATAACTTTCAAATTTTGAACATATCGACAAAAGACACAAGCAATGTTTCAGCCAATGGACCTCTGGGTTTAACCCAGAGGTCCATTGGCTGAAACTTTGCTTGTGCTGGTTATGCTTTGCAACAAATTTGCAATTATTGTTTGGGTGGAATCTCCACTCTGCAGGTAATTTAGTGATAATACACTCTCCACGCACTGTATGTGAAATATAGAATATACCCATAGTAGCTTGGTGTACCAAATGTTCACCACTCATGGTGAAGTGGTGTTAACCGTGAGCCTAAGGCCAGTACACCAAGTTAGTTTGGGTATATTTTATTTATGCTCTGATCGTCAGATTATTAAGAGTCGCTATTATTTTTTCTCGATTTTACTGAGCAGAAGTTGTACACACGTGTGATTCTGTTTTTGTTTACATGAGCACTGGTTGGCGGTACTTCTGCTGTCAATGTTATCACCGAAACAAAATGGAAAAAGAAACGCCCAAATCACGGGCCCTTTTTCATTTTAATAACATAATAACATACTATTTCGAGTTATGGATGCTTTATTAACATGAGACAATGCATGTTTGTTAATTTTTAGTTTCTTATGGGGTGAACTCATTTTAAAACGTAATACATAATTGCCACTTTCATTTTACTCTTCGTGAGGCGGCGTGCGATAAATTTAGACAAGTTCACATTCAGGACGACGTCACCAAAGGTCACCTTGGATGTAGTTCTACTGTTGGTGTAAAATTTAACTATTGAAATCCCATTGCTGGAGTGTTCACTGTGGTTGGTGTGTAAAGCTCAAATTTATGTCATAGGCTTTTCATATATAGTAGAGTAGGTAATCATGGTATAAAAATAGGGAAAACTTCACCAAGTTTTGTTGATATCAGTCCCGCATGCTCTATCTGAGTTGTGTTCTGTATTTATACAATGATTAAACTTGAATTTAGAGAATGATCGAAGCTTAAGATTTTTAAAGAAAAATTTCACTTTTGGCATTCTGTTTACTTTCTTGCAAGATACCAGAGATGGACGGTATTGGAAATTTGTGTTCAGTATCAGTTTTCATTTTGTTTAGGGGCATACGATGGTATCGGTTCAGTATTCGGTATCTGACTTAACCAAAATTTGCTGATAGAACCAAGGGGGAATTTACACCAGGAAAATACAGAATAAGTTCTTGTATCATTCTACCACAAATGCCAGTAGCTTAACATCAGCCTTCTGTGCCAACACAAGTCATATCTTCAGTAATTTTGTGACTTGTTCCAAACTCACCTTAACCTTGAATGGACGATTTCCGGATTTTCGATCTGAGCATGTGCCCTTAACGTGCCATCATTAGGAGGTCTTGTTAACTGGTAGAGTGCTGGAAGCCCATATTTGGGCTTTATTCTGAAGTGCATGTACTGCAACTTAAAGGCTTCAAATTCGGTGGCTGCCCTTCATATTATCTTTGAAATGATATTATTTTGTCTGTCAGGATTTGCCTTGTTACAGTTTATTGGAGAGTGCCTGTGGGCACTCTCCCATAAATTGTAACAAGGCAAAGACATGTGAACAAATTTTGATGGCCAAAGATAATTTACAATCTACCAGTTAACTTTAGACAAAAGTAATGTTTACTGGGTAGCCAAGACTTGACTTGAAATAATTGCTAAGCAGGGTGCGTGGTGGCTCAGTGTTAGACTGTTGGACTTCTATGCTAAAGGTCCCGAGTTCAATCCCCGTCCAGGATGACCCGCGCTGTGTCCTTGGGCAAGGCACTTTATCCTGGTTACCTACATGGGGGCACGATGACGCCATGTACTAAGGCGTACTGCACGTCGACGGTGCACATGTCTTCAACTGATGTAACCCTGCTTCAGCGGCGCTTGAACAGAGTTCAAATGTTGAGGATCTGACAGTTGCTCATCT
The DNA here is from genome assembly GCA_031216915.1 of Pictodentalium vernedei. Classification (NCBI taxonomy): domain Eukaryota; kingdom Metazoa; phylum Mollusca; class Scaphopoda; order Dentaliida; family Dentaliidae; genus Pictodentalium; species Pictodentalium vernedei. Next base: position 27,019,370 of record CM062289.1, read on the forward strand.
ATGCTCGGTGGTTCTCTTCGGGTACTCCGGCTTCCTCCACCTGTAAAACTGTCACGTTCACAATTAGCCATTGTGCATAAGTATGTGACCTTAAGCACCAATAAATAAATAAATAATAATTGCTAAGCAACTGGATATGTACAGGTTGTAGTCTTGTGGGAATTCAGGACAATTGCCCAGGCCCTTAAGGGTTAACAAAATGGAAAAGATAATGAGCCACTTCTTTCGAAGAATGAACACTTCTTCGACTATCAAGCCTCGGGGCACGGTGGCGTTGTGATGACCGGTTCTAGTCAGATCCCCGAAGTTAAGCAACGTCGAGACCGGTTAAAGCTTGAATGGGTGACCGTCTGAGCGATCGACTCAGACTCTCGCATTGTGTCCTTGGGCAAGGCAATTAACCCCGATTGTCCACATGGGGGCACGATGACGCCATGTACTGAGGTGTACTGCACGTCGGTGGTGTTCATGTCTTCAACCAGTCTAACCCTGCCTGTGCTGCAGTGCGGAGTTATGATGTTGGGGAACTGGCAGCTGCTTGTCGTTGCTCGATGGTTCTCTCCGGGTACTCCAGCTTCCTCCGCCCGTAAAACTGTAACGATCATGATTAGCCATTGTGCATAAGTATGTGACCTTAAACCCCAATAAATAAATAAATAAATACTATCAAGTCTCAACAAGACTTTATAAATAGCGACCGTAAGGAAAATTTGAAAATACACATGGTTTTTGTGATCAATAACAGGCCTGGCGTTTTCAGGAGAGCGATTTATTCGCTCGCCTACTGCTCACCTTAAAAAAATTGAGGAGGGCGAAAAATAGCCCTCCTAGCCTTAGAAAATAATGATTACCACAACAGCTTATTCCTAAAATCAACAGGTTTTCAGATCTCTGATATGTTAGTGGTCTCTTCAATATGGCCGCACTGCTCCTCCCACACCTCCAGGCCTTACCAAGGCCCGGAGGTGTGGGAGGGGCGCAGTGTAGCCACCTTACAGAGACTATCTGGTTAGCAGCACCAAATAAAATGTACAAAGCCCATTAGGAAGAGTTCATTAATAGTACAACTTCATTTTGCTACTTTTAGCTTTTATAAGCTTGAGAACTAATCGCTCCCCTAGGCCATGTGAGGACAGCGATTTTTAGCCCTCCTGCATTTTTAAGAATGCCAGGCCTGCAATAATTGGTTTGGTTTAGTTCTTCGGTATCCCCATGGTATCGGTATCAGTTCGTTTTTTTGGTATATTGCCCTTCTCTACATGACACTGTTTTATGTCACAGCATTTTATTCATGTCATAATGTCAATCAGATGAGTAATAACCAATCTGTGTTCCACCGCCATGTTCTTACACACAGCTGGATTCCACATGTGGTTTATCTAGCACATTTCTCAATGTCTGTATTGTATTGGATAATGTTACATACATAGAACAATCATGGTATAATGAAACCTGTTAATAGAATAAACTCCGTGTCAGAGGAATATATTCAATTAACAGGAGTATATAGTTAACATGAATAGGGGCACTTTATCAGAGAAACAAACAGTGGCGTAGATAGCTTTTCGTTGGCGGAGGGGCAAGCCCAAAATTTTCCGACAGTCCGAAAATTTTCCAACAGTGTAACAACAACAAAAACCCAAACAGACAGAATCTGTTGTTTACTGCAAATGTACTGAAAATTGGTCTTTTTTTACCCAAAATTTACCCAAAATGGCATGTTTTTATCCCCAAAGCCAGCATTTTAATATTATTAGGCATAAATTCACCTAAAAATGGTCCCAAAAAAATTTCTGACTAAACTTCTGGTGGGGGGTCTCCCCTCCCCAACCCCCCCCCCCCCCCCTGGGCCCCCCCCCCCCCTTTATCTATGCCACTGGAAACAAATTCAATTAACAGGAGTATAAACATATTCAATTAACAGGGGAATACAGTTAACGGGAGTAGGGGCACTTTATCAGAGAAACATATTCAAATAACAGGGGTATAAACATAATCAATTAACATGGGTATACAATTAACAGAATAGGGGTACTTTGTCAGAGAAATGTATTCAGTTAACAGGAGTATACAATTAACCCAAATAGGAGCATTTTCCTATCTCCCCACTATAAACTAAGCATTTTTTCTATGATATCTTGTTTGACAGAGCTCATTGAGCTCTGTCAAACAAGATATAATAGATTAAATGCCTATACTAGGTGTATTGAGGCCAAAAATGTATATAAATGTGGGGAATCAGTGGGTGTCTAAATAACCAATCTGTGTTCTAATGTCATGTTCTTACACACAGCTTGATTCCACATGTGGTTTATCTAGCACATTTCTCAATGTCTGTATTGTATTGGATAATGTTACATACATAGAACAATCATGGTATAATGAAACCTGTTAATAGAATAAACTCCATGTCAGAGGAACATATTCAATTAACAGGAGTATACAGGTAACATGAATAGGGACACTTTATCAGAGAAACAAATTCAATTAACAGGGGTATAAACATATTCAATTAACAGGGGAATACAGTTAACAGGAGTAGGGGCACTCTATCAGAGAAACATATTCAATTAACAGGGGTATAAACATAATCAATTAACATGGGTATACAATTAACAGGAATGGGGGCATATTGTCAGAGAAACATATTCAATTAACAGGGGTATACTGATAACAGGAATAGAGGTACTTTTTCAGAGAAACATATTCAATTAACGGGAATATACAATTAACAGAAATAGGAGCATTTTCCTATCTCCCCACTATAAACTAAGCATTTTTTCTATTATATCTTGTTTGACAGAGCTCATTGAGCTCTGTCAAACAAGATATAATAGATTAAATTACTATATTGGATGTATTGAGGCCAAAAATGTATATAAATGTGAGGAATCCATGGATGTCGGAGTAATTCTTTGACAAATTACCAGATTTGTTTATTCAATTAAGATAAGTTTACTCACAAACCGAGATGCAATTAACAGGTCAAGTTTGTCCTGAAGGTATGGTAAATGATTTGGTGCTTGTAATTTAAATACAATTAACAGTGTTATTCAGTTAAAAGATATACACTCCACTGTTTTAGATAATACAAGAGAAACTCCTTTGTGGTTGCAAGGCCTGCATTACATTAGTTGAGTTTTTTTGAGTTTTTGCATTGCTCATGTGTGTAATGTTTTAAGTGTGAAGGGGTTAATCACTAACACAGGATATGAAAACTGTTGCACTGAAAATATCCATGGAATTATTTTTAGTTATGTTCCTATAGCTTTCTGACAGATGGGTTTTCCTACAGTGTTAGGTATTAAGTGCAGAAACCATGGCACTGAGCTTTCATCAACATGCATTTCTGAAATTTAGTTTTACATTTGGTACAGTAATGGGTGAGAGAATTTGTTAACATTATATTGTTAACCATTTTAGTTTTACAATTCTAATACAGTACAGCTCAATTAATTGTTAATTGGATATCATTCACATAGTCATATTATGGCGGGGGTGGCATCTGGATTTTTTGGGGGACCCAAGAATTTTTATATATAGACATATCACAATGATCGAATTTTTGAGTTTGTTAAAGGTATCAAGGTGGTGATTCTCTTGCATTGGTGTGGTAGTGGAAGGGGGGGGGGGGAGGGGGCAATGAGAGTATATTTTTCCACAATTTCTTCAGGGAAGGCCCAAGGCTGACATTCCATGGTGAAATTTTGAAAAATATGCCTAAATGGCTCTGTTTTGAGTCCTGAAAGGAAGGCACCACAGTATATCATCCATAATTTATTAACTAGTACTGTGCTGAAAGCCCATTTTTGGGCTTTAATATGAAGAGCAGGTACCCCAGCCTAAAGGTGTCATATTCTGTGGATGTGCTTCATATTATCTTAGAAGTGAAATTACTTAGTCTATATGGGTTTGCCTTGTTACAGTTTATGGGAGAGTGCCAAGTGGCACTCTCCCATAAATTGTAACAAGGCAAAGACATATGAACAAATTTTGATGACCAAAAATAACTTAGCACTTTACCAGTTAATTGATGCCCCTTGCAGATCCTACAATTCAGAGAGAGAAGTTGTGGGGATTTTGTTTGTTTTTTGGATGGTGGGAGGGGGGTGAGCAATGCCACTGTTAGAATCTCTTAATTGAATAACCCTGTTACTTGAATATAGCTTCCATGCACCAAACTATTTACCATGACCTTTCGATTGGATTTAGGTTTGAATAAAAAGTAAAAGTTTGTAAAGTGTCGAGAAATTATGCACTCACCAAATTCCTGAAGAATTCTACTCCCGCAATAAAAATATTGAAAAAAACAATTGTGAGTAGAATTCTTAAGGAGACCCGCAAAATGGATATAAGGCTATGTACAGCAGTACAGTACCTACCATACCAGGGTCAGGCTGCTTTCCTGAAGAATTCTACTCCTGCAATAAAAATATTGAAAAAAACAATTGTGAGTAGAATTCTTAAGGAGACCTGCAAAATGGATGTAGGGCTATGTACTGCGGCACAGTGCCTACCATACCAGGGTCAGACTGTCGGCTGTAGTGGTGTGAAAGATTGATGTACCAGAGGGGGTCCGAAGGGACTAAAAGCCTTGGGGCCCGGCTATGGGTTAATATGACACTGACACTGGTTGGATAGAATATATTTATCTATATCTAAATATGAGTTGTGGGTTTGAAGGACACAATCATGCCTGATTGGAATTTAAGATGTCTACCTGGCAGTCAGGAATCCAACACCTGAACCACTAGGCCATTGCACACCAGTCAAAAATGATGGTTGGAATCTAGTACTTTAGCTGAAGTTCTCATGATTACTTGGTTCACTTTCCTCATAGCAACTACAGTTAAAACTAGAAGTCCTGTCACGAACTGTGCGCTTATCTAGGCTTAATTGCGAGTAGGAATTGCGCACAATTGCCATATCAAATGGCATCCAAAGCACAGCAGGTTCTCCTGGTCACTCATAGCAAACACATGCAATGTTTCTGCCAATGGACCTCCGGGTTACCCGGAGGTCCATTGGCTGAAACATTGCTTGTGCACAGGCCACATGCACAAAATTTGATGGCCTTACTATGGTCATAACACATAGATTAACGTGCAGATCGACGTGCTATTTGTGCGCATTTCATGACAGGATTTCTAGTTTTAACTGTACATGCAGATGTGAAATATGCTACTAACAGTATAACTAGGGCTCTGCAAATCAGACTTTTTTCATTTGAATCAAATACGAATCAGATCGCATGTTTAAGGTTTGATTTTTAACTGAATTTGATTTGAATTGAATCGGACATTCAGTCGGTATATGTCGTGTCTGCGTAGATCACAGTTCATACATCACTCATGTTTCTGCCCTTTCAAGTCTGTACGACTGATACTTATGCATGCACCGACATAACATCTGCTTGGTTGGCCCTTATGATTTTATTCATGCCTGGCTACTGACTTTTTAAATAATAGCCATCCGTCAGCTCTGACTGACCAGTTATTCTTGGTATTTATGTAATTGGTGAGAAATAATGACCACATATAAGGATATAATGTGAAAAGAAAGGACATAAGTTTCCATAATTGTCATCAGGATATTTCATTTCAGTATTCAGCAGCCTCATATTCAAAAATCTAATTGAATTAGACAAACGCTTTGAAATTTGAAATGAATTCGAAGATTTGCAGGGCCTAAAGCCTGACAAAAGTGTTGTTGTACAGTACGTGGAGAGTGGATTGTAACTAAATCACCCACAGAGTGGAGATTCCACCCAAGCAATAATTGCAAATTTGTTGCAAAGCATAACCAGCACAATCAAAGTTTCAGCCAGTGGATCTCCGGGTTAAACCTGGAGGTCCATTGCTGAAACATTGCTTGTATTTTTTGTCGATATGTACAAAATTTGAAAGTTATAACTTGGATGATAACTCCACTCCATAGGTGATTTAGTTACAATCCACTCTCCATGTACTGTAGTTGAATTCAGACAAAGACTGGTGAAGGATTGTATTGAGCTCTGTTAACCCTTTACCCAACGTAATGGCCAAAAACAGCCAGCGCTGTTCTCAAAAATCACCAATTAATTTCCATTATTTTTTCACTTTTTCTCTCAAAAACAAAGGTTATGACCCCCCACATTGGAACGAGCTTATGAGGGGTCATAACCTATGTTTTTGAGACATAAAATGAAAAAAATAGTTATTCAAGAATTATTTTTGCAAGTGTCGTCTGCTTTTCATGTTAGGTAAAGGGTTAAACTAGACTGAATTGGTTATATTTCCAATGGAATTATTGGAAAACTATGCAGTTCACACCAGTGTACAGAAGGTTAATTATGGTCTTTGTTCAACAGCAAGGCTCAATTTGGAGACAACACACTTTGTCAAAATTGAAAGTAGTTAACATAATTTTTTTTCTCACTCTGTTGCAATGATTGTATTGCATCAATTTGGTGACAGCCCTTTCAGCCATTATCCACCATCCTTCCTTAACTGTGGCATGGTTCAGTCTAGAAAATTTTAACAATCCAAGCAAATTAAAATGTTATGTTTACAATACATCTCTTGTTTATAAATCATATTTAGACATTAGAGGGCAGAGGGTTAAACACTATGTTTTGAAAGCAAAAAATGAAACTTTTGAGTTGTTTATGAAAAAGCAATGTATATAATTATACAAGTTCTGTATGGTAATGAGTTGGTAGATTAAGACTGGAGATCAATTTTGTGGATTTGAGTATCAACTTTGTTACCATCTGTTATATTCTGATTTATATTCTGAAGTCTTGTTATAAGCATTAGTGCCAGCTTAGGGCATCAATTTTTCTTGCATTTCCGTTGGATGTTGTAAACATAAATAATATAGTCTGAAAGAATACATTCTATGTACCCGTTGACTACATAGTCAACCAAATCAGGCACATCATTTCTATCGAACCTCTGAGTTTAATGTATTAACCTTTTACCCAACGAATCGGCCGCATCCACCCACGTAATATGCAAATTCAGCAGCTGAAAAAATATTATTTTTCAAAACATTTCAACAAAACCATATCATGTGACCCCTCATTGGAACGAGCTCGATGAGCTCGTTCCAATGAGGGGTCACATGATATGGTTTTGTTGAAATATTTTAAAAAATGATATTTAAAATAATAAATTTTGATATCATCTGCGTTGGGTAAAAGGTTAACCCATTACCTAATGAATCAGATTAATCTGCCCACATATTTATTTATTTATTGGTGTTTTAAGGTCACATATTTATGCACAATGGCTAATCATGACCATGACAGTTTTACGGGTGGAGGAAGCCGGAGTACCCGGAGAGAACCACCGAGCAACGGCAAGCAACTGTCAGCTCCCAACATTCTAACTCCACACAAGCAGGGTTAGCATTGGTTGAAGACAAGTGCACCATCGACATGCAGTACGCCTTAGTACACAACGCCACCATGCCCCCATGTGGGCAATGGAGATGAAGTGTCTTGCCCAAGGACACAACGTGGTTGCCGCAGGTGGGATTCGAACGAGGACCTCTCAGCTCGCAGCCTGCACCTCTACCTACTGAGCCATCATGCTCCCAATCTGCCCACATAATATACAAACTGAACAATTGAAAAAAAATTATGTTCAAAAAAATTTAAAGAAAACCATGTCATTTGACCTCTCATTGAAATGAGCTCATTGAGCTCAATCCATTGAAGAGTCGTATATGGTTTTGGAAATTTTTTTTTAAAAATTCGAAAAAATAATATTTAAAATAAAAAATGTTGATATCTTTTGATTTGCAATAAAGGGTAACAGTGCATTGAAGAAAAAATCTCATAACTTGTTTGATCTTTTGCCGAACATAACCTGAAGATGAAAAATGAAGTGGTTGAATGGTGGAAGAAGAAGAAAAAGAAACCACTTTTAAACAATAGTCTGTGTGTTTCATACAGGCTGAGAGAATTACTGGGATCATAATCAGTAAATTTGAGTGTGAATATTGTGAAATCATCAGAACTCAACCCTCCAGAAAGAGAATTAGATGAGACTTATTTTCGGCGTAAAATATCTGGGTTTTTGTGCACAGTATTTAAAGATTTTCATACAAGAATTAAAAATAATTTATAAAGAAATCAAAAATAACCTTTGTGCCCAGCATTTAATGAATTCTATAAAGAAATCGGAAATTACGATAGTGAGAAAATCAGAAATAATATATTGAGGAAAAAAACAAGATTTCTCAAACAGCTAAAAATTTTCATTTTGTTCCTCCAGTATGTGGCTTATAATCTCTTTTTGGAATGAGCAGGCTCATTCCAAAAAAGAGGTTATAAGCTGTGTTTTGGAGGCAAAAAACAGAAAAATCATATAATTTTAATAGTTATTTTTATTGCTGTAAGCTAAAGGATTAAAGACTTCTTAATGTATTGGTTCATAATAGATACCGGTAATCAAAAATATTTTTCTTTTGCCCGCGATCATGATAAAATATTTTACTGTACGCACTTCATATTTAGACGTTATTAATCCCACCTGTGGCAACCACATTGCATCCTTGGGCAAGACACTTAATCCCAATTGCCCACGTGGGGGCACAGTGGCGTTGTGTACGAAGGCATATTGCACATTGATGGAGCACTTGTCTTCAACCAATGCTAACCCTGCTTGTGTGGAGTTAGTACATTGGGAAGTCTGACAGTTGCCTGCCATTGCTCAATGGTTCTCTCCAGGTTATCTTGCTTCCTACAGCTTCCTCCACCCGTAAAACTGTCCGATACGAGGTGACCCTGACTGTCGAAAGTGTTGTTAAACCCTAATAAATAAATAAATAATTTTTTTTTAACTGCTCAATTTGTAAATAATGCTGGCTGTTGCGGCCAATTCGTTACGTAAAATATACGAGACACAACTGAATATGAGACACAATTGGAGATAACTTTCTCACTATTTGTCTTAGGCAGGAGCACTGTGGTTTAGTGGTTAGAGTATCTGATTTCAAGCCAGGAGGTCCTCAGTTTGATCCCAACCACGGGTAACTGTATTGTGTCCTTGGGCAAGGCACGTAATTCTGATTGCCCATAATGGGACATGGTGGTGCCGTGTACTAAGGCCTACTGTACATCGATGGTGCACTCACCTTCATACAATGCTAACTCTGCATTTTTGGAGTTGGTATGCAAGGGTGTCTGATAGTTGCTTGCCATTGGTTCTCTATGGGTACTCCGTCTTTCTCTAGCTGTAAAACTGTCCAACATGAAGTGATTCTGGCTGCAGTCAGTTCATCCATCCTTACAGCCATCCGTCTGTCCCAAAATTCAATCATGAAAAACTTGTAAAGTACCTGGTTGAGTGACTTGATATTTGGGATGTGTGTATACTTTATGGACATAGAATTTGTATATACCCAAAATCTGTATCACCAATAGTCAGACTTTCATTGTTAAAACAGCAGGGGTATCTTTTTAGGTCACAGTATGCTTTGTTTTCTTTTCCTTTTCTGAGTATCAAAATGAAGCACCAAAACAAGGTGCTAAAATATTTTTAAAAATCAACTTGATAGCAATTTTTATTTTGGGTTGGTCTGCACATTGCAGGGGTATTTTGATAGCTGTGTTAACGAACAGGTGTGGTTTTAATTATTGTATTTTTAAATTTTTCAACAAAATGTCAACAAAACCATAGTATGTGACCCCTCATTAGAACGAGCTCAATGAGCTTGTTTCCAATGAGGTATCACATGATATGATTTTGTTGACATATTTTGAAAAAAAAAAATTTTCGACTGCTTAATTTGTAAATTATGTTGACAGATGCAGCTGATTCGTCAGGTAAAAGAATTTATTTATTTATTTATTTATTTATTTATTTATATATTTATTTATTTATTTATTTATTTATTTGAGTTTAAGACACTTTCAGGTAAAGGAATTAAATAACCATTATAAATTATGTTAGCACCATGGTGGTTAAATATTGAAAGGTGAATCCCAAGTCATGTCTTTTGCACCAGTATGAAGTATTGATGTGAGAGAAAAAATGGCATATTCTCTCTCTCCTCCAGCTGTTTTAATTAGAAAAACATCCTAAATTTCCTTGCTTTCTGGGCATGTTTTGGATGTGTGTACTTGTGGCATTAAGATGATGTTATTACTTCTTGTTTCATTTGACAGTTCAGTGCACTGTGTGGTGTTAAGGTGCTGTGGTTTTCTTAACCAAAAAAAAAGTTGTTTCTTCCATGATGAACAACTTGATCATAAACTGTTTTCCAGCTTGTAATTTCTTCTTCAATATCAGTTGAAAAATGTTAGTTACATCCCTGTTAGGTTTGAGTAATCTGTTGGGATGAAAGATTAATCTTGGTAAAATACCGTTTTTTGTCCCCAAGAAAGGTTCATTATCTGTTGATGTAAAGAGAGATAATACCAAATTAAAGCCTTTGACCATTTTCTATGAATTAGTCACAAGTAACAATTTTTGTTTCTGAATAATTTATTTGCCATCATCAATTAACTTTTTCAATGCTGGATGTTTGTATATGGGCACCGCCAGGAAAAGGGTGATAAACTGTTTTGAAATTACAAAGTGAGAATAAAATAGTTTTCAGTAATTACTTCTTTCTCACATAACTCTAAATGCTTGCATTGTATATTGTTTTTGAAGATGTTTATCTGGAAAGACCAATCCTGCACCCATATCATCCAGGCCGGAAAATAAGTCGTGTGACATTTGCAGAATGAGGTCCCCAGAGGGTGAATTTGATGATGATATCCCATACAGTGGGCCAGTTTATCCTCTGAGTACCTCTTTCTGTTTAGTTTTGAGACCCAGATTCAGATTGAGGTTCACAGAGGGTAAATTTAGTGATGCTACCCTGCTATGCAGGGTAGCATCACTAAATTCACCCACTGGGGACCTCATTTTGCAGATGTCAGCCTGCTTATTTTCTGGCTTGATATCATCTGTGTTGTACAGAAACACTTACCCCTTTACTTGCCTTTGGACTATGAAGGCAAGAGGGGACAAATAATTCCCTTCCCAGGTTCGTCACTCAATATTTCTCAATGATTTATTCTTGAAGTAAAGCTAAAACACATCCCAAATTTGTTCTGGGAGCTTTCAAAATTCAACGGGGTCAGCTGGAAGAGATGCAGGGAGGGGGCACCTCCTCTTTAACTCCCCCACCTCAGGCCTTCGAGACATACATGCTTCGGCATGTCATGGTGGGGCTGCTACTGTGAATAAAAGCCCTTTTCTTGGGGTCTGACCCACCTGCCCTGAAGTGCTTCTGGTGCCCCTGCCAGTTGTGCAAGTTGGAGCTCAGTGATGCAGAGTACTAAGACATTCTGCACATCGATGGTAGTCAAACATATACCCAGTGGCATAGTCACAGGGTGAGGGGGTCCAATTCAAGTTTTATATGATGTAGAGCTCACAACAGGTCTCCATATAGGAAAACACATGCTACAGATATGTTAGCAGCATATTATAGTTAAAACTAGAAGTCCTGTCACAAACTGTATGCTTGTCTGGGCTTAATTATGTGTAGGAATTGCACACAACTGCCATATCGAATGGCATCCAAAGCAAAGCACGTTTTCCTGGTTACTCATAGCAAACACAGGCAATGTTTCTGCCAATGGACCTCTGGGTTACCCGGAGGTCCATTGGCTGAAACATTGCTTGTGCACAGGCCATACATACAGAATTTGATAGCCTTACTATGGTCATAACGCATAGATTAACACGCAGATCGACATGCTATTTGTACGCATTTTATGACAGGACTTCTAGTTTTAACTGTAGCACACTGAATTTTGCAAAAAAATGTTTAAGAAAGGCCCAGTCATAATTAGTACATTCTGGTCATTACTCCTTCTTCCCACTTCCCTGAAGTGGGAGAGGTTGATGACCAGGAGGTCTTAGTTAGGACTAGGTTGAAGATCCCTCAACCACTTTCCAAATTTCATGTGCCTACCCAACCCACCCCTCCAAAAACTGGCTTGGACACCATTTTGTAGAATGCTGGCCATGTGCCTGTACATCTTTTCAATTGACAATTACTCATTGCTGTTCCATGGTTCTCTCAAGGTACTTCCTCTGCCTGTGAGCTGCCTCTCTAGGTTTTTCCTCTGCCTGTGAGCTACCTCTCTAGGTACTTCCTCTGCCTGTGAGCTACCTCTCTAGGTACTTCCTCTGCCTGTGAGCTACCTCTCTAGGTATTTCCTCTGCCTGTGAGCTACCTCTCTATGTATTGCCTGTGAGCTACCTCTCTAGGTACTTCCTCTGCCTGTGAGCTACCTCTCTAGGTATTTCCTCTGCCTGTGAGCTACCTCTCTAGGTATTTCCTCTTCCTGAGAGCTACCTCTCTAGGTATTTCCTCTGTCTGTGAGCTACCTCGCTAGGTACTTCCTCTGCCTGTGAGCTACCTCTCTAGGTATTTCCTCTGCCTGTGAGCTACCTCTCTAGGTATTTCCTCTGCCTGTGAGCTACCTCTCTAGGTACTTCCTCTGCCTGTGAGCTACCTCTCTAGGTATTTCCTCTACCTGTGAGCTACCTCTCTAGGTACTTCCTCTGCCTGTGAGCTACCTCTCTAGGTATTTCCTCTGCCTGTGAGCTACCTCTCTAGGTATTTCCTCTGCCTGAGAGCTACCTCTCTAGGTATTTCCTCTGCCTGTGAGCTACCTCTCTAGGTACTTCCTCTGCCTGTGAGCTACCTCTCTAGGTATTTCCTCTGCCTGTGAGCTACCTCTCTAGGTATTTCCTCTGCCTGTGAGCTACCTCTCTAGGTACTTCCTCTGCCTGTGAGCTACCTCTATAGGTATTTCCTCTGCCTGTGAGCTGCCTCTCTAGGTATTTCCTCTGCCTGTGAGCTACCTCTCTAGGTATTTCCTCTGCCTGTGAGCTACCTCTCTAGGTACTTCCTCTGCCTGTGAGCTACCTCACTAGGTACTTCCTCTGCCTGTGAGCTACCTCTCTAGGTATTTCCTCTGACTGTGAGCTACCTCTCTAGGTATTTCCTCTGCCTGAGAGCTACCTCTCTAGGTACTTCCTCTGCCTGTGAGCTACCTCTCTAGGTACTTCCTCTGCCTGAGAGCTACCTCTCTAGGTATTTCCTCTGCCTGTGAGCTACCTCTCTAGGTGCTTCCTCTGCCTGTGAGCTACCTCTCTAGGTATTTCCTCTGCCTGTGAGCTACCTCTCTAGGTATTTCCTCTGCCTGAGAGCTACCTCTCTAGGTATTTCCTCTGCCTGTGAGCTACCTCTCTAGGTACTTCCTCTGCCTGAGAGCTACCTCTCTAGGTATTTCCTCTGCCTGTGAGCTACCTCTCTAGGTACTTCCCCTGCCTGTGAGCTACCTCTCTAGGTATTTCCTCTGCCTGTGAGCTACCTCTCTAGGTATTTCCTCTGCCTGTGAGCTACCTCTCTAGGTACTGCCTCTGCCTGTGAGCTACCTCTCTAGATACTTCCTCTGCCTGTGAGCTGCCCAACACAATATGACCATGGCTATTGAAAGTGTTGTTAACCCTTTACCCAGCGAAGACGATATCAAAATTTATTATTTTAAGTATCATTTTTTTAAATTTAAAAAAAAATGTCAACAAAACCATATCATGTGACCCCTCGTTGGAACGAGCTCGTTCCAACGAGGGGTCACATGATATGGTTTTGTTGAAATTTTTTGAAAAATAATATTTTTTCAACTGCTGAATTTGCATATTACGCGGGCGGATGTGGGCGATTCATTGGGTAAAGGGTTAAACCCCAATAAATAAATAATTTGAAAAGTGCTGAAAGCTAGTGCTGAAAAATAGTCACTTTAGAATTGTTTTTTATAATTTATTGGAGAGTTCCGACCCTCTCCACTAAAATGTAGCAGAGCAATTATTTATGGAGACACTTAATTATTCTTATTATTTACAATCAGATTCCATATGGCACTAAAATCTTTCTTTTGGCACCAAAAAAATTAATTCTTGAAAAACAATTTTCCTCTCTACCAGTTAATTAATGTTCTTGTTCCTGAAACAGAGCAGGGTTGGAAAACTTTGACATTTACTTGTCGCTGTGTTGAAGCTTTTGTTTGATATTTCCAGACAATACACAACTAGTAGACTTGTCATATTAGTGCCCTGTCAGCACAATAAATCACTTGTTTTAACATTAATGATAAAGTCAGATTGAAATTCAGAACATAATTAGAAAACAAATGATCCATTGGTATCATGGGGTTATCATACTGTTTGACAGCAGCTGACTTACAGTTAAAAATAGAAGTCCTGTCATGAACTGTGCGCTTATCTAGGCTTAATTGTGCATATAAATTGCACGCAATTGCCATATCGAATGGCATCCAAATCATGGCGGGTTCTCCTGGTTACTCATAGCAAACACAGGCAATGTTTCAGCCAATGGATCTCCGGGTTACCCGGAGGTCCATTGGCTGAAACATTGCTTATGCACAGACCATATGTACAGAATTTGATAGCCTTACTATGGCCATAGCACATAGATTAACGCGCAGATCGACGTGCTATTTGTGCGCATTTCATGACAGGACTTCTAGCTTTAACTGTAGTTGTAATCCTACTCAATGCATCATATTATAGAACATCACCTCATACAAGCCTGAAAATAAGTAATCTGTCATTTGAAGAATGAGGTCCCCAGAGGGTGAATTTGCTGATGATCTTCCATACAATGTACCAATTTATCCTTCGGACACCTCTTGCTGTTTTGACTTCAGACCTTGATTCAGACCGAGGTTCACAGACGGTAAATTTAGTGATGCTACCCTGCTGTACAGGGTAGTATCACCAAATTCACCCTCTGGGGTCCTCATTCTGCAGATGACAGTCAACTTATTTTCAGGCTTGTCCTCATATCAATCTCTTTGTCCTGTTGATGCTGATTTCTCATAGGAATTCCGATGCTTAACATGTTGAGAGTTGCGAGCCCGATTTGGGCTTTACACTGAAGTACAGGTATCACAACTTGAAGTCTTCAAAGTCTGTGGATATACTCAATATACTCTAACAGGGTTGGCACACGGACTGAGAATCTTTCTTGCAATTTTTTCTTCAAAATCCCCCCAAATTTGCAAACACTTTTATGGGTGTTTAAGGGGGCATGATGGCGTTGCAGTAACCAGTTCTCGTCAGATCACCTAAGTTAAGCAACGTCGAGTCTGGTTAGTCCTTGGATGGGTGACTATCTGAGTGATTGATTTGGACTCCCTCATTGTATCCTTGGGCATCAGGCACTTAACCCCGATTGCCTACATGGGGGCACGATGACGCCATGTATTAAGGCGTATGGCACATCGATGGTGCGCATGTCTTCAACCAATCTAACCCTGCCTGTGCTGCAGTGCAGAGTTACGATGTTGGGGAGCTGGCAGTTGCTCGTCATTGCTCGGTGGTTCTCTCCGGGTACTTCCGGCTTCCTCCACCCGTAAAACTGTCACTGACACAATATGACCTTGGCTGTTAATGTGTCGTTAAACCCTAATAAATAAATAAATATGGGTGTTTAAATTAATAGAGATGAACATTTTTGTGACATTTTTATTTCAATTTTGATAATGCAGTGGAACCCTGTTAATTGAATAGCCACTTTGCCAGTGAAATTTATTCAATTAACAGTAGTATTCAATTAACATGAATTGTGTCACTTTCCTGTATTCTAGAGATGAACTTAGCATTTATTCTATTATATCTTGTTTGACAGAGCTCCATGAGCTCTGTCAAACACTATATAATAGATTAAATGCCAGTATTGGATGTACTGAGGACAGGTAGGTCTACAAAGGAAAACTGGAGCGAGTCAGGGTAATTTCTTGACAGATACAAGATTTTTTATTCAATTAACAGGAGTTTATTCTATAACCTATATTCAATTAACAGGTCAAATGTATACTGGAGATATGGTAAATGGTCTTGTGTTGGGAAATTATATTCAATTAACAGGGTTATTCAGTTAAGAGGTATCCAATTAAGTGGGCTCCACTGTACAGCATTTGAAACACATAAGAGATGAAAATTCAATGAGACATATATAATAAAAACAATATACAGTGGAGTCCACTTAATTGGATATCTCTTAATTGTATATCCCTGTTAATTGAATATAATTTTTAAACACAAAACCATTTACCATACCTTCAGTACAAATTTGATCTGTTAATTGCATATGGGTTGTAGAGTAAACTCCTGTTAATTGTATATAAATTTTTGTAATATGTCGAAAAAATTGCTGTGATATGCACCAAAGTCCCCTTATTTGTCAACCTTTTTGGCCTCATACATCCAATACAGACATTTATCCTATTATATCTTGTTTGACAGAGCTCTAGGAGCTCTGTCAAACAAGATATAATAGAATAAATGCTCAGTTTACCTCCAGAACACAGGAAACTGACCAAATCCCTGTTAATTGTATACTCCTGTTAATTGAATAATTTTCACTAGCAAAATGGATATTCAATTAAGAGGATTCTACTGAAAAACGATGGAGCCATTTACACATAAAAAATTCTTCTTGATTTCTTATCAACCTATAAACTGAATGTGGAGGAAAAATTGAACGTTGACAATCAAGGAGGAGGTCCTTCAATAAAATAATCAGTATCAGACTGATGACTCAAGATAAAAGCCATAATACTGGAAAAAGGGGATTATAACTCACTTACAAGTATAATGTCCTTGCACAGATTGAATGGCATCTTTTAATTAATTTCCACTTGTCCGTCTGATACAAAAGCAAGTGTGAACATGTGATCACTCATTCTACTCAATCACAAATCTACCCTGACGATCATTTTCTGTCATGCATCAAAGCCAAAGAGAAGGGTTTATCTTTTTTTTACAAAAAAATTTGCAAAATTGAATATTTTTTTTGTAAAATGATATTTTTTCTTGTATTTTGCAAATGACAGCACAAACTCTGATCTCTTAGAAGAGTCTGCATGAATTTGCAATATTACAGTTTCTGGGAGAGTGTAGGTAATTTTGTTTTTAACCTTTAACTCCTTGCTTCCTGCCCAGAACACCAAATATCTTGCAACTGAAATATTTATTTAGTTATTTAATGGTGTTTAAGGTCACATATTTCTGCACAATGACTAATCATGACCGTGAGAGTTTTACGGGTGGAGGAAGTACCCGAAGAGAACCACCGATCAATGGCAAGCAATTGTCAGCTCCCCAACATACCAACTCCACACAAGCAGGGTTAGCATTGGTTGAAGACAAGTGCACCATCGATGTGCAGTATGCCTTAGTACACTGCGTCACCGTCCCCTCACATGGGCAATGTGGGAGAAGTGTCTTGCCCAAGGACATAACGTGGTTGCCGCAGGTGGGATCCGAACCGAGGACCTCCCAGCTTGCAGCCTGCACCACTACCAACTGTGCCACCACACCCCTCTGCAACTGAAATAAGTATAGTTGTGCACATTTAACCAAATTTTTCTGCTGTAAATTGAATGGACGTTTTTGACCAATGATTTCTTCAATTAAATTCAGATGAATTTTTCATCAAATCTAGTCATGGCTGCTTCAAAGCAGCCATGGCTGGATTTGATGAAAAACATTTAGAAAATAATCAGCAGGTAAAGAGTTAAAGAACTTCCACTCCAGGAGTTATTTTATCACTAAAGCAGAACTTGTTTACCACAAGGAAATATCATTGCTCCATTTCCCAGGAGGAATAAAAATTTGTTCAGAGAGAAGATGCTTGAAATAAAAAGTAAAAAATGAAATATATGTCTCGTTCACAAAATTGTTTTGTGTTTATAAGCAATCTTCATCCTTTTCCAATAACAATTTTCTTTCAGTTGATGAAGTTTGAGTTCATTTAACTTGACATTGATTATAACAACAACATAGAGTTTATCGGTATCTGTTCTCATGTGGTCAATAAAATAACCCTTTATCTACCTTTCAAAACTGGTCAGTTATATTCACAAAAATCGCCAAACAAATTTTATTTTATTATTTTCAAAGATGCTGCACAGTCTTTCAGTTATATTTATCATTGGTGGACTTCCAAAAGGTCAGATGTCCTGTTTTGACACGAAACACTTTTTCACAAATTTGGAATCTACAGTATGTGGAGAGTGTATTATCACTAAATCACCCACAGACTGGAGATTCCACCCATGCAATAATTTCAAATTTGTTGCATAGCATAACCAGCACAAGCAAAGTTTCAGCCAATGGACCTCCGGGTTAAACCAGGAGGTCCATTGGGTGAAACATTGCTTGTGTTTTTGTCGATATGTACAAAATTTGAAAGTTATAGCTTGGGTGATATCTCCATTCTGTGGGTGATTTAGTTACAATCCACTCTCCACGTACTGTATGGGGCCAATTACATAAGATGTACAAGAACAGAAGCAATTGATGCAGGCGAATTATGTTTTTCGGCACAAAATGTTCACATTTTGTTCTTAAATGTCGTATCTTTAAAGCATTTTTTAAAAAACAGGGAGAGCAGATTCTAAAATGTATCTCAAAATTCCTGTCTTATGAAGAGAGACAATCAGGTGATTCTGATAGGTGAAAATGAAATGGGAAGGAAGTCTTGATTAACCACTCATAGCATCAATGGCAAAATAACAGAGATGAAGTCAATTAAAAAATGTGTGTAACTTCCATTACAGCAAGTTAACTCTCAAAACGTCATATCACCAACTAAAAGTCATTTTTCTCATAGAAAAGACATCTAATTGTCTCTAAATATTATCTGAAACAACAAATGTCACTTCCTGTTTGAGGAGTTACAGTTACTTTGTTCTGTGTTTCTCATATCTGGAGTTATTCAGTGTTTTATCTCTCTTGAAAAGTTGGAAAATTTGAGATACAACATTGTGGAAGCCCACCAACATTATATCTCTATTGGCATACAGTGGGCATTAAAGTCATTGGTTATTTTACTAACAACAAATAGCTCCTTCCTTACAGAATCATTGAATCCTTCATCTAACACAGTTAACAAATGATGCAAAAAAATGTTTTTCTTGCCTCAAAAATGGGAGCGAGGTGGCTCAGTGGTAGACTGTTTGACTTCTATGCTAGAGGTCCAGAGTTCGATTCCCGTCCGGGACGACCCACGTTGTGTCCTTGGGCAAGGCACTTTATCCTGGTTGCCTACATGGGGGCACGATGATGCCGTGTACTAAGGCAGACTGCACATCGACGGTGCACATGTCTTCAACTGCTTAACCCTGCTTGAGTGAAGCTTGAACAGAGTTAGAATGTTGAGGAGCTGACAGTTGCTCGTCGTTGCTCGGTGGTTCTCACTGGGTGCTCTGGCTTCCTCCACCCGTAAAACTGTCACAGTAAAAATTAGTCATTGTGCATAAGTATGTGACTTTAAAACACCAATCAGTAAATAAATAAACTGCCTTAAAAATACACATATATAGCTTATGAACCCTCATTGGAATGAGCTGTATGAGCTCATTCCAATGAGGGGCCCATAAGCTATGTTTTATGATGAGTCAAAAATTGAAAAAAAATAATAAAATCTGAATGGTAATTTTTGTGAATCATGTTATCTGATCATGATCATTACATTTGGTAAAGGGTTGACATTTCAACACTGTCACATATAACAATTGATCGCTCAGCACTTATCTCTTGGAAGATATTGATTTTTTCTAGAAAGTAATGCAAAACCGATTAAAATTTTCCCTGATGGCCCGAATTTTACATCGGAAGCTTTATAAAATTAACTTTACACAGAGAAATGTGATTTTTGTACTTATGTAAGTATGATTTAGAACAATGATTGCTCTTTTCAATTTCTGAATTTTCTCTTTAACTCCTTGTATACACAAACAGTTAATAGTTCCTTTCATTTTTCGAGATAACTCCTTTTTTTTTAATTGTTTCATTTTTATCCAAACTACAGCCCGGCCAGACCTCTTGATTGGAATGAGCTAATTCCAGTAGGTTTTATAAGCCGTGCTTCAGTAAATGTCGAGCATTAATCATTACAAATAATGTGCATCGATAATTCTGCTGTCTTTAACTTTTAATTCCATTCACTTCTAATTTCCAGACCATTTCAGCCCCATCCAGACAGAGGGGTTTCTGAATACAGAGGAGCCCTCTTAATAGCGTAGGTGTGCATTGAAAATTATTCAGTTAACAGGAGTATTCAATTAACAGAAATCATTCATTTATTTATTGGGGTTTAGTTACACTTTTGACAGCCAGGTTACCTCGTGTTGGACAGTTTTATGGTTAGAGGAAGCCGGAGTACCCTGCGAGAATCACCAGACTCCTCAATGTACCAACTCTGCACATGCAATCTCAGCATTGGTTGAAGGCAAATGACCATTGATGTGTAGTATACCTTTGAACACAGTGTCACTGCATGTGCCCCAATGTGGGCAATTAGGATGAATTGCTTATGCCCCAGAGCAACTATTGACAGTAAAATGCTGTAGCGAACTGCGTTCAGGTTACGCATTTTGAAATCACTGTAACCTCCCCATAACCTGAATGAAAATTTATGACTCATTTCCAGTTCTGTATATTTATACCCCCGCGAACAAAGTTTGGAGGGGTAGATAGGAATCACCCTGTCCGTCCGTCTGTCCATCCTTATAAGCACAACTCCTCCTAAACCGTTTGAAGAATTTTCATGAAACTTTACGCTATGGAAGAACTCCATATGAAGATGTGCATGAAGCAATATAATTCCGTTCTGACATTTCCAAGGGGAGATAATCTAACTTATACATTTCAGGTGTGGGGGGTATCACTTTGTGAGCTTGCTCACAGTACCTCTAGTTGAGTTTAACTGCACTTTGAACTGTCAGGGTCATATCATATCAGACAGTTTATGGGTGGAGGAATCCAGAGTACCTGGAGAGAACCACCAAACAATGCCATGCAGGGTTTGGTATCAGTGATGCAGGCAAATGTACTGCCATTGTGCCCTGTGCCTTGGTACATAGTGTCACCATGCCGCCACTTAACTGGTAGAGTGCTAAATTATATTTGGCCATCAAAATTTGTTCACATACCTTTGTCTTGTTACAATGTATGGGAGAGTGCCTACAGGCACTCTCCATAAAATATAACAAGACAAGTCCTTACAGACTAAATAGTATTACTTCAAAGATGATACAAAGCACATCCACTGAGTATGAAGCCTTCAAGTTGCAGTACCTTCACCTCAGAGTATGCAGTACCTTCACCTCAGAGTATGCAGTACCAAAAAAAAACGTATTATTTGTACCTCAGAGTAAAGCCCAAATATGGGCTTCCAGCACTCTACCAGTTAAACAGTTAATTCGACCAGTTAATTGGTATTCTTACAAACAACAGACAAGATCTAAGTTTATTTTTAGGCAATGTCCTAGAAATTCTTTAAATTACAGTGGAGCCCACTTAATTGGATATCTCTTAATCGTATATCCCTGTTGATTGAATATAATTTCCCAACACAAAACCATTTTCCATACCTCCAGTACAAATTGGACTTGTTAATTGAATATAGGTTATAGAGTAAACTCCTGTTAATTGAATAAAAAATTTTGTAACCTGTCAAGAAATTACCCTGACTCTCCCCAGTTTTTCTTTGTTTATAGACCCATTTGGCCTCAGTACATCCAATATAGGCATTTAATCTATTATATCTTGTTTGACAGAGCTCATAGAGCTCTGTCAAACAAGATATAATAGAATAAATGCCAAGTTTATCTCCAGAATACAGGAAAGTGACACAATCCCTGTTAATTGAATACTCCTGTTAACTGAATAATTTTCATTGGCAAAGTGACTATTCAATTAACAGGGTTTCACTGTACTAAGAAAATTCCTTGAAAATGCTGGATTTTTTTTCTTTCAGCTGGTGTACTAGGTTGAACACAGTAAAAGGTTAGGTGCCCCATTGCACTCACATGTGGTGCAGGAAAAGGGTTGCGTTAACACACAAAATACTCGTGGGTACAAAAAAAACATATTATTTGTACTCTGTTATTCTTTTAATACCATGACTTCAAAAGATATTGAAGAAGCAAATTAGTGATCCAGCCCATATAATCAACATTGAAGCACCATACAAACAGAATGTCAGAAATAAACAATAAAAAGTTAATAAACAATTCTTGAACATAAACTTTCATTTCTATTGTAAATAGGAAACAACTGTGATCAGAATAGTTTTTAAATGAAGGTAAAAAGCAATCCTTAATTATACAGTTAGCATTAATTGGAAGTAAGAGGCCAAGAAACACATTTATCCTTTTGTCTTCATTAGTTCAAATATTACTTCGACAAAACTATTTTGTGGAATCTTGATGCATGATGTGGTGTAGTCGGTCTCAGAATTGTGCATATTAGGGAAATGGTGTTCACTTTATGTTGAAAATGGTTTCTAGAGTAATTTTCGATGAGAAATATGATTGTGCGGTCAGAAAATTGAAAAAAGGTGCCCAAATTAATGTTTTATGGGCCTGCACCCCAATTTTGGGGTTTTGGTATATTATGGCTTATAATTCTCACATAAATGGTTTTTGTATTATTGGGGACTTCTACATAGTTTGGTTACAATAACATCATGGTTTGATCATTAAGGACCTCAGCTGAACCCCAAATAGGGGCTGTGGACCATATGGTGCACACAATATGGTTGTATCTAGAGTATTAGCTTTAAATTTATTTAGGTTGATTGCTTATTGCAATATCATGTAAATGAAATTGCTATGGGTATTACTACATATTTTTAACCATATTTTAGTCTTGTAGGGGGCTCCTAGGATTATGGGGGGGCTTGAATGTTGCACATATTACTTATGAAAAATACCATCTTACACTAGGCCCTTATGTGCATATTTAAATGACATATTTCAACAGAATATGATGTAAGCCACTGCTATTAGGTGGAATAAATAGTTTGAATGAATTTGGAACCTATAAGTTCAGTTATCTATGTTGGGGCTCCCCACGGGAGAACAAAATTTTAAGAAAGAACTCAATCTCAACTGCTTTTTTGCCACAAACCAGCATGAAATAGCTTTCAAATCACATACACTTGTGTTACGCTTTACTACTGAGAGCACTAATGAGAACTCACTACAAAAATATGGAAAAAACTCCATTAAGAGTGGTTTAGAGGCAGTAAAATGAGAGAAAATTGTTGAAAAATTTGAAGAAGAAACTCGACCTGTTTTTTGTTGTCAACGATAAATAAAAAAATAACACCCATAGCAATTTAATTTACATGATATTGCAATAAGCAATCAACCTAAATAAATTTAAAGCTAATACTATAGATATAACTATATTGTGTGGACTATATGGTCCATAACCCCTATTTGGGGTTCAGCTGAGGTCCTTAATGATCAAACCGTGATGTTATTGTAACCAAACTATGCAGAAGATGCCAATAATACATAAACCACATCAAATCTTTTGAGAATTGCCACTTATATAAGAATTATAAGCCATAATATATCAAAACCCCCAAATTGGAGTACAGGATCCTAAAACCCTAATTTGGGCACCTTTTTTCCATTTTCAGACAACACCATCAGAGTCCTCATTGAAAATTACTCTAGAAACCATTTTCAACATTAAGTGAACACCTTTTCCCCAAGCCAGAAAATAAGCAGACTGTCATCTACAAAATGAGGTATGCCAGAGGGTGAATTTAGTGATGCTACCCTGCATAGCAGGGTAGCATCACTAAATTTACCCTCTGTGAACCTCAATCTGAATCAGGGTCTCACAACTAAACAGAAAGAGGTACCCAGAGGATAAATGGCCCACTGTATGGGATAGCATCATCAAATTCACCCTCTGGGGACCTCATTCTGCAAATGTCAGACTGCTGATTTTCAGGCCTGCTTTTCCATAGTGTGTGTAATTCAGTGACTGACTAGTGGTGTCCTAATAACCATTTATAGATTATGGTCCCTTATTGAAATGATCTTTTCTACAAACACTTTATACAAACCTAAATGTTTACACCACAACTGAAAATTTCTTCATTGAACACCGTACTGGCTGTAGATTCTCAGGTGATGTTATTTTCCAATGAAAACAAGTTGATTATGTGATTTATCCCATGAATATCAGTTTGATCATGTGAAATTGAAATATCACGCATTGATATTATTCACTACATTCGATTTTACGGAGTCTATTGATATTTTCTGTAATTTCTGCTTGTGTTCTATAAATAAACAGTTTCCCTGACTCAAGTGTGAGTTGTACTTTACGCACTATATTAACAGTTTGTGGGAACTGTTTCGCATCAGAATTTATTTATTTATTTATTTATTTATTTATTTATTTATTTATTTATTTATTGATGTTTAAGGTCACATATTTATGCACAATGGCTAATCATGACCATGACAGTTTTACGGGTGGAGGAAGCTGGAGTACCCGGAGACAACCACCGAGCAACAGCGAGCAACTGTCAGCTCCCCAACATACTAACTCCACACAAGCAGGGTTAGCATTGGTTGAAGACAAGTGCACCATCGACGTGCAGTGCGCCTTAGTACACAATGCCACCGTGCCTCCTCGCGGGCAATGGAGATGAAGTGTCTTGCCCAAGGACACAAAGCGGTTGCCGCAGATGGGATTCGAACCGAGAACCTCTCGGCTTACAGCCTGCACCTCTACCTACTGAGCAACTTCGCATCAGAACTACGTTGTTTTGTTTCTTTATTCGGAATAGATCTTCACTGAATTATTGTTAGTCAAGGCGATGCCTTGCAGATAAGCCAATTCGATATCCTGCCCAGACATAAAATAATTCCGTTTTATGAAGGGAATAAACAAAAGAATTGAATCATGACTGTTCAGATCCCACGAGGCAATGAAATAAAATTAAACATTCGCAAATTTACCATGAAGTGCTTTGGTGTTCATGAATTTGCATGTGATCAAATTTGTTTTATCACCATATGGATTTCGAACAGTCATGATTCAATTCTTAAATATAACTATCCCACTTTCATACTTTGATTGATGAAGTGAAAGATAATTCATTTCAATTGTTATGATTGAATTTAACATGGTTGTGTGTATCATTGCAGTCGTATCAACCAACTTAGGTGCAGACGACAGTTTTATTATTCCCAACATAGGCTAATACACAAAATCTTAAATATGCAAGAGAAAACTAGCGTGAATAAGCCACGTGGATACTAATTTGTAAATGAATTCATCAATATTATAATGAATGTAAAATTGCTAAGTTTCAGCATGGATTTACATTTCCGAGGCAGTGTGCAAAATTTGATGAGAATGCACGTTTCGTTCATGTGGTGGTTACGTAAATTCAAATCTATGCAAATGGATGACCAGTTAGCCAAAAGTTGCATCTTGAAAAGTAAAATCTGAGTAACTTAACTTGTACAGTGCTAAATTTTTTCTCATCCTCAACATATGTTCACACATTTTTGTCTTGTTACAATTCATGGGAGAGTGCCTGTAGGCACTCTCCCATAAATTGTAACAATGCAAATCGATAAAGATGAAGTAATTTTACTTACAAGATAATAAGAAGGACATCCACAGAATATGAAGACTTTAACTTTAGGTACCTGTAATTCAGAATAAAGCACAAATATGGGCTTCTAGCACTCCACCAATTAAACAGCCTTTCTTGTGTCTTGGTAGATTTGTAGACTTTTGCCTTGAGAGGCTACATATATATTTCAATTCCACACAATATATGAACACTTGTTAATGATAAAAAAGCAGTTTCCCAAGAATTTTTACATAGTCGAGCATTCGGTTCGCCATCTCCAAACCACATGAATGGTCTGTTGGTTAGAGTCATTTTTGAAATTTTGCACACTGCAGAGGACAGTAATGAATGACTGTTTTGGTATAACTGGTGCATGGAATTCAACAAAGTATAACACAACATTCCTGCAACAATTACAGGTTAACCCTTTGAACACTGGTGTCCTGGTAGGTATCATTTCAGTCAATGCTGTCAGTGGTGAACACTGGGTGCCCTGGAAGGCATCATTTCAGTCAATGCTGTCAGTGGTGAACACTGGGTGCCCTGGAAGGTATCATTTCAGTCAATGCTGTCAGTGGTGAACACTGGTGCCTTGGAAGGTATCATTTCAGTCAATGCCGTCAGTGGTGAAATAGCTGAAACCATCCTGGTATGTTGGGAGGTTAAGTAATAATTATATCACATGAAACGTCGTGAATTTCGACGTAACAACCCATGTCTTATTTCCTGATTATCAACTAGTGTCTAATCGTCGCGTCGTCCCATAGCAGCAGCATTGTATTTTGTGCATAGTTCACATGATGTCAATTACAACAACAGGTGCAAGTAAAGCGCATTCATGACGTCATGGTGTGAATCGTCTGAGCCAACAAACTGATTGTCGGTTGTTTTGGGAGAATTTAGTGACAATGAATTAAATAAAAAGTGTTAAAAACATTTGAAAATTCATGTGATATACAGAATCTTTAACTCGTGATGTTTGGATATAAGACTTTTTGAAACTCGTTTGATGAATTCGATTCACAACTCGCCTGAAGGCTCGTTGTGAATCATCAAATTCATCAAACTCGTTTCAAAAAATCTTATATCCAAACATCACTCGTTTGTAATCCTCTATAAATACAATAGCTATGTTGAGCTGTTGGATTAAATTATTACCGAGCCTAGATTCAAATTTTTTGCGTCCACTTCAAATATTTTCTTCACGCAAAATATTATGGATAGCAGGTTAAAAGGGTGAATTGCAACTATTGGACACACCCACAGTTGTTTTAGCAAATGAGTGGGGAACAAAGTAAAAACATTCATATGATACAAAAATTATTCATCAATTCGAAAAAACTCCCCACGCTCAATCACATGCAAGCCAATCAGATATCCTTAACCCTTGGGGGCCTAATTCTGACTTTGATCACATTTTTTTGGAAAAGAACAGGTGCCCCTACATACAGTATTTGGGTTGACCCACAAGTTACATTCTAAGCATGTTGGTAGTTGTTTTAGGCAAGTTTTGGCTGCCTATATAGGTAGCCATGTCTAGTGAAGCCTATATAGGTAGTCATGTCTAGTGAAGCCTATATAGGTAGTCATGTCTAGTGAAGCCTATATAGGTAGTCGTGTCTAGTGAAGCCTACATAGGTAGTCATGTCTAGTGAAGCCTACATAGGTAGTCGTGTCTGGTGAAGCCTATATAGGTAGTCGTGTCTAGTGAAGCCTATATAGGTAGTCGTATCTAGTGAAGCCTATATAGGTAGTCATGTCTAGTGAAGCCTATATAGGTAGTCGTGTCTAGTGAAGCCTATATAGGTAGTCGTGTCTAGTGAAGCCTATATAGGTAGTCGTGTCTAGTGAAGCCTATATAGGTAGTCATGTCTAGAGAAGCCTATATAGGTAGTCATGTCTAGTGAAGCCTATATAGGTAGTCGTGTCTAGTGAAGCCTATATAGGTAGTCGTGTCTAGTGAAGCCTATATAGGTAGTCGTATCTAGTGAAGCCTATATAGGTAGTCGTGTCTAGTGAAGCCTATATAGGTAGTCGTGTCTAGTGAAGCCTATATAGGTAGTCGTGTCTAGTGAAGCCTATATAGGTAGTCGTGTCTAGTGAAGCCTATATAGGTAGTCGTGTCTAGTGAAGCCTATATAGGTAGTCATGTCTAGAGAAGCCTATATAGGTAGTCATGTCTAGTGAAGCCTATATAGGTAGTCGTGTCTAGTGAAGCCTATATAGGTAGTCATGTCTAGTGAAGCCTATATAGGTAGTCGTGTCTAGTGAAGCCTATATAGGTAGTCGTGTCTAGTGAAGCCTATATAGGTAGTCGTGTCTAGTGAAGCCTATATAGGTAGTCGTGTCTAGTGAAGCCTATATAGGTAGTCGTGTCTAGTGAAGCCTATATAGGTAGTCGTGTCTAGTGAAGCCTATATAGGTAGTCATGTCTAGTGAAGCCTACATAGGTAGTCGTGTCTGGTGAAGCCTATATAGGTAGTCGTGTCTAGTGAAGCCTACATAGGTAGTCGTGTCTGGTGAAGCCTATATAGGTAGTCATGTCTAGTGAAGCCTATATAGGTAGTCGTGTCTAGTGAAGCCTATATAGGTAGTCGTGTCTAGTGAAGCCTATATAGGTAGTCGTGTCCAGTGAAGCCTATATAGGTAGTCGTGTCTAGTGAAGCCTATATAGGTAGTCGTGTCCAGTGAAGCCTATATAGGTAGTCGTGTCTAGTGAAGCCTATATAGGTAGTCGTGTCTAGTGAAGCCTATAAAGGCAGCCAAGACTTGCCAAAAAACAGCAACAAGTCACAGGATGTAAACTGTCAAAGTGTAGCAAAAATATGTAAAAATCTCTACAGTTAACACTAGAAGTCCTGTCAAGAATAGTGCGCTTATGTAGGCTTAATTGCACGTTGGAATTGCGCGCAATTGCCATATCAAATGGCATCCAAAGCACAGCAGGTTCTCCTGGTTACTCATAGCAAACACATGCAATGTTTCTGCCAATGGACCTCCGGGTTACCCGGAGGTCCATTGGCTGAAACATTGCTTGTGCACATGTCATATGTACATAATTTGATAGCTTTACGTGGGCACTAACACGCAGATTAACGCGCAAATCAACGTGCCATTTGTGCGCATTTCATGACAGGACTTCTAATTTTAACTGTAGGCTGTTAAAGGTTACCCCTTTATTCAATGTAACGGCCTTTAAGGGTTAAAGAAAATAAAATTATAATAAGATAATGTGGTTAGATTTTGAATTATGATCTACATGTTGTGTATAATCCAATAGCTCTGTCAAGCTGACTTTCATTTTTATGCAGATGACACACAGTTGTATATTAGTTTTACTCACGCCTTTGAGTCTGAAGCATGCAGTAAGATTGAACTTTGTATTTCAGACATCAAGGCATGGATGACTAAAAACTTTCTTAAATTGAACAATGACAAGACAGAAGTAATATATATAGGTCTACCTCATCAACTTTCAAAAATATCTAAACTGTCCCTCAATATTGGAGGTTCTGTGATACAACCCAGTAGCTGTGTTCGAAACTTAGGTTAATTCATGGATGAAAATTTGGCAGCTGATGAACATATCAAACATGTCTCTCACAGTGCATTTTTTCATCTTAGAAATATTAGCAAAATTTGATCCTTCATTGATACACAGACGTCACAACAGCTTGTCCACGCCTTTGTTACCAGTCGCCTCGACTACTACAACTCTCTTCTGATTGGCTCTAAAACATCTATTCTTGAAAAGTTACAACTCATCCAAAATTGTGCTGCATGGGTTATAACCAGAACTCAAAAGTACTGTACTGCCCTATAATACCAGTACTCTCTGAGTTACACAGGCTACCCGTTAATTTAAAATTGTCCTTTTGGTGTTTAAGTGTATCTCGGGATCTGCTCCATCCTACCTGTCCGATCTGCTTACCATCCACAAACCACCGAGGTCTCTTAGGTCATCAAGTCAACTCAATCTGGTTCAGCCGTATCTAAATTTACTAGTGCTGGTGATAGAGCCTTTGCAGTTGCTGGTCCAAGGCTTTGGAATTCTCTTCCAATCAACATAAAAAATAGTAAATCACTTGAATCATTCAAGTCTGGTACTAAAACATACCTTTTTCGAAAGGCATTTCCTTCAGTAGTCTTTTAATTTTGGTCATAAACTGACATTACCAGGTGCGTGGGTGTGACTGAGTCAGTGAGGATTGCCTCGTCACTCGTCAAGTTACACTCACATACTTGTTTTGGTAAAGTTGTAGTTTGTTTTGTTTTATTTTGTTTTAATTCAATACCCTTTTTCTTTTAGGTTCTGTTGCTTATCGCCACGATATAGCCTCAGTTGCTGATATGGCGTTGGGCACCAATAAATGATAATAGTGATCAATGTATCTGTGAGAGAATGTATGTGTATGTGTGTATATGTATGTATGCAATTATTGTACAGTCATTGAGCAACGTGTGTGGATTCTAGGCTTTAAAATTATTATTAAATTAAATTAAATTATATGCAATGACAATCCTTGGACATTTATAGGGTCTGTACATCTAAATCCTAATTAACCTACTGTGTGTTTGAAATTTATTTTTTATAAATTTGAGTCATGGTCGCTGTAAATGTGATTAAGAGTACCACTCCTGTTTATAGGGGTGAATTTTATTAAAATGTTTT
Source organism: Pictodentalium vernedei (assembly GCA_031216915.1). Lineage (NCBI taxonomy): Eukaryota > Metazoa > Mollusca > Scaphopoda > Dentaliida > Dentaliidae > Pictodentalium > Pictodentalium vernedei. The sequence continues at coordinate 27,049,530 of CM062289.1, forward strand.
AGTCATACACTCAGCTAGGTTACTAGAGCAATTTTTTAGCTGGAGGAAAAAACTCGAAACTTTTCAAACACTTTTTTTTCACACTTCAGATTAGAAACATGCGCATGTGAATAACAGGGAGGTTGCTCCCCTCCCACTCTCCTTCATTCATCAAATTTACAATAGTTGGAAATTCAAAGCCCTAAATTGGAAAAAAGTTGGACATTTCAGGCAGAGTGCTAATTGAATTATTCCAAACATGTTTAGAATTTGGCCGAAATATGGAGTTTTTAGACTGAAAAGTAGTGAACTGTAAATATTGGTTGAAAAGAAGTAAAAATTCCACAAATATTGATTTGTATTTGGAATTTGTGACTACAAAGAGCTTCAGTTGGATAATTTTAGTCAAGGGGTGTGCAAATTTTAAATACTACCAGAATTCTAGGAGTTAATTGATTTATATTTGGAAGTTATATTCAATTAGCAGAGTTACTGAATAAGGGATATCAAACTGAGTTAGTGCTACAGCAGTAATGAGGGATATCAAACTGAGTGAGTGCAACACAGCTACAGAAGTAATAGTGTTATGGCATAATAGAGTGCAGATTTTCAACTTCTGTAGTCTGATTATTCCCCTTGTTTGCTCTGGTTTCTGAAGAAAAGTATACATAAATATCATCCCTTCTCATTAACTTGAATCACTTGCAACAAAACCTTATCTAAAAGAAGGTAATTCTCCTAAAGATGTATAGAAGAATTTTAATAAGAAATTACAAAACAAAAGATTGAAGAGGGAATGGAGATGTTTTTGATATAAGTTACCTGTTACTATACCATAACAATTTCTTTTGTAAAACATTTGGATGTATGCCATAAGTCTGTAGAAAACCTATCAAGACAGCCATCACCAATTAGCTAGATCACAGTTGGGGAAGAAAGATGTTTTCTCTGTGTGGTTTCCTGCTAATACTTTTGTAACTTAAGCAACAATACTAACTGTTGGTGCAGATATACATGTAAAATCCAGTACTGTACTCCAAAAAACTCATATTCTTCATGACTGGATCATGATCAGTTGTCTCAGTGGGAACCCTGGGAACTGAAGTAGTGCTTGTTTACTGCTAGTAGGAACCCTGAGAACTGAAGCATTACTTGTTTACTGCCAGTGGGAACCTTGGGAACTGAAGCAGTGCTTGTTTAGTGCTAGTGGGAACCCTGGAAGTGAAACAGTGCTTGTTTACTGCTAGTGGGAACCCTGGAAGTGAAGCAGTGCTTGTTTACTGCTAGTGGGAACCCTGGAAGTGAAGCAGTGCTTGTTTACTGCTAGTGGGAATCCCAGTAGTGTAGCAGTGCTTATTTACTGCTAGTGGTAACACTGGATGTGAAGCAATACTTGTTTGCTGCTAGTAAGAACCCGGAAAGTGAAGCAGTGCTTGTTTACTGCTAGTAAGAACCCAGGAAGTAAAGCTGTACTTGTTTAGTTGCTAGTGAGAAACCAGGAAGTGAAGCAGTGCTTGTTTACTGTTTGTGGAAACCTCAGAAGTGAAGCAGTGCTTGTTTACTGCTAGTGGGAACCTGGAAGTGTAGCAATACTTGTTTACTGCTAGTGGGAACCTGGAAGTGTAGCAGTGCTTGTTTACTGCGAGTGGAAACCACAGGAGTGAAGCAGTGCTTGTTTACTGCTAGTGGAAACCTCAGAAGTGAAGCAGACTTGTATACTGCTAGTGGGGATCCCAGAAGTGAAGCAGTGCTTGTTTACTGGTAGTGGGAACCTGGAAGCAAAGCAATACTTGTTTACTGCTAGTGGGAACCCCTGAAGTGTAGCAGGGCTTGTTTACTGCTAGTGGGAACCCAGAAGTGAAGTAGCGCTTGTTTACTGCTAGTGGGAACCTGGAAGTGCAGCAATACTTGTTTAATGCTAGTGGGAACCTGGAAGTGAAGCAGTGCTTGTTTACTGCTAGTGGGAACCCTGGCCTGGAAGTGAAGCAGTGCTTGTTTACTGCTAGTGGGAACCTGGAAGTGAAGCAATACTTGTTTACTGCTAGTGGGAACCTGGAAGTGAAGCAGTGCTTGTTTACTGCTAGTGGGAATCCAGGAAGTGAAGCAATACTTGTTTACTGCTAGTGGGAACCTGGAAGTGAAGCAGTGCTTGTTTACTGCGAGTGGGAATCCCAGAAGTGAAGCAGTCCTTGTTTACTGCTAGTGGGAACCCCAGAAGTAAAGCAGTGCTTGTTTACTGCTAGTGGGAATCCCAGAAGTGTAGCAGTGCTTGTTTACTGCTAGTGGGAATCCCAGAAGTGTAGCAGTGCTTGTTTACTGCTAGTGGGAATCCCAGAAGTGTAGCAGTGCTTGTTTACTGCTAGTGGGAACCCCAGAAGTAAAGCAGTGCTTGTTTACTGCTGGTGGGAATCCCAGAAGTGTAGCAGTGCTTGTTTACTTCTAGTGGGAATCCCAGAAGTGTAGCAGTGCTTGTTTACTGCTAGTAGGAATCCCAGAGGTGTAGCAGTGCTTGTTTACTGCTAGTGGGAACCCCAGAAGTGTTGCAGTGCTTGTTTACTGCTTGTGGGAACCCAGAAGTGAAGCAGTACAGAATACTGATGTCACAATTCAGAAGTTTCAAGCAAGAAATCATTCCCATAATGCAACTAGGAATCTGCATAGATTAGTATTGTTTGACAGAGCTAATTATGATTTGATTGAATTGGTTAAATTTAACAATGGAAACCTATGCTTCTCAAAATTTTACTATATATATCTTTCTGACAGTTTCTTTACAAAGATACCCCTCCCCCCTCCCCCCCCCCCCAAAAAAAAAGAAGAAAGGCGTGCTACTCTTAACAATGTTTTCTTCATGCCAAACTCTATCAAATTTTTTTTTATCAAATCAGGTTATAGCTAATTTTCAGAAGCCATGATTCAGTTTTATAAAAAATAACAAAAAACCTACTCAGGCCAAGAATTAGGTGTGCTGATCCTGTTAAAATCAGAGGAATGTCATTGCATGAATCACACAACATGAGTTGATTCCAATGATTGGTTTCCCGATAATAACTTGATAATGGTTCGACCCACATTCATGAAACTTCATAGGCAAGTTGGCCTCGGTGAGAGGAAGAATCCTGTTTACCTTGGACTTACTAGGTCAAAGGTCAAGGTCACAGTGACCTTGAACATACTAAATCATAAATAATTGGTTTCTGGATGATAACTTAACAATGGTTGAACTCACATTCATGAAACTTCATATGTAGATTGGCCTTCGTGAGTGGAAGAATCCTATTTATTTTGGACTCGCTACGTTAAAGGTCAAGGTCACAGTGACCCAGAACATAGTAAATCAAAACAATTGGTTTCCGGATGATAACTTGATAACGGTTTGACCCACATTCATGAAACTTCATTGGTAGGTTGGCATCAGTGACTGGAAGAACCCTATTTATTGTGGACTCGCTACATGAAAGGTCAGGATCACAGTGGCCTTCAACATAGTAAATCAGTAAACAATTGGTTTCCGGATGATAACTTGATAATGGTTTGACCCACTTTCATGAAACTTCATAGGTAAGGTTGGCATCAGTGAGAGGAAGAACCCTGTTTATTTTGTACTCGCTAGGTGAAAAGTCAAGGTCACAGTGGCCTTCAACATAGTAAATCATAAACAATTGGTTTCCGGATGATAACTTCATAATGGTTTGACCCACATTCATGAAACTTCATAGGTAGGTTGGCCTAGGTGAGTGGAAGACCACTATTTATTTTGGATTCACTAGGTCAAAGGTCAAGGTCACAGTGACCTTGAACATAATAAATCATAAACAATTGGTCTCCAGATGATAATTTGACAATGGTTCCACCCACATTCATGAAACTTCATAGATAGGTTGGCATTAGTGTAAGAAAGAGCCCTATTTATTTTGGAATCACTAGGTCAAAGGTAAAGGTCACAGCGACCCTTCACATAGTAAATTGTAAACAATGGGTTTCCAGACGATAAGGTGGTAATGATTAAACCCACTTTTGTGCTGTCACAACTCGACATTGGATCGGTGATCCTTTCAGCATTTTTTTGTTATTTAGGGGGGAAAAATTACTGTTTTTGCAAACCATGTCAGTTAAAGTAATAACAAAACTAAATCTGAATATGGTTTGTTTATATTTTCTGAACTGTAACCCTCTGCACACCAGTGTTGAAAGATAAAAATTTCAATGTGCAAATTTTCCCCATAATTCAATGAGGAATTCAACCAATTCAGTCTTGTGTTGCTTCACTTCTGATGTTAAAATACAGAAGGGTAACCCTTTACCCAACAAATCAGCTGCATCCACCTGCATAATATGCAAATTCAGCAGTTGAAAAAATATTATTGTTCAAAAAATTTCAACAAAACCATATCATGTGACCCCTCGGTGGAACGGTCTCGTTGAGCTCATTCCAATGAGGGATCACATGATATGGTTTTGTTGAAATTTTTTGAAAAATTTGAAAAAAAGATATTTAAAATAACAAATTTTAAAAGTTGGAAATAAAGATTAAAGGGAGATTTTTGTGTATTAACGCTGATTGGAATTTGGTTGATATGTTAGATAAAGGGTTAAGCTGATGATATCATTTATGTAACACATTGTTGGAAAGAGCTATGAGATAATTTTCCAATGGTGTATCATTTAACTCTATACAAAACACTACTAGCTGATGATACTCACAAACAGAGTTCCTGAATAACTAAACAAAATTCATTTTTGGCCTCAAAAACAGCTGATGGCCCCTTATTGGAACACATTCATTCCAATGAGAGGTCATAAGTTACGTTTTGGAAGCAAAAATTGAAAAGGGGATAAAATTTCAATTGAAAGTTTTGTGAATATCACTTACCAGATATGGCCATCACTTTCAGGCCTGAAAATAAGCGGTCTGACATTTGCAGAATGAGGTCCCCTGAGGGTGAATTTGATGATGCTATCTCATCCAGTGGGCCAATTTATCCTATGGCACGGTACCTGTTTCTGTTTAGTTTTGAGACCCTGATTCCGCTTGAGGTTCACAGAGGGTAAATTTAGTGATGCTACCCTGCTGTGCAGGATAGCATCACTAAATTCACCCTCTGGGGCCTCATTTTGCAGATGACTGTCTGCTTATTCTCTGGCTTGATCACTTTGAGTTATAGGTTTTTAGCATTCTTTTCATCAAGAAAGAGAGAACATAGGGATTTTGTCCAATTAACCTTCTGCACTCTGATGTCAAAATACCAAAATTTCAAACAGCAAGATTTTCCCATAATGCAACTAGGAATTTATTTAATTCAGTATTGTTTGACAGAGCTCAATTAAATTTTCCTGTTGCAGGCTGAAATTCTGATATTTCGACATCAGTGTGTGTGGGTTTAATTCCTTCATAGATCCCTTGCACTGAATTATTTAATAGTTTTAATCTCTGAAATATAACTGAGAATGTGCACAGACCTCTGGTTTTGGATAACTTCTAACTATTTCCTACCCACATGCTCCACCCATATCCTTGTCACTGGCAAAATGCTAGATTATATTTGTTTATCAGTATTTATTCATGTAAGAATTGAAATTTATTACTTTCCAAAGTGTGATTTACTGGGATTTCCGGGTTTGATTATAAACGATAACTTCACAAGTGAATTATGCAATCAACAATTGGGTCATGTATCCGTGAGCACAAACGAAGATGCTTTGCCGTGGGTGTAATGGGGACTTCATTGTTTTTTGTTTTTTAACCCTTTATCTAACATGAAAAGCAGACGACACTTGCAAAAAAAAATTCTTGAATAACTATTATTTTCATTTTTTGTCTCAAAAACATAGGTTATGACCCCTCATTGGAACGAGCTCGACGAGCTCGTTCCAATGAGGGGTCATAACCTATGTTTTAGAAACAAAAAATGAAAAAATAATGAAAATTAATTGCCGATTTTTAGCTCACCTGAGCGAAGCTCAAGGGGAGCTTTACTAATCACTTTCCGTCCATCCGTCCGTCCGTCCATCCGTCCGTCCGTCCGTCGTAAACTTTACATTATCGACTTCTCACAAACTACTGGACCAAATTCAACAAAATTTGCTGTGCATGTTCCCTATCATATGTCAATTCAAGTTTGTTCAAACAAAGTTGCCACGCCCAGAGGGGGCACCACAGGGGGCATAACTCTGATAGCACCCATGAATTTCTTTCCAAAATCAAAAAAAATCTTCTTCTTCAGATCCACCAGGCAGAATTCTTTCATATTTGGTATACAACATCTGTAGGGGGGGCAGATTCAAGTTTGTTCAAATCAAGTCCCTGGGTTCATATTTGGGCTCCCTATGGGAGCCCGAATTTTAACTTAGTGCAATATGAGGATTATTCTTTAAAAATCTTCTTCAGATCCACCAGGCAGAATTCTTTCATATTTGGTATACAACATCTCTAGGGGGATCAGATTCAGGTTTGTTCAAATCGAGTCCCTGGGTTCATATTTGGGCACCCTATGGGAGCCCGAATTTTAACTTAGTGCAATATGAGGATTATTCTTTAAAAATCTTCTTCTTCAGATCCACCAGGCAGAATTCTTTCATATTTGGTATACAACATCTCTAGGGGTGTCAGACTCAAGTTTGTTCAAATCGAGTCCCTGGGTTCATATTTGGGCACCCTATGGGAGCCCGAATTTTAACTTAGTGCAATATGAGGATTATTCTTTAAAAATCTTCTTCTTCAGATCCACCAGGCAGAATTCTTTCATATTTGGTATACAACATCTCTAGGGGTGTCAGATTCAAGTTTGTTCAAATCGAGATCCTGGGTTCATATTTGGGCTCCCTATGGGAGCCCGAATTTTAACTTGGTGCAATATGAGGATTATTCTTTAAAAATCTTTTTCTTCAGATCCACCAGGCAGAATTCAATTCTTTCATATTTGGTATACAACATCTCTAGGGGGGGGGGGGAGGGGTGGGTCAGAAGCACGTTTGTTCAAATCGAGTCCCTGGGTTGATATTTGGGCTCCCTATGGGAGCGAGAATTTTAACTTAGTGCAATATGAGGATTATTCTTTAAAAATCTTCTTCAGATCCACCCGGCAGAATTCTTTCAATTTGTGGATTATTGTTTAAAAATCATCTTCTTCAGATCCACCAGGCAGAATTCTTTCATATCTGGTATGCAACATCTTTAGGGGGGTCAGATTCAAATGTGTTCAAATCGAGTCCCTGAGTTGATATTTGGGCTCTCTATGGGAGCCCGAATTTTAACTTGGTGCAATATGAGGATTATTCTTTAAAAATCTTCTTATCCAGATCCACCAGGCAGAATTCTTTCATATTTGGTATACAACATCTCTAGAGGGGGGGCAGATTGAAGTTTGTTCAAATCGAGTCCCTGGGTTCATATTTGGACTCCCTATGGGAGCCCGAAATTTAACTTAGTGCAATATGTTGAATTTTCTTTAAAAATCTTCTTCTTCACATCCACCAGTCAGAATCTTTTCATATTTGGTATATAGCATCTCTATGGGGGTTAGATTCAAGTTTGTTTAAATCGAGTCCCTGGGTCAATATTTGCGCACCCTATGGGAGTCCGAATTTTAAATAAGTGCAATATGCGGAATTTTTTTCAAAAATCATCTTCTTCAGTTCCACCAGTCAGAATCTTTTCATATTTGATATATAACATCTCTCGGGGGGGGGTCAGATTCCATTTTGTTCAAATTGAGACCCTGGGTCAATATTTGGACTCCCTATGGGAGCCCAAATTTCAACTTAGTGCAATATGTGGAATATGCTTTAAAAATCTTCCTCTTCAGATCCACCAGTCAGAATCTTTTGATATTTGGTATACAGTATCCTTAGGGAGTTGAGATTCAAGTTTGTTCAAGCCAAGTCCCTGGCTTCATATATATGCTGAAAATTTGGAGTCCAGTCTGGACTTAGAAATTTTGGACCAAAATCTGGAAATGAGTTTTTAGCTCACCTGAGCGAAGCTCAAGGGGAGCTTTACTAATCACTTTCCATCCGTCTTCCGTCATTGTCCTTCGTCGTCCATCCAGCGTTAACTTTACATTATTGACTTCTCACGAACTACTGGACCAAATTCAACAAAATTTGCTGTGCATGTTCCCTATCACCTGTCAATTTGTTCAAATGAGGCTGCCACACCCACAGGGGTACCACAGGGGGCATAACTCTGATAGCACTCTAAATTTCTTTCCAAAATGAAAAAAAAATCTTTTTCTTCAGATCCACTGGGCCGAATTCTTTCATATTTAGGATATAACATTTCTAGTGGGTTTGGATTCAGATTTGTTTAAATCGAGTCCCTGGGTTAATATTTGGGCTCCCTGTGGGAGTTTGAATTTTAACTTAGTGCCGTATGAGGATTATTCTTTAAAAATCTTCATGTCCAAAAATGGCATAAAAATTGTAGAGGTTAGGTCCATGGGGGTTCAGTTGTAGATTTTTAGATTGAAATGGGGTGTTTTTGGACACAAGAATTCATTTTTTTTTTACCATGGGGCCAAACCATCGTTGACCCTTGGCCGCCCCCATATCGGACAGATTTATTTCCCTCTGGTGGAAACCCTGATTATTGTTACCTAGGTTAACTAGCTCAAAATTTAGGGATGCAAAATTCTGAAATGTGAAGGCCTGGAAAGTTTTTTCCGCACACCCCATACCCCATCACAACTCCACCGCTAGTTAGAAATTCAAGAGGTCTCACCCCCTATTAAAACGACTCTAAACCAGGATGACATGTGCGAGTTTGCCCCCCCTCCCCTTTTACGCGAACGCTCGTATCGTTCGCGTGTCGGTTACGCAAAATGTAAAACACGCGAACGGTTGATCGGTTAACGAAAATCGGGCCACTACATTGAGCAATGCACCTATGTCCCTTTCTGACATGCAAAATGTTCTTGGAAGTGTTTACATGTACTGTAGACGGAACGGAAATTTTACCTTTCGATGAAAATTGAAATGCAGTTTCTTGGAAATGAATTGTAAAAAAAGAGTAGAATAAGGGAGATAACTACTCTTATCATTCTGACTGAAAATTGAAATGCAGTTTCTTGGAAATGAATTGTAAAAAAAGAGTAGAATAAGGGAGATAACTACTCTTATCATTCTGACTTGTCCGTGTTTAACTTTCAAATGAGTACAGTCACTACACCCATTTTGTCATCTGCTTCAGGGGCACTCGATTTCACTGAAATCGAGCAATACCTATCGGCTTCAAAACGGAAAGTATATTTTTATAATTTCATGGTTACAAATTAAATCGGTTTAACTTTTATGTAATTTGAACCCCCCTCGTGACCCACGCCTACACTCCCAGGAAGCCTAACACCCAAACAAAATTATATTTGAAACACTATTTTCATAGATTTTAAATGGTGACAAAAAGTTGCAAAATGGTTAGCCAAGAATTTTTGCGAAACCGAACGATCGGTTAGCCAAACTGAAATCACGGGAACGGTCAATTGGTTAAGGTAATTTTTTTAATTTTTCACCCCTCCCCCCCCCCCCCCCCCCACCCACACACACACACTTTGAGCTGGCTACGCCACTGTATATCCCTGGCTGAATTTAGTCGAAAAGCTTCATGTGGCAAAGGTCTAAGCTTGCATAGTAAAAATCGAGTTCTTCGGGCAGTTTTCAGAATGTCTTTACCCCGAGCTTGCTTTCAGATAGCATTCAGACAACACCATTATATGTTCACATTTTTGTCTCAAAAATATACCTTATCTTCCCATACCCCTATTGGAATAAGCTGTTTGAGCTTGTTCCAATGATGATAAAAAACCCCAATATTTTGAAAAATTTTTGTTCTCTTGCATGCAAATATATACATGTAGCACATGGAAGATATCCACAGATAGAGAGAGATGTCCAAGGCTATCTCTTCTGACTCTGTAATCTTAACTATTTGAGCACTGGGAGCCACTGTCATATTGGCTTTAAGAAAACGTATTTGCCAGGCTATAGTCTTCACATTCCTTGCTTGTGCTTCATGCTAAACCAGTTTGTCTGCAGAGATAAATTTGCTTTATTAAAAATCTTTGGAGAGTGGCTGTTGGCACACGCCAATGATTTTAAATAAAACAAATTTTAGGTAACAAATGTTGACCTCCAAAGAAAATCTATCACTCAACCAGTTAATGTTGATGAGGCATGACATGGTGAAAGTGACCTAAAATACTTATGAGAGCCACTTTGTCAGGTGAGCGATTAAGGCCACGTGGGGCCTCTTGTTTAGAATAGCACTGGCCGGTTTTGCCGTTACGTTAGGTAAAGGGTTAAATAATATAATTATCATTAATAATGAAAAGTAATAAACAGAGTAATCACCTGACTGGACTGTTTACGTGAAATAATTCATTCGAGGCGAGGGACTATATTGTAAAGCACTTGTGCATATTCACGCACTCGTGTTTGTACAACGTCCCTCACCTCTCATGAATTATGTCATGTAACCAGTCCAGTCAAGTGATTACTCTCTATGTATTATCTGTCGCTCTATCAAAGTATGAAATTGGGATTTAATGACACTTTTTCAACAGTCATTGTCACCTCATGTCAGACAATTTTACGGTAGAGAAAACTGGAGTACCCAGATAGAACCCCCGAGCAGCTGTCAGACTCCCTAATATACTAACTCCACACATGCAGGGTTAGCATTGATTGAAGTTATGTGCACCATTATCGTGCAGTACACCCTAGTAGGATAGGCATGTTAAGTTGTATGACATGCTATGCACTTCACATAACTCAACCTGCCCGTACCACATTTATACTTTTATAAAGTTATAGATAATTCAGTTCAATTCTTTTAATTTAATTTAGAGGATTTTCTGTACTATAATGTATCTTGAAACATTTCAAGTACCTGCTATTTATATCATGGAAATATCAAATGTTGAGATATATTATGACAGCTGAATCAGTTGAATCAGTTTTGTGCAGATGATGATTTTGTGGTTTTCAACATTGGCTTAAAAATGCAGTCTGAAATACTCAAGGGGAACATGAGTGTGAACAACACACAAGAATATAAATTCATCTATTAATTTATATGTACTGTAATGAATGTAAACTTGCTAACTTTCAACATCAACCCACTTTTGAGTGAACAATTATGATTGATCATTTTGGGATCACAACTGAATGTAGTTTATTACCTCTGAGCCAACCTGATGCAATTACAGTTTAATTACACTGTATGGCAGTCCCACAAATATTTCAACAGATGGGCAGTGGAAAGGCAGAAACATTCATGCGATAGGAAAAGAGGTTATGAAAAACTCATCTTGACCAATCATATTCAAATAAACTGGATACCATGCACAGAAAATTAAATTATATGGATATGTTTAGTACCAGTTTATTGAAGAGTTCCAAAGTCTACTGGCATTCTGTGATAATTTATATGATGGAAAATACATATGAACAAGATATGGTTTGCTTCAATGGAATATGAAGTGTGTCCACAGAATTTAATACCCTTTGACATCTAGCACCTGCGGGAGTGTGGTGACTCAGCAGGTAGAGTTGCAAGCTGAAAGCCAAGAGGTCCTCAGTTCGAATACCACCTGCAGCAACTACGTTGTGCCCTTGGGCAAGACACTTAATCCCAATTGCCCACATGGGGGCATGGTGGCATTATGTACTTAGGCATACTGCATGTCGATGGTGCACTTGTCTTCAACCAATGCTAACCCTGCTTGTGTGGAGTTAGTATGTTTGGGAGTCTGACAGTTACTTGCCATTGCTAATGGTTCACTCCGAGTACTCCGGCTTCCTCCACCCGACACAATGTGACCCTAGCTGTCAAAAGTGTTGTTAAACTCCAACAAATAAATAAATCCATGCATGGACAGTGATGCCCATGCATGTGCATTTACTAGGTAATAAAAATCATCATCAGCAAAATTTTAATTAATGAAGCACCAAACTGTACCCAGTGCTTCATTAATTAAACTTTTGATGATCATTTTTTCCCATAATTAGTGTTTGGATTCTATTATTGTGTTCGTGGAAATATTTCCCACCAGTGGAAAGTGACCAGTCCACGGTGTCCTTACTACTGGAAAGTGACCAGTCCACGGCATCCGTATGTGTCCGTGGAAATATTTCTAACCAGTGGAAAGTGACCAGTCCACGGTGTCCATACCACTTGAAAGTGAACAGTCCACGGCGTCCGTACTGCTGGAAAGTGACCAGTTCACGGCATCCGTATGTGTCCGTGGAAATATTTCCCACCAGTCCACGGCGTCCGTACTACTGGAACGTGACCAGTCCACGGCATCCGTATGTGTCCATGGAAATATTTCCCACCAGTGGAAAGTGACCAGTCTACCACGGCCATACTTTCCCACCAGTGGAAAGTGACCAGTCCACGGCATCTGTATGTGTCCGTGGAAATATTTCCCACCAGTGGAAAGTGACCAGTCCACAGCGTCCATGGAAATATTTCCCACCAGTGGAAAGTGACTAGTCCACGGTGGCCATAGAAATATTTCCCACCAGTGGAAAGTGTCCAGTCCATGGTGTCCATATGTGTCCACAGATATATTTCCCACCAGTGGAAAGTGACCAGTCCATGGCATCCGTATGTGTCCGCAGATATATTTCCCACCAGTGGAAAGTGACCAGTCCACGGTGTCCGTACTACTGGAAAGTGACCAGTCCACTGTGTCCGTATGTGTCCGTGGATATATTTCCCACCAGTGGAAAGTGACCAGTCCACGGCATCCGTACTGTTCATTTCTGTCTAAAAGCAAGAAACTTAACCTAACTTGCACAAGAGGCTGAAAAGGTACGTTGGGGGGTCTGAAGTAGCTCACCATTTCTTGGTGGTTCTCTCCGGGTACTCCGGCTTCCTCTACCCATAAAACTGTCTGACACGAGGTGACCATGGCTGTCAAAAGTGTTGTTAAACCCCAATATATAAATGAATAAATCCAGCACCTGCACTCAATTTAGATTAACCCTCTGCATGCTGATGTCAAAAATGAGAATGTTTTCAGCAGCAAATATTTCCCATAATGCTGTTAAATATTGAACCAAATATACCTTGTTTGACAGAGCTCAGTGAGCTCTGTCAAACAAGATATAATTGGTTAAATTCAAAGTTTATACAAGAAAAAAACAGAGTGATTGGAGAAAAGGCTGTTGCACTACCAGTGTGCTAGGGGTTAATCATATTTTAGTTGCCAAAATTATGTGCAAAAAGGACTGGAGAACAAGTTATTACAATTTCTTTAAACTGCTTCTCAAAATACAGTACGTGGAGAGTGGATTGTAACAAAATCACCTGCAGAGTGGAGTTATCACCCAAACTATATCTTTCAAATTCTGTCCATACGGACAAAAAACACAAGAAATGTTTCAGCCAATGGACCTCCGGGTTCAACCCGGAGGTCCATTGGCTGAAACGTTTCTTGTACTTGTTATGCTTTGCAACAAATTTGGAATTATTGCTTGGGTGGAATGTCCACTCTGCGGGTGATTTGTTGATAATACACTCTACACGTACTGTAGTATTGTATGATGAAATATATAGCTAGTGACACACAGAATCATTTTTGTATAACGTAATAGAAAACACCCTGAAAAAACAGAAAATTTTCAGATTCCAGTTTTTTAAAACCTATGTTTAGCAGAAAAATGTGCTTACAACTTAGAAACTGAAAGTGTCACTGATTGTTGATATGGAAGTATCAATTTGGTTTTCATGATTTCTTCTTTTGGTCCTGTTAGTAACCTCCACACAACTGTACAATAAAACTGTGTGTTTCTGTGGAGCCCAAAAATTGGCTTTCGGAACTCAGGTTAACAGTTGCTGTATCTACCATTGTTTCAGAACCATTGCCTGAAGAATTCTATTAACATTATATTTGTCGCAAGTGGACACTGAGGTGTTTTGATGCAGGACATTGTTCTTGAAAATGTACATGAACTTCAAGACAGTTAACTGGTTCAGTGCAAGAAGCCATAACCAGGGCTTTCAAAAAAATGAGGGTACCAGAGCAAACTCCATCATTTTCATTGCTCATATTCCAGATTCAGTCAGATGCAAATAATATTTTGTTTATATAAAGTTGTTTTATGACAAATTATTGAAGAGTGCCTCTGGGCGTGGTGCCTGTGGGCACTATCCAATAATTTGTAACATAACAAAGTTTGATGAACAAATTCAGACCACCAAATATAATCTAGCCTTCAACCAGTTAAATTATTGATTTAAAATTATTTGATATTAACAAACTTTTAACCTGTTGAGAATTTTTTTGCAACAGATAGCTCTATATATGGCAGTATCTGACAGTCAGTCTGGCTGTGGGTATTTCTGCCTGTTGGTGGGTCAGTCTGTCTGTCTGTGTCTCTGTGTGTCTGTCTGTGACCAACATGTTTTTGTGACCAATGACTTTTTAAACACAATAATTTTTAAAATACTTAGTGGAATGACATCATATTTGGTATGCAAGTGTTTCTTATTGATGTCTAGCCCTGGGTGCAGTGAAGGTATTATTCAGAATGATGTCCAGTCTGTGTTCAGTGAAGGTATTGTTCAGAATGATGTCTAGCCCCGTGTTCAGTGAAGGTATTGTTCAGAATGATGTCCAGCCTGTGTTCAGTGAAGGTATTGTTCAGAATGATGTCTAGCCCCGTGTTCAGTGAAGGTATTGTTTAGAATGATGTCTAGCCCCATGTTCAGTGAAGGTATTCTTCAGAATGATGTCTAGCCCCATGTGCAGTGAAGGTATTGTTCAGAATGATGTCTAGCCCCATGTTCAGTGAAGGTATTGTTCAGAATGATGACTAGTCTCATGTTCAGTGAAGGTATTGTTCAGAATGATGTCTAGCCCTGTGTGCAGTGAAGGTATTGTTCAGAATGATGTCTAGCCCAGTGTTCAGTGAAGGTATTGTTCAGAATGATGTCTTGCTTGGTGTTCAGTGAAGGTATTGTTCAGAATATTTTCGTCAGATTTATTGCACTTTATTTCATTTTTACCATACATCGCAACTTAAATATGAACTCACAATTTAAAAAAAAAATCTCATAAAATCAAGTCATTTGATGAAAAATTCCGTAGATCTCATATTTTGCAAACAAGAGATAGTAACAAATATAACTATATTGGGTGTGAAAGTCCAACCGTTGTTGGCAGAGAGTTGAAATTAAATACAAGTTTTATGAAATCATGGCTGGTGTTCTTTTGATTTAATGATAAGGAAAAAAAGTTGAGCAAATTCCTTTTGGTGCAAGTGTTCACAAGTATAACATGGCTGCCATGCTGGGTATTTAGTGAAAAATGTCAAAACAATATTTTTCACTTAAATCATTGATGTAGTTAGATCAGCATGATTTGTAAAGACAACAGTGTTATAATACAGTTTATCATTAAATTATTAAATGAAGTAAAAAAAAACATGTGCAAAATTTTATGTACCTGTTGTTAACCAGCTTATGCCACTTCAAAGAGTATTCGTTCATATTTCTTTAATGGTGAGTTTGTTTGTAATTATCTATCCATTTCAGGTAATTAACTTTAAGATAACCCACTGTCTCTCCTTGGAAAGACAAATTGTTTTACTAATTGTAAGTTACAAATTTATTGTAACAGTTATTGTATGTGTGCACTATGGGATTGATTTCTAGATCTGAGATTAATGATATGTGACAAGTGAAATATGAATTCATGTTATTTTGATATAATAAGAAAGATTTCACTCCTATAATTCAAAACAGACAGTAATCTAACTGTGAAAGAATTCCTCTTTCATTCCTCAATGTTTATCACTGAACAGAGAGAATGCCTACACTAAATACAGTGGAGCCCACTTAATTGGATATCTCTTAATTGTATATCCCTGTTAATTGAATATAATTTTCAAACACAAAACCATTTACCATACCTTCAGTTCAAATTTGATCTGTTAATTGCATATGGGTTGTAGAGTAAACTCCTGTTGACCCTTTACCCAACGCAGACGATTTCAAAATTCATTATTTTAAATATTTTTTAAAAAAAAATTTCAAGAAAACCATATCATGTGACCCCTCTTTGGAACGAGCTTGACAAGCTCGTTCCAAAGAGGGGGGTCACATTATATGGTTTTGTTGAAATTTTTCGAAATTTTTTTTTTTTTCAGCAGCTGTATTTGCATATTACGCGGGCGGATGCGGGCGATTCGTTGGGTAAAGGGTTAATTTATATAATTTTTTTTAATATGTCTAAAAAATTACTGTGACATGCACCAAATTCCCCTTATTTATCAACCTTTTTGACCTCACTACATCCAATGCAGGCATTTATTCTATTATATCTTGTTTGACAGAGCTCTGTAAGCTCTGTCAAACAAGATATAATAGAATAAATGCTCAGTTTACCTCCAGAACACAGGAAACTGTCCAAATCCCTGTTAATTGTATACTCCTGTTAATTGAATAATTTTCACTGGTAAAATGGATATTCAATTAACCCTTTACCTAACAAATCGCCCGCATCCGCCCGCGTAATTTGTAAATTGAGCAGTTGAAAAAAATTAATTTTTCAATATATGTCAACAAAACTATATCATGTGACCCCCTCATTGGAACGAGCTCATCGAGCTCGTTCCAATGAGGGGTCACATGATATGGTTTTGTTGAAGTTTTGTTGAATATTTTTTAAAAATAGTAATTAAAATAATAAATTTTGATATTCTCTATGTTGGGTGAGGGGTTAAGAGGATTCTACTGTATAATAAGAAAGATTTCACTCCTATAATTCAAAACAGACAGTAATCTAAGTGTGAAAGAATTCCTCTTTCATGCCTCAATGTTTATCACTGAACAGAGAATGCCTACATTAAATACTTGAATACATGACTATAAAACCATGGTAAAGGTTTGCTGCTATAAAAAAATGGAAAAGGAAAACCAACTCAAAAAAAGAATTTGGTAATAAAGACAACTGTGTGTAATTTCTGGGAATAAAATCATGAAGAGGAAAAGTAGCTGTTTCAGAAGGAAAACGCAGAATGTTGTTCTTAATTAACTCTTTACCAGGGGGTGCGGTGGCTCAGTTGGTAGAGGTGCATGCTGCAAGCCGTGAGATACTCGGTTCGAAACCAACCTGTGGCAACCAAGTTGTGTCCTTGTGCAAGACACTTCACCCCCATTGGCCACCAAGCCAGAAAATAAGGAGACTGTCATCTGCAAAATGAGGTCCCCAGAGGGTGAATTTAGTGATGCTACCCTGCACAGCAGGGTAGCATCACTGAATTTACCATCTGTGAACCTCATTCTGAATCAGGGTCTCAAGACTAAACAGAAAAAGGTACCCAGAGGATATATTGGCCCACTGTATGGAATAGCATCATCAAATTCACCCTCTGGGGACCTCATTTTGCAAATGGAAGACTGCTTATTTTCAGGCCTGTTGCCCACGTGGGGGCATGGTGGCATTGTGTACTAAGACATACTGCACATTGATGGTGCACTTGTCTTCAACCAATGCTAACCCTGCTTGTGTGGAGTTAGTATGTTGGGAAGCTGATAGTTGCACACCATTGCTCAGTGGTTCTCTCCAGGTACTCCAGCTTCCTCTACCTGTAAAACTGTCGTGGTCATGATTAGCCATTGTGCAGAAATACCAATAAATAAATAAATAAATAAATAAATAAATTAATAAATAAATAAATATATAAATATCCTCCAGCAGCATGCAAGGAGTTAAAAGGATCATTGTATTATCCAGTATGTGATAAAGTGGTATACATTTGATTATAAAATTTCTGCCTGATCATTTAAAATTGTGAAAATGTTCAGAATGAAAATAGTACAATACCAGGTTTTAATCATGTGGTATACCACCATAGACTTTATGTAACCACAGCAGCATGGCTTCAATTTTCTTACTTCTCTGGCAAAAACCTTAAAATAACAAAAAAGAAATTGTTGTATTGGAAACAGACATCTGCTTAAAGGATTTTATTGCCTTCACATACCATGTACTTCATGTGAAATCTTTTGCACAACTAATGTCAAACAGATTTGTTTATGGCCATTGCCATAAAGATCAGGAACAAAAAATGTTTTGATCTTCATTTATTGGTGGTTATGGTTACTGGAATATGGGAAAGTTCAGATTTCCATTTTCTACTGGATAGAGGACCAGACAAAAACAGTAATTGTGCAATAATTTTACCATAAAGATGAGCACAATGTTTATTCTCTCTTCTATCTTTCTTGTTTTACTATGTTTCCAGAATTTGGAATTCCTCTTTCCTTTCTTACAGTCATTGCAGAGATGAGTATTTCTTTGTTTACAAGGGAAGCATGTACAAAGAACCTGTTATTTAGGAACTGTTAAAGTCTAATTTATTCAAGAGAACACCTGGTCTCACAGAGAGCTCTTTTCAAAATGTTACAGTTGTTGCATCACCTGTGCCTAAAGTAATCTGATAAAAAGATGGACAGATGGATGAATGGATGGATGGATGATGGATCGATGGATAGAGGGAGGGGGTTGATGGATGAATGGAGGGAGGGAGGGAGGGAGGGTTTTGGGAAGGTTGGGTAGATGTATGGACAGACAGACAGACAGACAGACAGACAGACAGACAGACAGACAGACAGACAGACAGACAGACAGACAGACATTGATAGATCTGTTTTAACCCTTTACCTAACACGAAATGTAGATGACACTTGGAAACAAAATTATTGAATAACTAATTTTTTCATTTTTTTGCATCAAAACATAGCTTATGACCCCTCATTGGAATGAGCTCATCGAGCCCATTCCAATGAGGGGTCATAAGCTATGTTTTTTAGGCAAAAAATGACAAAATAATGAAAACTGAATGGCAATTTTTGTGAATAGCGCTGGCCGGTTTTGGCCATTACATTAGGTAAATTGTTAATTAAACTCCTGTGATCTACATTTCAAGGAAGATTTCAAAATATATCTGCATGGCTGCCATATTTGTCTAAAACAAGGCACTAAATCTCTGTACCATCCTTGACAATCTTGTACGGTACATCTATCTCTTTTCAAAATCTCTTTACACAAATTTGCTTCTGATTTTATACAATCTCTGAAAATTCATTGTAAAATCTTCTCATTTACACAACACAGATCCTACAGTTACTAAAACTAAGGGTTTTCTATGGCCAGTCTGGAAACCTGGTTAGCAAGAAAAAAAATGGAACATAAATCTTTGTATAAAATCTTCATCTGACATTTATTGTGATAACACACAGGGGTTCCTGGTTCTGCTGTGCCAATATTCAAGGATACAGTGTGGGCATTATATAAAAGCAGAACTTCATGTTTGTATTTGTTGATCTTCTAAAACTATAAACCTGTTTTGTGCCAGAGATGCATTTAATAAGCTGTCTCATGGGTATGATAAGGTGGAATTTTATTGACCCATAGCCATACACTGCCAGAGACAATTCATATAATATTATTAGCTCTGACAAGCATCTCTATATGTGGCAATATCGGTCGTTCTGTCAGTCAGTTTGTCCTTCCATCAGTCTGTGACCAACTAGTTTTTAAACTCAAAAACTTTCCAAATACATGGTGGAATGAAATCATATATCATATATATTGGTATCACTTTATTTCATTTTTACCATCCATCGCAACTTAGATATGAACTCACAATTTTAAAAAGAATTCTCATAAAATCAAGTTTTGGCTGCTTTACGGCAGTCATGACTTCATTTGATGAAAAACTCAATACATCTCCCATTTTTTTTTTATCTTTGAATTACATCTCATATTTTGCTAACAAGCACAAGTAACATATTTGTATTGGGTATGAAAATCCAACCACACTGGCAGAGAGTTGAAATTAAATACAAGTTTTATGAAATCATTGCTAATGATAAAGAAAAAAAGGTTGATCTCATTCTCTTTGGTGAAACTGTTCACAAGTGTAACATGGCTGCCAAACTGGGTATTTAGTGAAAATGTCTAAACAATATTTTTCACTTAAATCATTGATGTAGTTAGATCAGCATGATATGTAAAGACAACAGTGTTATAATACAGTTTATTATTAAATTATTAACCCCATGGTCAATGCAGGTGTTATTTGGAGTATTTTATTATCAGAGTTATTCCCCTTATTGACTTAGAATTTGTTTCATTTTTCCATCCATCACAGCTTAGATGTGAACTCACATTATTTTTTACTTACATAGTTTTTTTCATTTCTGTCTTCAAAACAGCTTATGACCCCTTACCTGAAACAAGCTTGTTAGCTCATCTGACTGCAAGTCGTTGGGAGCTATTGCCATCACTTTTGTCTGGAGTCTGCCGTCCGTTAACTTTTTGCAAACTTGACATCTTCTTCACAACCACTAGGCAAAATTCAAACACATATTGTACAGATCATCTATGGATAATACCCTTTCTATTTTGTTTAAATGAAGCAGCTGCCATATTCGGGCTCTGGTTTATGCCCCAAAAGTTTAAAAACCTATAAAAATCTTCTTCTCATGAACCACCAGAGGGAATGCCTTGCTATTTGGAATGGAACATCCTTTGGTGTAGAAGATTAAAGTTTGTTCAAGGGAAGTTGATAGGTCAATATCTGGGCTCTCTGTGGGGGCATATCCCTTTTGGGCTCTACCCAAAATTTCTGTTTCAAGAACCGGTGGGCCAATTACAACCAAAAAATGTTCACAGCCCTGTGGCAACCCCAGGGGCTAAAAACAAACAAAATTCAAAAGCCCATATATGCCAAACCACAAGGAACAGAGAACTGTTATTTGGTATGAAGCATCATTAGGGCCTGAAGAAGGGATTGGTTAAAAAAAAATTGCCACCAGTTCAATCAGGGTGCCTGGTAGAAGGTATTGAAAAAATTATGAGTCAGCATTTTTGCAGTACCGGTAATTTATCCTGGAGGAAAATTTTCATTCACTGAGAACCTTGATATATTGTTCTTAAAACAACAAAATTTCTGCATGCAACATTCTAATCTTGTTATTTTAATCAGAAAATTTGTGACTTCAGTTTGTTTTTTAAAGATTTTATTTCGTGTTGAATGAACCTTTTCAATGCTGGAAAAATTTATCTGATTCCTGTATGCTTGTCTTTAATTTAACCCTCTCAAGGCTTCAGTGTGGGTTCCAAAGATTTTATTTCATTTAATATTATTATTGTTAATGATAGCCTATTTCTGATTTTTTTAAAAATTGTTTACCCCCCCCCCCTCCCCACCCCCACCCCCCCCCCCAAAAAAAAAAAAAATAAGTCTCCATAAATTCTTTTTCTGTTTTGTTTATTTTTGATGCTTTAACCATTTTCACACAGACTTGAATTTACTTGTGGCAGTAAAATTCTGTTTCTCTAGTTTGAAATCTTTCTTATTCTTTAAAACCACTGGGCCAAATTCATTCATTTATGACACAGACAATCTTTGGAGTAAACCTTTTCTCCTTTGTTCAAATGAAGCTGCTGCCACCTTCAGGCTGGTGGAATTTACTCTTCTGATTTTTCCCTCCAAATTAGTATATCCCTCTGGGTGAGGTTAATGCTCCATAAGCCTAATATCCCTTTAAAATCCTCTTTTATAAGCCACTTGCAATAATGCTTAGATTTCTTGTTTGGAACTTACTCTAGTGATGCAGATTCACTTTTTTCAAAGAAACTCAGTAAGTTTAGGTAAGTATGTTGGTTTCAATGCTGTTGACTTAGAGAACTCTAACTTCAGACATTGGTGACCACGTCATATTATCATGGCTGTAAATCCTGGGAGGTGGAAGGGTGTGTCCCCCATCCAATATTTTCTCAGACAGGGACTTCATTAGCTTGGATACTTGTCAGGCTATTCTTGGGCCTTATACTGTACAGTGATCGACCAGGAAACATGAAGCAATTGTCCGACACAAATTATTGTCAATCCCCTGCAATAATTTTTTCCCCAAATTGCTTTTGTCCCACTGGGCAAACGTTACATAAATGATGACACATCCAACAGCTGTGTCAGACTTGATTTACGATGCCCGACAGCCAGGGAGCTCCCTATTATTGCACCTGTGATTTCTGAACTGTGCATAAAATAGGTCACCTATTTTAGGGACTCTGGGATAAATAGGAGACATCAAAATGCGATAACCTTTGGTCACCTTGTTGACTTGTCCTGTATGGCGATCAACCCTAAAAATTGTACACAGTTAAAACTAGAAGTCCTGTCATGAAATGCGCACAAATAGCACGTCGCTCTGCGCATTAATCTACGCGTCAGGACCATAGTAAGGCTATCAAATTCTGTGCATATGGCCTGTGCACAAGCAATGTTTCAGCCAATGGACCTCCGGGTAATCCGGAGGTCCATTGGCAGAAACATTGCCTGTGTTTGCTAAGAGGAATCAGGAGAACCTGCCGTGCTTTGGATGCCATACGATATGGCAATTGCGCACAATTAAGCCTAGATAAGCGCACAGTTCATGACAGGACTTCTAGTTTTAACTGTAGTACTCTATGGGGGCTAAGTTCGGACTATATGTTGACATGCAAACATAAAAAACAATGCCTCTCTCTCAAGTTTTCGGAAAAAGGTATGTTCCCAAGCTACAGTAATATGATGACCAGAATAACATGCTATAATATTCATGTTGTCTGTTGGACAATTTCATCTAGTCATCGAGCAAGAGTTTGTTATATCCTTTTAATATTTTTGGCAAGTTACGGCCTTTTGTATTATTTCATTGAGACAGAACATGTCTACTGAAGTAATATTAAGAATTGCTCCACTTCCTGGGTTTTCTCATGGATTGTTTGATATGATATTTTTAAAACAATTTTCCTGTAAGGCCCCACAAAGTAGATCTTCTGTTTCTCAGGCCATTTTTTGTAAAACTGCATGTGAGTGGACGTTTTTTTTATTTCATTTTTTTTATTTTTGTAATTATTTCTTTGCCATCAAAACTTCATGTTTTTGGTTTGTTTTATGTTTTAAGCCTCATAAACTACAGAATAGCATGGGTGGTGGTGTATTTTGTCCTGTGAGTGCAGGGAGGCTTTGCAATGCTAAGGCATTGCAAAGCCTTGCTGCACTCAAGGGACAAATTTATCAATTTTATTAACTTGGGTAAAATATCAGACATAAACCATTTAATTTTTATTTTTTTTAAGTTTGCATTGGTTATAAAAAAGAAAGCATGTGGCAGCCAAAAGGACCATGCGGGAGGTCCCGGGAAACCAATTTTTAAATTTTTTAGGCCTAACTTACTGAATTTATAATATTTCTGCCTGCTTCTGTTTCCTGAAATGAAATGGAATGAAAAATGATATTCAATTTGTGTTTGTGATTACCTAACTGGTGAGTTAGCATAATTCACAAAAATAGCATATCAAATTTTGTTATTTTGTCAAATTTCGCCTCAAAACAATGCGTATGAATACACATTCGAACAAGCTCTCTGAGCTTGTTCCAGTGTGGGATCATAAGTTATATTTTTGAGGCAAAAAATGAAAATTTTTAGATATTAGGATGTTTTACCTCACCTGACTGAAATTCAGGGTGAACGATATTGATCACTCTTCGTCCATTGTCTGTCATCTATCATCCATTGTCTGTCCATCATCCATGAACATGGTACAAATATCTTCTTCCCATGCCTGATTCATTGATGCAAAAAAAACTTTCCTGCACCACTGTGCCAGGATCTAAAAATAGAAACATTTTCAAATGCCCATATTTCCAAAATCATGCAGAACGAAGAATTGTTATTTGGTAAGAGGCTTCTTTCAGATCAGTAGAATCGAATAGCAAATGTGATAAAAATGGAGCACCTTTATAACGTAGCTTATGAACCAAATGCACTCATCTCCACTCAAAGAAGTCTCTTCAAATGTTATTTTTAGCTGCGACTAGCAGCTCTATAAGTGGCAATGTCGGTCTGTCTGTCGGTCTGTCTGTCGGTCGGTCTGTCGGTCGGTCGGTCTGTCTGTGACCAACGAGTTTGTCTGTGACCAACGAGTTTCAAAACTCAATAACTTTTGAAATACTCAATGGAATGACTTTATATTTGGCATGTAAGTGTATATTATTGATGTCTAGCCACTGTTGAATGCATGTGTTGTTCCAAATATTTTTCTTGGAGTTATGGCCCTTGATGAACTTAGAATTTTGTGAGATTGCACCACCCGTTGCAGCTACGGCGTCGATGTCGCAATTTTTTTAATAATTTTTTTTTCATTCTAACCATAGCTCATGCCCTCTTATTGGAATGAATGTAATGGTGATGCATGACATCTGTGTGTGTGTGTGGGGGGGTTGGGGGGGGGGGGGGTAAGAGGGGCATAATTATGGTATGGTCTGAAGGAAAAACAACTTTTTTTTAGTTATTTGTGGCAGGGAAAAAGTAAGTGGGTTAAAAGTAATGGGTTTAGAAAATATTCTTGAGTTTATCTCATAGATCTCTATTGAGTGAGAAATCTTTCATTACTGCTGAAGAACACCTTTTCTAATCTGCCATTTCATGCTTGACGGTAACTTGGAAGTTTGCATTTCTAAGAGTAAATAATTGTGTGTGGGGCATAACAAAATGAAATTTATCGATCTTCAGCATTGCTGCCTATGTGTGCATTGCAAAATCAGATGTATGCAATTTTCTTGGCCTTATACTTAATTGGTTTTTCAGGTAAAATAACAAATAGGTTCACAGTTGATTGATCCATTTGCCATGCTCCATCCTATAAATGTGTTCCTTTTCTCACAATTTAACTTTTACAGTCTCTGTTTATTCAGTGTGGCAATTTGAAGCTTGAGTATTTTATTTTATTTATTTATTTTTAGCTCACCTGAGTGAGCGATGCTCAAAGGGAGCTTTAGTGATCACTTTCTGTCTGTCGTCCATTGTCTGTCTGTCTGTTGTCTGTCCATCCAGCGTGAACTTTACATTATTGACTCATCAATTACTGGACAAAATTGAACCAAATTTGATTTTCATGTTCCTTGTATGTCAGTTCAGTGTAACATGACAATTATTTTTTAAAAATCTTCTTCTTCAAATCCACTAGTCAGAATCTTTTGATGATTGGTATAGAGCATCCTTATCGTGGGGGGAGGGGGGCGTGGGAAGGGGTTGGACTCAAGTTTGTTCAAAACAAATCCCCGGGGTCATATTTGGGCTCTCTATGGTAACCCAAACTTTAACTTAGTGCAGTATGAAAAATATTCTTAAAAAAATGAGGCATCCTAAATTTTAACCCTTTGAGCACTGGTGGTATCTTCCATGCCAGTTAAATGGCAGAAATTGGGAGAGTCCATATCCATTATTTGGGGGCAGAGCAAGTAATATTTTCAACGTGCAGCCTTCAGGCTAACATACACATGTCGAGCAATACGGGGAAATTCATTTCAAAATCTTCTTCTTTAGTTCTACCAATCAGAGTCTTTTGATATTTGATATGCAGCAACTTTGGAAGGTTCCAATTCAAATTTGTTCAAATCAAGTCCCTTGGGTCATATTTTGGGCCCCTGTAGAATCCCAAATTTTAACTGTACAGTATAAGGACTATTCTTTAAAAACCATCTTCACATCCACAAGTCAGATTCTTTTGTTACATAGTATTGATATCCTTAGTTTGATGAGATTCAAGTTTGTTCAAATCAAATCCATGGGTTAATATTTGGCCTCCCTAAGTTTAACTTAGAACAATATGAGGCATATTCTTCAAAGATCTTTGTCTTCAGATCTACCAGACAGAATCTTTTTATATTTGGTATATAACATTACTATGATGCATACAGTACGTGGAGAGTGTATTATCACTAAATCACGTGCAAGATTCCACCCGAGCAATAATTGCAAATTTGATGCAAAGCATAACAATCACAAGCAAAGTGCCAGCCAGTGGACCTCCAGGTTAAACCTGGATGGCCTTTGGGTGAAACATTGCTTGTGTTTTTTGTCCATATGTACAGAATTTGAAAGTGATACTTTGGGTGATAACTCCACTCCATGGGTGATTCAATTACAATCCACTCTGCACATACTGTAGATTAAAGTTTGTTCAAGGTGTTATGCTTGACTGATTTTGGTGGACACCAGAGGGGTTTGAATAGGCTCCTGCAAATATTCACTATTCAAAAATGTATTTGATTTGCCTGCCATCTTCGATTCAAATTTGTTTTGACAGTTCGTGCGAATATCTATCGAATGTGTTTGTCCATGTTTTATTATGTCTCTGCATTGATAAATACCAGAAATTTACGATAGTTATTGTTGTTGACATCAGCCACAATGGAATTTAACTCTTAACACGCCAAGTATTTTCTAGATATTTTTCAGCAAATCTAGTCATGGCTGCTTCAAAGCAGCCATGACTAGATTCGCTAAAAAATTAAGCTAAATGTAACACAAGAGATCACTAGTGAAAAAATTAATTCCATTTACAAAGAGACAATAGATTAAATATGCACAAATTAAACTTATTTCAGAGACAAGAGAAACCCTGTGCTGGGCAGGAATATCCGCCAGCAGCATGCAAAGAGTTAACACTGCTGTGGCCGGCTAGATCAAATTTCTCTTTCTCTTCCATATTTCAGTTTATTACATAACCAAGAAAAATGTTTCCTGAAATTCAGGATGTCATCCGTTGAAGCAATGACGGATCAAGTCGAGTGTAATAGTGATCCTTGAGTGCTAATAAGATGTTCAAATGTTATCACTGAGGGACGGAAGCCTGCTTCATAACACATGCAAGGTGTAATTAATAATCTGCACCATGGTCCAATTCCAAGATAATAAAAAAAAACAAAAACACTATGTTACAGAAAGCTCCCACATCCACACCTCTACCAGTATGGGATTACAAAAACTAACCTTATAAGTGTTTATTTTTGATTCCGCATGAGAATCTAAACATAATCGTGAATTCTCCTGAGATAATTTTATTACATGCCTGTTCTATGTACCATATTTACTCTATATATTGGGAGCACGGTGGCTCAGTAGGTAGAGGTGCAGGCTGCAAGCCGAGAGGTCCTCGATTCGAATCCCACCTGCGGCAACCGCGTTGTGTCCTTGGGCAAGACACTTCATCTCCATTGCCCGCATGGGGGGCACGATGGCGCCGTGTACTAAGGCGTACTGCACGTCGATGGTACGCATGTCTTCAACCAATCTAACCCTGCCTGTGCTGCAGTGCGGAGTTACGATGTTGGGGAGCTGGCAGCTGCTCGTCGTTGCTCGGTGGTTCTCTCCGGGTACTCCGGCTTCCTCCACCCGTAAAACTGTCACGGTCATGATTAGCCATTGTGCATAAATATGTGACCTTAAACATCAATAAATCAATAAATAATACTCTATGTATTAGGACACTCTATGATTTGGGACACACATTTTTTCCAGAAAACTATATTTTTTTTATGCTCCAAAGTTTGGAACATTCAGGAGATTTGTTTCCAGTTGGCCCGTCGCTAGTAGCAGATGACACTCATAAAAAAAATTCTTGAGTAATTAAAAGTTTTCATTTTTTGCTTCGAAAACATAGCTTATGGTCCCTCATTGGAACGTGCGCAATGCGCTCGTTCCAATGAGGGATCATAAGCTATGTTTTGGAAGCAAAAAATGAAAATAGAAAAAAAAATTGCATAGTGATTTTCGTATATAGT
Organism: Pictodentalium vernedei; assembly: GCA_031216915.1. Classification (NCBI taxonomy): domain Eukaryota; kingdom Metazoa; phylum Mollusca; class Scaphopoda; order Dentaliida; family Dentaliidae; genus Pictodentalium; species Pictodentalium vernedei. The sequence continues at coordinate 27,077,139 of CM062289.1, forward strand.
GATGGAAAACGAATCACACACAACTTTATTCAGCATCAAATCAAGACAGGTTGTGTTCTTTCCCCATTTTCTAACAATTGGGACACCTGTGAAAATAATTATTTTTAGCTGTCCCAATACATAGAGTAAATATGGTAATCGCCATCTACAGCAACACTAAACCATGCGGAAAATGAAAATCTGTTCCGCACATGTGTGCGGAACTGAAATCGTTGACTAACTATTTTTAGAAGCAAAATTTTACAGGGATTTTCTACAACTCATGCAACGCAATTACAATTTGAATCGCTAGCTGAAAAATCATCCCCTGAGTTCCAATGTGTTCTATGTGCCAATACGCTCACCAGTAGGCACTCCAATAGGCTGCCAATAGGCACATAGAACACATTGGAACTAAGGGGACGAAATAGTAACACGGGTTCCCCTCACAAATTTGGTTGGCGATAAAATGTGTTCTTTGTGTTGATAGTTGTCAAATGAATTGCTGAGTATCCATCTAATAATTGTTTTTATAAACAGGAAGGTATGTAATAAACACAGAACAACACACGCATGTGAATGGGTTAATCGATATGGCACTTGTGCCATCGGGGAAGAATAAAACTTGAGGCCTACGTTCATAAGATTATTGTCTTTAGGTTGACAATTTCTACCAATGTGGTGATAGGAATACTCTCGAGGAAAGAACTGTTCAAGTATTCAATTCAATGTTTAATTCAATTTCTGAATAACGACCACCATTCAATTTGATATTCGATTCAATATTGTACGAATATTCTCAGGGCCCTAGGTTTGAAATTTAACACAAAACCTAATGGAGAATTTATCATTTGTTTAATGTGGGCGATTCGTTGGGTAAAGGGTTAAATGAATTGTGCCCACACGTAACAGTGCTGATTATAGTAAACTTAGATGTAAATTTGAGTACATACAGTTAACATTTGCTCAACCGGGGACCACCAGGCCACTTGATTCCCTGGGGTGGGAGTGGAGAGAGGGTTCTTTTGCAAAATTATTTTTTTGGCTTGAAAGAAGATTTGGAGGATTTCGAGGGCCAGAATTATGCCCTGTTGTATATCAAAGGTGTGATTTCTCAATTTTTAACACAACTGTTACTTCTCCTCTGGTTTCATATATACAAATCCGTACTGAACACATGTTCCATATGGATTTCCATTGACAGGCTATTTTCCCACCTGACATCATGGATCAATCAAAAGAACTAAACCACGCCCATTTTCATAATTGGCCTATCGAAACATCACACTCTGACCCAGCTTAATTCAGAAACAATGGTGACAGCCAATAAATCGAACACTTCGGTCAATAAATAACAAAAGAGTATTAAAGTTTTAAATTTTGTGATGTTTGAATTTTTAAATTAATGGATTCTATGTCATAGAGGAGTGTATTAAACACAGAGAAACATGATGTGTGAATGCATTTGTCAATACAACACAAGTGCAATCACGGAAGGATAGAACTCAAGGCTGCGCCTCTCATTCTATCCAGGCCTGAAAATAAGCAGTCTGACATTTGCAAAAAAAGGTCCCCAGAGGGTGAATTTGATGATGCTATCCCATAGAGTGGGCCAATTTATCCTCTTTTGAGGCCCTGTTTCAGAATGAGGTTCACAGACGGTAAATTTAGTGATGCTACCCTGCTGTGCAGGGTAGCATCACTAAATTCACCCTCTGGGGACCTCATTTTGCAGATGACAGTTTGCTTATTTTCTGGCTTGGTTCTATCTTTTCTCGATGGCACTTGTGCTGTATTAATGAATGCATTCACACATTGTGGTGTTCTGTGTGTTTCTATAATCACAATTGGTAGTCTTCAAATTCAGTACATTCCAGGCCAACATTGTAAAAAATGACCGTTAAAATATGGTTGAAGTACTGGCAACTATTTGTCATTATTTCTAGGGTAAATATCACATTAGTGACTGTTATTACTTAAAGTGGGGTGCTAATGTGATATTAATTAAATAACCACTTTGCCAATGAAAATTATTCAGTTAACAGGAGTATTAAAATTAACAAGGATTGTGTCACTTTCCTGTATTCCAGAGATAAACTTAGCATTTATTCTATTATATTTTGTTTGACAGAGCTCCATAAGTTCTGTCAAACAAGATAAAATATATTAACTTCTTGTATTGGATGCATTGAGTCTATAATAGGTCTTTAAGCAAAGGAAAACTAGGGAGAGTCAGGGTAAATTCTCCAAAGATTACAAGATTTTGTATTCAATTAGCAGGAATTTACTCTATAACCTATATTCAATTAACAGGTCAAATTTGTACTCTAGGTATGGTAAATGGTTTTATGATGGGAAATTATATTCAGTTAACAGGGTTATTCATTTAAGAAATATCCGATTAAGTGGATACCACTGTAGTATTTATTAGATTACATTGTTTACATGACTAATCATCTAAAATTTAATCAATGAAGAACTGGGTACAACCCGGTCATTCATTAATTAAAATTTTCTGATGATGATTCTTATTGCGTTGTTAGTGTAGACGTGGACATTACCGCCAGTGGCGTAGATAAAGGGGGCCCCCCCCCCCCCCCCCCACCAGAAGTTTTGTCAGAAATTTTTTGGGACCATTTTTAGGTGAATTTATGCCTAATAACATTCAAATGCTGGCTTTGGGGATAAAAACATGCCATTTTGGGTAAATTTTGGATAAAAAAGACCAATTTTCAGTACATTTGCAGTAAACAACAGATTCTTTCTGTTTGTTTGGGTTTTTGTTGTTGTTACACTGTCGGAAAATTTTCTGTGTGTCGGAAAATTTTGGGCTTGCCCCTCCGCCAACGAAAAGCTATCTACGCCACTGATTACCGCCACACGTAGATAACGACCAGTCCACAGTGACTGTACTGTAAGTATTGCTGCGGTACAATTAAATAAATAAAACTGCACGGCAGTTGAACCTTTACCTAATGAATTGGCCACATCAGTCTAAGTAATTAACAAATAAAGCAGTTGATAAAAGTAGATTTTCAAAAAGAATTTCAACAACAACATATTATGTGACCCCCTCACTGGAACGAGCTCAACAAGCTCATTCCAATGAAGGGTCACATGATATGGTTTTGTTGAGTTTTAAAAAAAATTGTAACAACAATAATCAAAGTTATAACTGTTCATATCCAGTGCAAGGTGCTAATAGTGAAAAATTATTAAGATGAAGAAGAGAAAAATCTTGATAATAGTCCACCGAATAAACTGTTACGTCTAAAAAAAATTAAAATCAGTTTCGTTTCTCAGGCCCTCCCACATGGTCCTTTTAGCTGCTGCATGCTCTCTTTTTACAACCAATCCAAACTTAAAAAAATCAAAATCAAATGGTTTATGTCTGATTTTTTTTTTTTAGGGTTTAACGACACATTAACAACCAGGGTCATATCATGTCAGTGACAGTTTTATGGGTGGAGGAAGCCGGAGTACCCAGAGAGAACCACCGAGCAACGACGAGCAGCTGTCAGCTCTCCAACAACGTAACTCTGAAATCTGCACCGCGGCACAGGCAGGGTTAGATTGGTTGAAGACATGCGTACTATCGACATGCTGTACGCCTTAATACACAGCGTCATCATGCCCCCCATGTAGGCAATCGGGGTTAAGTGCCTTGCCCAAGGACACAATGCGGGAGCACAAATCAGTCGCTGAAATGGTCACCCACCCAACTACTAACCGCACTCGACGTTGCTTAACTTCGGTGATCTGATGAGAACCGGTTACCGCGACGCCACCGTGCCCCCTTTTACGTCTGATAGTGATATTTTACTCAAGTTAATAAAACTGTCCCTTGAGTGCAACAAGGCTTTGCAATGCTTTAGCATTGCAAAGCCTTGTTGCATTCAATGAACGTAATACACCACCACCCATGCTATTATGTAGATTATGATGCATAAAACAAAAAAAAAATCAAAATCAAATGGTTTATGTCTGATTTTTTTTTTTTTAGGGTTTAACGACACATTAACAACCAGGGTCATATCATGTCAGTGACAGTTTTATGGGTGGAGGAAGCCGGAGTACCCAGAGAGAACCACCGAGCAACGACGAGCAGCTGTCAGCTCTCCAACAACGTAACTCTGAAATCTGCACCGCGGCACAGACAGGGTTAGATTGGTTGAAGACATGCGTACTATCGACATGCAGTACGCGTTGCTTAACTTCGGTGATCTGATGAGAACCGGTTACCGCGACGCCACCGTGCCCCCTTTTACGTCTGATAGTGATATTTTACTCAAGTTAATAAAACTGTCACTTGAGTGCAACAAGGCTTTGCAATGCTTTAGCATTGCAAAGCCTTGTTGCATTCAATGAACGTAATACACCACCACCCATGCTATTATGTAGATTATGATGCATAAAACATAAAACAAACTTTTTAATGACAAAGAAATAATTACAAAAATAAAAAATTAAATAAAAAACCACCCGCCCACCCACATACAATTTTACAAAAAATGGCCTGAGAAACAGAAGATCTACTTTGTGAGGCCTTATCAGGATTAGTAGAAAACCTTTGTTTATTGCAACTTGAAAACCTTGAAAATCGGTGCCTTCACAGATTTGTTTTTATTTTTATTGGGGTTTAATGACACTTTCAACAGCCAGCATTGAAGGTAATCATCTACTTGTCATAGTCTTCAACTTTTCGATCGAAAATCCAATCCAGTTTTGACCTGTCACATTAGGTAAATGTTTAAACTCTTATAGATAAAAAAATAAGATAATCAGTGTTTGCTGATTTGGCCAATTTACCATGTAGATGGGTTAATTGGAATTCCTCCCCAATGAAGGTTATTGTTTTATCACAGTAATTAAAAATCACTTATTCACCAGTTACGGAATCTCACACCATATACCCCCAAGATTTCAGTCAACCTTCATCAAACATATATCCAGTAAGCAAATAAATCTAGGTTTTGTTAATTTATTCAGGAACATTTATACAGGAAATTGTTAAAAGCAATCTAGGAAGATCAAAGATTGGATGAATTTATTGGTTTGTTTTCTGGTGGTAGCCTTCTTGTTTTATGATAATAACTACAAGAGAATGAAAAACAGAAAATGAATACAATTAATAACAGATGTATGTTTTATGCCGTTCTTTGACAGGTTGCTTAATCGAGCTTTATGTCTACAGCAAAAGTTAGTTAATTGAATGTCTATTTGATTGACCCCAAAATTCAAACAACAACCATTCAATTATATTCTACATTCAGGAACGAGAGAGTTTTGATAACTAACTGACATAGTTTATTTGATACTTGACTTCCTCAAATCAGCATTTATGACTTGTGTACTACATGTACACAGTCTACTAAGCACAATAGAATAGAATAGAATATATTGCACAACCATAATACATAGAATTCAGGAATGAGACTTTTGATAACTAACTGACATACCATATTTACTCTATGTATTGGGACAGCTAAAAATAATTATTTTCACAGATGTCCCAATTCTTATAAAATGGAAAAAAACACACCCTGGTCTTTTTTTGATGCTGAATAAAAGTTGTGTGTGATTCGTTTTCCATCACTATTATGAAAATCCCCTTCCTATTGTTTTTATATTTTCATTTTTTGCTTCCAAAACATAGCTTATGACCCCTCATTGGAACGAGGGGTCATAAGCTATGTTTTGGAAGCAAAAAATGTCTCCCTTTCTCCACCTCTAAATTATGACAACTGAGCAAAAAGTTAGTAATCGGTTTTCTTTTTTCCAGAGGTAGAGAATCAAGATATACGAGTCTTGTGTAATTGTTTTTCATATTAAAATAAAATCTCATTTTACCTAACCTTTCTGATTTACCCACTCTATCCAAATTTTTCCAGGTTTGTGTATAATTGTCATGAATCCTTTTAAGAAAAATATCCGGGAACATTTCGATATTTGCTACTGGGAGGTGTTCCACACATAGCCAAACCCATATTTATATAGACTGATGAGAGCAAGTTTAAGCGGTGTCTTCCCACTAGACCAATTCCCTTTAGACCAACTCCCTTTGGGCCAATTCCCTTCCCAAAAGACCAATTCCCCTTAGACCAACTACATACTGTTTTTGATTAAGGGCTGATAAAGGATAATTAAGAAAACATTTATTTACTGCTAAGCACTTTATTTGATAAAAAAATTATTTATATGCATGACATAAAAAATATAGGTTTATAACATTTCAGCATAGCTCAGTACATATAACATTTTACAAAAAATGAGGTCCCCAGAGGGTGAATTTGGTGATGCTTCCCTGCACAGCAGGGTAGCATCACTACATTTACCCTCTGTAAACCTCAACCTGAATCAAGGTCTCAAACATAAACAGAAAGAGGTACCCAGAGGATAAACTAGCCCACTGTATGGGATAGCATCAGCAAATTCGCCCTCTGCGGACCTCATTCTGCAAATGACAGACTGTTTATTTTCAGGCTTGAATATCAATAACATTAAATACATTTATAAACATTTATAAATATATCAAATTATTGATATAGAATTATTTGAAAAGTAGAACACATCAGTTGGTCTAAGGGGAATTGGTCTTTTGGGAATTGGCCTCGTGGGAATTTGTCTAAAGGGAATTGGTCTAGTGGGAATGAACCGATTAAGCCAGTGGCTGTCACCTCGCTGCTCGAGTGCTTTATAGCATTTAGAAAGCAATCTGCATTTGGGGAGAAATTCCATCCGAAGCCAGTATTTTATCATATGCTTCAAAATTTCAAACTCCCAAAGAAATCTCCCGATTTCTGCTAGAGAGGCCACGTTTGATGCGTTACACTGGACAGCAAGAGATCGATTGCAGAATCGTACATGAAAATTTTCAATTTCATCATCAATATCTATCCCTCACTCAATCTTGAAGCTTCAGTTCTCACAGGCTTCATCTGGGTTGTGGCCTGAGGCAAGACAATTTAGCTCAACTGAACAAACGGAACCATGATGGGGTAGTCTTCAAAAGTATACAGCATGTTGCTCACACCCGTGCCTTTCACCAGTGTTAACCATGATTTTGTCTGGTTATAGTAAGTTGGAGTCTGACAGTTATTGCTGCAGCTTGGTGGTTCTCTCCAGGTGCTCTAGCTTTCTCCTCATGTGAAAGAATTTGACACAATATGACTCTGGCTGGTGTAGGTGTTGTTGAACCACAGTTAACTGGTTTAGTGCTAGAAGCCACTATCAGGTCTCTATTGTTGATTTGTTGTTGGTTATTTATTTATTTATTGGAGCGCGGTGGCTCAGTAGGTAGAGGTGCAGGCTGCAAGCCGAGAGGTCCTCGGTTCGAATCCCACCTGCGGCAACCACGTTGTGTCTTGGGCAAGACACTTCATCTCCATTGCCCGCTTGGGGGCATGATGACGCCGTGTACTAAGGCGTACTGCACGTCGATGGTACGCATGTCTCTAACCAATCTAACCCTGCCTGAGCTGCAGTGCAGAGTTACCATGTTGGGGAGCTGGCAGCTGCTCGTCACTGCTCGGTGGTTCTCTCCGGGTCCTCCGGCTTCCTCCACCCGTAAAACTGTCACGGTCATGATTAGCCATTGTGCATAAATATGTGACCTTAAACATCAATAAATAAATAAATATAAATTTATTTATTTATTTATTTATTTATTTATTCATTTATTTATTGGTGTTTAAAGTCATATATTTTTGTACAATGGCTAATCATGACCACAACATGAGTATCAACTCAAGACCAGGGGTGAGCATTAATAAGCCATGTTGCCCATTTTAGAGAGGGTTTGCACCTCCCAAGCATTGGTGACTGGGTCCTATTTTACCAGTAAAACAGAGCCTGTTTACCAGGCACTGCTTCACTTCCTGGGGTTCCCGCGGGGAATTTGTTGTTGGTTCAGCAGCTGAAAAAAATTATTAATATAAAATTGTTTTATTACAATTTATATGGGAGTGCCAACTGGCACTTTCTAATAAATTGCAACCAAACAATTATTTTTGGGAAATGTCTTGCTAAATCAAGTTTTTTTCTGGCAGTGTGATAGCTTTAAAAAAAAAATACTTGCATTACAAATGACCATTCAAAGATTATTTTGCTCTTTTCCAGTTAATAAACACATCTCACTCAATTAATCTACTGTGAAGTGGCAGAATAAAAGATTAATTTCTTTAGAAAGAATTTATTTATATGCATTGGGCTGTTTTATTAGCTCACCTGACTGAAAGTCAGGGAGAGCTCAAGTGATCACATTCTGTCCATCGTCCGTCTGTCCATCCAGGCTTAGATAAGGTACATTGTGGGGTTCACAGCTTAGACTCAGTGGTAGTTGTGGGGTTGGGTTAGTACAGTGGCCACTTGTGGGGTTATTTTTTGCACTGTGGGGTTAATTATTTGAACTTGTGGGGTTAGGGTTTAACATGGGAAAAATCCCACAAGTAAGAATGTGTAAGAATGTCCATCCGTCCATCCTGAACTCTACATTATCGACTTCTTCTCCTAAACCTCTGTGCCAAATTGATCCAAATTTTATATGCATGGTCCTTATCATATGTAAATTCAAGTTTGTTCAAATAAAGTTGTCAGGTTCCATAGGGAGGGAGTGGGGAAAAATGCTCCAAAATTCTAGAAAAATCTTCTCATGAACCAGTGGGTACAATGACTTGATATTTGGAATGAAGCTTCCTTCTGAGGTATAGAATCAAGTTTGTTCAAATGAAGTTTGTGAAGCAATATTTGCCTTCGTAATGGGTGGGACAGGATTTTGGGCCTCACCTAAAATTTCTATTTTCTGAAACAATGGTCTAATTTGAACAAAATTCTGTATGTGGTGTTACTGGGTCATGAGTACTTGATTCATGAGGGTCAGATACAAGTGTGATCAATTTAAGACCCTCGGTTCGTATTTGGGCTCAATACAGGAACTCAAATCTGGGTAATATGGGAAATAAGCTTTAAAAACCTTCTTCTTCAAAACCGCTGGTCAGAACGTTTTAATATTTGGTAAACATCATTGTTATAAGGGTCAGATTCAAGTTTGTTCGCATCAAGGCTCTCAGTTAATATTTGGGCTTCCTATGGGGGCCCAAATTTTTACTTAGTACAATATGAGGAAATTTCTTTAAAAATCTTCTTCAGATCCACCAGTCAGAATCCTTTCATATTTGGTATACTGCATCTCTAGGTGGGTCAAATTCAAATTTGTTCAAATCGAGTTCATGGGTTAATATTTGGGCTCTCTATTTTACCTTAGTGCAATATGGGGAAATTTCTTTAAAAATCTTCTTCTTCAGATCCATTGACAACAATACACCCCTATGAATTAATGTTTTTTACTCAGTATGAAGGTAACACGTGGTACTTGCTCATTGAGCTTCAGGCATTCAAGCAAGGTCGTCAAATGACCAGAGGACTACATTCCATAAATGCCCTAAAAGTTTTATGAATTCACCGCAGCAGAACAAAAAAATGTTTAACCCTTTACCCAACGCAGAGAATATCAAAATTTATTATTTTAAATACTATTTTTTTTAATTTTTTCAAAGAATTTCAACAAACCCATATCATGTGACCCCTTCCCTGGAACGAGCTTGATGAGCTCGTTCCAATGAGGGGGTCACATAATATGGTTTTGTTGAAGTATTTTTAAAAATTTATTTTTATACCCCCACTTCGAAGAAGTAAAGGCTATATAGGAATCACCCTGTCCATCTGTACGTCCGTCCATCCATCCATCCTTCCATCCGTACGTCTTTCCATACGAACAAATTCTTGTGTGCGCAACTCCTCCTACATTAAAGAACCGATTTTGAAGAAACCTTTCAAACATCATCACTACTAAGTGAACATGCGCAAATTCCAAAATGTTTGATCTGCGACAATTTTAACCAGGTTATCTCTCTTGAACTTTGATTTAATATGGGTTTCTACATGAAATTCTTGTGTGCACAACTCCTCCTACATTTATCAATCAATTTCCTTATGGGCTTCGCCTACATGATCAGAAGTGCATTCCTCTAAAAACCCAAAGCGGGGGTATTAATCACCTTCAGTGATAGTTCTAGTTTTCAACTGCTCAATTTGCAAATTACTTGGGCAGATGCAGCCAATTCGTAAGGTTAAGGGTTAAGCTTGTGTACAAAACCGTTTTTCCTCTGATGTGAATTTCTTACATGATTTCCACTTATTCTTCCAAGTTGTTTTTAGAATTTTGATGCGTGTACCAGTTATATTATACAAAGAGAAAACATTGTAGAAAAACTAAACTTCACAAGTATCTACCTAATTAACAATGTTGTACTAAGACAAATATTACAGAAAGATAAGATCTGACTTAGTTTTTTTCTGCTTGTTCTATTCAAAATCTTGTTATGTAATAATATACTAAGCCAAAAACAGTCACATGACAACCAGTTCTCTGTTATTCATGTTTTAATAAGCTTGTTTACTGATGTGGAGAGTGTCCCTTCATTAACCCTTTACCCAATGCAGACAATATCAAAATTTATTATTTTAAATATCATTTTTTCGAATTTTTCCAAAAATTTCAACAAAACCATATCATGTGACCCCTCGTTGGAACGAGCTCATCGAGCTCGTTCCAACGAGGGGTCACATGATATGGTTTTGTTGAAATTTTTGGAAAAATAATATTTTTTCAACTGATGAATTTGCATATTACGCGAGCGGATGCGGGCGATTCATTGGGTAAAGGGTTAACCATTTACCCAGGCATGTCAAAGTACAGCCGGTTCCAAAATAATCAGTACCGGGATGGGGTAGAACATGTCCCGTCGAAACCGGTACCTGTACTGAGACAAGTCAACAATTGGGCGACATCACAATTAGATGGGAGAAATTTGTATTTAAACCAACGCAATCCCAAAGATCACAAAGACAAACATGGCATCGTACCAATTATTCTGAGGCGACATCAAAGTAATCATAAAGCATGAAAATCGTGCTTTGTGATTACTTTGATGTTGTCACAGAATAATTTCTTTGAAGTAGACGATGATGGTGCTTTCGTTGTCTTTGATGCCACGTTTGGAAAGTTAAAATGATTGGCCTTATCGAGGTCGTGGTGCAGACAGAACGTGCCCCTTTAGAGTGTATTGTTATGTTCATTTATCACCAAAGCTAAGCAACGTCGAGCCAGGTTAATCATTGGATGGGTGACTGTCTGAGCGATCAATTCGGACTCCCGCATTGTGTCCTTGGGCAAGGCACTTAACCCGCAATTGTCCACATGTGGGCATGATGACGCTGTGTACTAAGGCATACTGCACGTCAATGGTATGCATGTCTTCAACCAATCTAACCCTGCCTGTGCTGTGGTGCAGAGTTACGATGTTGGGGAGCTGACAGTTGCTCGTCGTTGCTCGGTGGTTCTCTCTGGGTACTCCGGCTTCCTCCACCCGTAAAACTGTCACAGTCATGATTAGCCACTGTGTATAAGTATATGACCTTAAACGCCAATAAATAAATATATGTTCATTTACAAATAAGCTGAAAGTATGTCATGTAAGTGTTCATGTGGGTTACCCTCGTTCATTTCCCCATTAAATAATTTTGTCCCTGTAACAGTGGGACAAAAGCTTCAGTACTGGTGTCAGGGCCAGTGAAACCTCATCAAGCAAAAATGAAACACATCACATCAGATCAGTCTCCAGCTAAGTTACAGTCCTGATATCAAGACATTCACCTGTGAGAACTCTGGGATATAGAGCAATGCTCGGCGTTAACTGTGGTAATACAAGTTCAGCTTTACCATTACTAATGCCTGGCATGGAAGTCCTTTGAAGTTCCTGTAGGGTCATAAATGATAGGATAATGTAGCGGTCAAGGTATAAGGCCATTTACCAACCAGCCTGGTCGGTCCGGATCTCTAGTCTCATGGTAAATCGATCGCTTTGTGTGCTAGAGGTTGATGGTTCGAACCCCACCTCCCGCACTTATCTCTTCTCCTGTTACATTTGGGGGCTCGTCCGGGATCCTCAGCAGTAGGTGGCACTGCGGGTGTTTCGACCGCTCTGAGGAGGAACTTGGGTGAGATTCACATGGGGTGAATCTCAAAAGAAGGGGAGAGTAGTGTAGCGGTTGAGGTATAAGGCCATTTACCAACCAGCCTGGTTGGTCCGGATCTCTTAGTCTCGTGGTAAATCGATCGCTTTGTGTGCTAGAGGCCGACGGTTCGAACCCCGGCTCCCGCACTTATCTCTCCTCCTGTTACAATAAACTTAACTTTATACACATGTTATGGTCATTGTATACCACAGATGCTGAAAGTTATTTTAAACGCCAATAAATAAATAAATAAATAAATAAATAAATAAATAAATAAATAAATAAATTGTCTGGTTGTAACCCCCAATATGTTGTTATTTTCCAAGTAAATTACTCAAGTTCTGCCACAGTGATTCTTCTGTCCTCTTTGGGGAAGGGTCTGGGATCCATGCATTTGGGAAAATTTGCATCATGAAGGCCCCAATTGGGAATTTATTTGGGAGAAGAAACACTCAAAGAATAAGAAATGTTACCTTCATATTGAACTGAGAACATTTAATACAGAAGCTACTACATGTATAGTACATATAGTAAGTTTTATAACAAAGAGTTGCATGAAATAATCATCATTCTCTGTAATCTCTATTAGGCCTGAAAAAATTAAAAATCTGTTTCTCAGGCCCTCTCGCATGGTCCTTTTGGCTGCCGCATGCCCTCTTTTTATAGCCAATGCAAACTTAAAAAAAAATAAATTTATGTGAGTTGTGTCTGATATTTTACTCAAGTTAATAAAATTGATAAATTGAACCCTTGAGTGCAAGAAGGCTTTGCAGTGCTTTAGCATTACAAAGCCTTCTTGCACTCAGAGGACGGAATACACCACCACCCATCCTATTCTGTAGATTATGAGGACTAAAACATAAAACAAACCAAGAACATCAATTTTTGATGGCAAAGATATAATAATAACAAAAATAAAAAATAAAATAAAAAACCGCCCGCCCGCATGCAGTTTTACAAAAAATGGCCTGAGAAACAGAAGATCTACTTTGTGGGGCCTTAAATAAATTTTTCTTAAACTATTAAATAATGAAGATATTTATGCATTTTGCTACCCTTCAACAGTCAACATTCTGTGGCTTTGCAGTTGTGTCTAGGCAAGTCTTGGCTGCCTATGTAGGCGGCCAAGAATTACCTAGACACAATCTGGCGTGGTCTTTGGGATGTAACTTGCAAATGTGTCTGAAAACTGCCTGATGAGGCAGGATGAGGTACCTGTTTTGTTACAGTAAAAAGTGATGAAGTCAAAATCAGGCCTTCAAGAGTTAACCCTTTACCTAACGTAACGGCCAAAACCGGCCAGCGCTATTCTCAAAAATCGCAAATTAATTTTCACTATTTTTTTCATTTTTTGTCTCAAAAACATAGGTTATGACCCCTCGTTGGAACGAGCTCGTCGAGCTCGTTCCAACGAGGGGTCATAACCTATGTTTTTGAGACAAAAAATGAAAAAAATTAGTTATTCAAGAATTTTTTTTGCAAGTGTCGTCTGCTTTTCACGTTAGGTAAAGGGTTAAAGAATAATTAAATTTTTATTTGAATGAGGACTGAGATTGAAAAAAATTGGGTTTGAATTAGGAAAAATCATGCCACAATGCCATGGGGAATGGGTCCCATATTTGGTCCCCGTAAACACCCAAAAGAATCCCTCTGCCAACTGTACCTGAAAACCTGTTGAGGAACCTAGTAATAATGAATATATTACATTGTATTTGATAAAGCAAAAAAAAAAACAAACTATGATTGAAACTGCATCTAGGAGATAATGTGTTAAAGTCCAAGGAAGAGTAGAGATAAATGTGAAGTAATTTCATTATCACTGCTTTAGTAATAACACATGGACAAGACATATATAAGTAGAGATATTGTTTCAGTAGTCCTACAAGGTTTCATCCCCACACAGCTTGTTACATAGTACTTGTGTTCTATGGTGTACATCAATCTCCACCACTGTTGACTAAACGTTTTCTACATTTATTTACTTCTAGGATATTTATTGTTATCAGACAGAGAAAAGACAAAGAGAAGAGAAAAAAAAACAGTCCTTTATTTATCAAAAAGGTAAGACGATTCAAAATTATTTTTCATATAGTCTCAAATTTGCTATCAAACTGAGGACATCAAGATTAGATTTTTGTGTAAACATCAGTAGAATGAATTTGAATTGGGATATTATTAGTTACATGGGTGGGGGGGGGGGGGGGGGGGGGGGTCACGGTGGCTCAGTTGGTAGAGGTGCAGGCTGCAAGCCGCGAGGTCCTCGGTTCGAATCCCACCTGCGGCAACCGCGTTGTGTCCTTGGGCAAGACACTCCACCTCCATTGCCCACATGGGGGCACGGTGACGCTGTGTACTAAGGCGTACTGCACGTCGATGGTGCACCTGTCTTCAATCAATGCTATCCCTGCTTGTGTGGAGTTGGTATGTTGGGGAGCTGACAGTTGCTCGCCGTTGCTCGGTGGTTCTCTTCGGGTACTCTGGCTTCCTCCACCCGTAAAATTGTCACGGTCATGGTTAGCCATTGTGCAGAAATATGTGACCTAAAACACCAATAAATAAATAAATAAATTAGTTACACAGTTTGTTGGTGGCCTGATATGGTATATATGGTGTCAGTTAATTTCATATTGGATTCGCTCTTGTCCAATATGAAATTAACTGACACCATATATACCATATTAGGCCACCAACAAACTGTGTAATGAATATATCTTACCGACTGCTGCATCGATGCACAGAACTAATAACAACAGCTATCAAAATTAGGTCCAATCAGTTTTTTGTCACAACTTCTATACAGCTCGTATAGAACTCGTATGCACTGTCAAAAGTAATCGCGCTGATGATTAGCTGACAGATGCACAATCACCACTTATTGAATTAAAATAACTGGACACAATAAAAGCATTCATAATCAGTTATCGATTTTTGTGACGTAACAGTGATAAAGAAAGCCGGTCATTTTTCTTCGTTGGCATGAAATTGTGTCTGTAGCCTGTCGTTTTTTTTTGGTTATGTTTTTCTTTGGGGTGGGGGGGGGGGGGGTGCGCGAAATACATATGCATTGCACTAATTTAAATGTGCGATTTGCAAATAATAAATACCATTGAACTTGAAGAGGCAAATGTGATAAAACTTGAGGCCCACGATAGGTGCAATAAATTATATTTGTTCATAACTCCACTTGCTTTATTTTATTATTCCAAAATACTAAACGTGAGGGGGTGGGGGTCGGAACATATACGTTATTGTGGTGTATTCACGGTAACATGGTGTGATGTTTGCTGTCAGGAACTTGTATGTTCAACCTCGCCGCTATCGCGGCTCGGTTAAACATATAAGTTCCTGACAGCAAACATCACACCATATTACCATCAATACACCACAATAACTTATATTGCTCTGCCATCCCCATTTGTTTGAAAGTCCTGATAGTGGCTTCTAGTACTCAACCAGTTAATCGAACTGATATTTCAAGAACTCTGACATTAATTTACAAAGTGTTAACTCGATCAATAAATTGCTGCAAACAGAACAGCAGATGCAATCGATACAGACAATATGTTTTTCACTATTAAAATTCTGAGAGTAGAAATAAGAATTGGCTGTTAAGATTTAATTGGTTATTGTTTTTGTGCAAAGAAAAGGCAGCACCTGCAGGAAATTCCTCTTGTCTCAAATTCTCAGTTCCAACATGCTGGGTTTACAAGTTTTCACAGTAGGAGTACATTTGTACCAGGTATTCATCTGTCAGTAGTTTAAAATAATTGATAACTCCAAGATGAACCTCTGATCTCAATGCGGCTAACAAGGTTAATGGTTTTGTTATGAACAAAATTGCTTTTGTTAAAAAATAATATAAAAAATTGTAAAGAGCTAGAATATTTTTTTTTAATTCAGTCATGTTTTTTGTTTACTGAAATCCCCATCCTTTCACTAGTGAAATATGACATTCATCTCACTAATATTATATGTAATTGTTTTTATTACACACCCGTAACTGTATTTGTCACGATCACATGGATTTTAGGGGCATGCGGTAATTTTAACCAGAAAGCTCTAGTGCGATCCGATAAAAAGTACCCTTCACATGCACAAGTTCTCTTGATAGACTGGTTCTTATAGTTTGCAGCGTTCAGTGGGACATAACCAATGAGAACCATCGGCTATATTTATCTGTCGGAATTACCGATTCTCATACCAATATGTTTGATGCACAACTGTGCTAAAAACTATTGAAAGTCATGAAAGACACATGATCTCGGCTCTCGTGGTATCTCTGCGCCACTCGCTCTCGTTCAGTAATCGTTAACCCATTCAAACATAAGTGTGGTTCTGTATATTTCTCTGGAAACATATAAAAAAAATACTTTTGGCCTAAAAAACTTAAAAAAACTAAAAACCTTAAAAAAATAAAAATTAAATGGTTTTTGTCTGATATATTTTACCCAAGTTAATAAAATTGATAAATTTGTTCCTTCCCTTGAGTGTAACAAGGCTTTGCAATGCTTTGATGTATTCTAGAGTGTATGTGGCCAAGTTTCAGAAAGTTAAAAAAAAAACTCCTTTATGCCATTCCCCTACAGTACAAGTCAAAATAAATTGTAGTATAACCATAATAAAGTAAGTATACTACTGCTCCTAAACAGATAAGATCAGAATCTGACATCATTTTCTGGAAAGCTCTCACTGAGAGCTTTCCAGAAAATGATGTCAGCTTCTGGTCTTATCAGTGTAGGAAGAGAAAGATACATAGTTTATAGTGGTTATCATACAACTTATTTTGACTTGTACTGTACCTTTGTCTGAAGGGGATGCACTCCCCTCTACAATTTTCAGACCTGGAATGGTTTGATCTTCACAAATATCCAACATGTTGAGCACTCATTCATCTGTCTTGCCACACTAAACCCATTTTAGGTGTGTATAGCTCACAGCCCTGCACAGACAACAACACCTACTTCTTTTGAAGAGTTTTGGATGCTAAATTTCTAAATTTTCCTGGAGGTGTATTACTATGAGAGAGAGGAGGGGCACTCTCCCACAATGATGCATCCTGCATTGGCCATCGCTGCTGCTCATTGAGTACCCATTCAGAACAGGCACTCAACATGCATCAATGGTCGACACACAATGCAGGTCAACCCCCTACTTCTTAATTTTGGAAAGCATCACTGCCTCCTCCCAGCTATGATATTTTCCTTGCTTTAGGTTGAAATATCTTTGAAATGAAGGGTAAAAAAATGGTGAGGAAGTAATATATTTGGTAACTGTACTTTTTTTCTGGTAGATACTCTTGATATTCTTGTAGCGCATTGATTTTGGAAGCATGTCAGACTTCAGACTAAGTGTAAGATTTCTATACATACAATCAAAGATAAGAGTTCGTGTAGAACAATGCCCTACCATGCATTGGCAGGGATAAAATATAAATGGATGTGTGTTTTTTATGTAAAAAATGATGCACTCAGCTGATTTGCGTATTGTATTAGATATCATTCTGGTATTCCTTTATATGCGCCACCAGTACATTATTACCACAAAAGAATGCAGGATGAGAACACAAAGACACTATAATGAATGAAGGTATGTTTTTTATGAAAAATAATTGTGTTTTTAGGTTTCACTGTACCCAGACACTGACTCAATTATTATTTAGCAGTACAATCTATTATTGAAGAATGAAAACATTTTAAACTCATGGTTCATGTTGACACATTCATAACTCATAATATACTGACATAGCCATTGGGGGAGGGGAGGGGTGGGGCTTGGCCCACCTAAAAGTTTCATCCCCCCCCCAAAAAAAAAAATATTGGCCCCGATGCAAGCTTCACATAACATAGGGCTGAAAAATGATCTCCACTACAGGGCTGCACACAAGCCTGAATATAAGCAGTCTGTCATTTGCAGAATGAGGTCTCCAGGGGGTGAATTTTCTGATGCTATCCTATACAGTGTGCCAATTTAGGTTTGTGACCTTGATTCAGAGAGTGGTTCACAGAGGGTGCATTTAGTGATGCTACCCTGCTGTGCAGGGTAGCATCACCAAATTCACCCTCTGGGGGCCTCGTTTTGCAGATGACAGTCTTATTTATTTTCAGGCTTGGCTGCACACACTATACAAAGGCCTCAGATTCACTCTCAGACCACTAAATTTTTCAAAATTTTCTTGATGGGGACCTAATCTTAACTGGAACCCTGGTTGTTACCCCTCCTCACACTTCTCTTCAGGGAACGAAACTGAGAGGAGGAGGTAATGACCAGAGGGTTCAAGTTAGGACTAAAGGTATAGGCCCCTGAACCTTCACAATGGCCTTCCAAATTTCATGTTTCCTCCCCCCCCCCCCCACCACCAAAAAAAAAGAAACCCAAAACTGGGTAGGCACCCCCTATTAACCCTTTACCCAGTGTAATGGCCAAAACCAGCCAGCGCTATTCTAAAAAAATCGCCAATTAATTTTCATTATTTTTTTATATTTTTGTCTCAAAAACATAGGTTATGACCCCTTGTTGGAATGAGCTCATCCAGCTCGTTCCAACGAGGGGTCATAACCTATGTTTTTGAGACAAAAAATGAAAAAAATTAGTTAAGAATTTTTTTTGCAAGTATCGTCTGCTTTCCATGTTAGGTAGGTAAAGGGTTAAAGAATCCTGGCTATATGCATCTTTCCAATCACAAAAATCGCTATTCAATTGTTATAATTTTTTCAATTTTTACCTCAGAGACTTGCCTCATGACCCCTTCATTTAAATGAGCCCATTTAACTTGTTTTATTTGAGGTTAAAACTTATGTATTTGAGACAAAAAATCAAAAATTTTATTTATTCAAGAAATTCTTTTGCAAGTGTGCGAAAAACATAGCATATAATCTCTCATTGGAAGGATCTCAATGAGGGGCACATTATAAGCTATATATTTGAAAATGAAATATTTTAGTTCAGTTGCAAACATTTTTTGCATAACCCACCAGCACTATTCACAAAAATTGCTATTCAAATTAGGGCTGCACGATATTCAAAACTGAATACCGGTATCAGTATTCAAAAAAATACCGCGGTATACCGGTATATCGAAAACTATTCAGATCTATGAACACAAGTACCACAATCGAGACTCGAGGCATCACAGTCGGAATGAATTAGCATGCCTTGATGATACGGTTCGAAAAACCTTTACCCAACGCAGACAATATCACAATTTATTATTTTCAAAATTAGTTTATCAGATTTTACCCAAAAATTTCAACAAAACTATATCATGTGACCCATCATTGGAACGAGCTCAACGAGCTCGTTCCAATGATGGGTCACATGATATAGTTTTGTTGAAATTTTTTCAAATTATTTTTTCATCTGCTGAATTTGTATTTTCCGAGGGCACAAGCAGACGATTCCTTGGATAAAGGGATAGTATTATTTGGGGCTACAGTTGAAAAACTCAAGACATTTAGAAAATTAAATTGTGGGAAAATAAATAATGACAATATACCGATATTTGAATACCGGTATATATCGGTTTATTGATATACTGTGCAACCCTAATTCAAATGCTATCTTTATTATCTTTTCAATGTTGGCCTCAAAAACATGGCATATGAGCACCCCCCCCCCCCCCCCCCGCCTTCTCTCTCCTCTCAAAAGCAAAACATATGAACCCCCCCCCCCCCTCCTCTCCCATTGGAACAAGCTCAATAATTTTGCAGTTATTCAAATAAATTTTTGCCATTCTCATCATCTATTCATGTTGTGTAACGGATTAACCCTCAAGTCCCCCCAAAAATGACAAACCACCCATTTTATACTGCAAAGAAAAAGATGTCCTTAGTGTATTCTTCCGTGAGAACTCTACTGGTAGGCTACATATGTCTTGACATTGTTTTTACATCTTACTGTACAGGCAGCCAACGATGATGTAAAAACTCTGCTCAGTCATCTGCATCTGTGAACAAGTAAATATGGTAGTTATTATACAGGCCTGATTTTTCATTACAGAATTATGGGCCTTAATTAGTCCATTTTTACGAATTTTTAGCTTGTTAGTGCATTAACCCTTTACCCAACACAGATGATATCAAAATTTATTATTTTAAATATAATTTTTTTAAATTTTTCAAAAAAATTCAACAAAACCATATCATGTGACCCCTCGTTGGAATGAGCTCAACGAGCTCATTCCAACAAGGGGTCACATGATTTGGTATTGTTGAAATTTGTTTAAAAATAATATTTTTTCCACTGCTGAATTTGCATATTACGCGGGTATATGCAGCCAATTCGTTGGGTAATGGGTTAACTTACTTGAACAAACGTTCTCAGATTTGACTAATATTTACCATACAGATCTTTTGCAAGAATATCTCAATCAAGTTCAAAAGCTGGTCTGGCTCAATTTTTCGTTACAGATTTATGGGCCTTAATTAGTCCATTTTTATGAATTGTCAATTTGCACTAATTTTGAGCTTGTTAACACAATAACTTGAACAAATGTTCTCCGATTTGACTAATATTTGCTGTACAGGTCTTTTCCAATGATATCTCAAGCTAGTTCGAAAACTGGTCCGGCCCGATTTTTCTTACGGAGTTATGGGCCTTAATTAGTCCATTTTTACGAATTCCATTTTTACTTATTTTCAGCTTGTTAGAGCTATAACTTAAACAAATGTGATCCGATTTAAATAATATTTGCCATACAGGTCTTTTGCAATAATATCTCAATCAAGTTCGAAAACAGACATGGCTCAATTTTTCATTACAGTGTTATGGGCCTTAATTAGTCCATTTTTACGAATTGTCCATTTTTACTAATTTTGAGTTCATTTGCGCAATAACTTAAACAAATGTTCTCTGATTTGACTAATATTTGCCATACAGGTCTTTTGGGATAATATCTCAAGCGTGTTAAAAAACTAGCCTTGTCTGATTTCTCATTACAGAGTTACGGGCCTTGAATAAATAATTTTTACGCATTCTGAACTTGTTAGCATTAAAACTTGAATAAAGGTTCCAGATTTGACAACCAGGATATGATTGATACTCCAGTTATGGACATGCAACAGTCTCTAATTGTCACCACAACTCTATGTCTCTATCTTCACTATACAGTAGAGCCCACTTAATTGGATATCTCTTAATTATATATCCCTGTTAATTGAAAAAAATTTTCAAACACAAAACCATTTACCATACCTTCAGTACAAATTTGATCTGTTAATTGCATAGGGTTGTAGAGAAAACTGTTAAATGTATATAAATTTTTGTAATATGTCGAAAAAATTACTGTGACACACCCCAAATTCCCCTTATTTAACAACCTTTTTGGCCTCACTACATCCAATACAGGCATTTATTCTATTATATCTTGTTTGACAGAGCTCTATGAGCTCTGTCAAACAAGATATAATAGAATAAATGCTCAGTTTACCTCCAGAACACAGGAAACTGACCAAATACCTGTTAATTGTATACTCCTGTTAAATGAATAATTCACTGACAAAATGGATATTCAATTTATTTATTTATTTATTTATTTATTGGTGTTTTAAGGTCACATATTTCTGCACAATGGCCAACCATGACCGTGACAGTTTTACGGGTGGAGGAAGCCGGAGTACCTGGAGAGAACCACCGAGCAACGGCGAGCAACTGTCAGCTCCCCAACGTACCAACTCCAGTTACTCCACACAAGCAGGGTTAGCATTGGTTGAAGATAGGTTCACTCGACGTGCAGAATGCCTTAGTGCACAACGTCACCGTGCCCCCACGTGGGCAATGGGGGTGAAGTGTCTTGCCCAAGGACACAACACGGTTGCCGCAGGTGGGATTCGAACTGAGGACCTCTCGGTTTGCAGCCTGCACCTCTACCAACTGAGCCACCACGCCCCCAGGATATTCAATTAAGAGGAATCTACTGTATATATTTTGAACCTCAAGTAATTATGTTACATGACTAATTTTGTACTTCAGATTGGTGCTGTTATGAGGAAGACTTCAGAATAGTTGTCTTTTGTTATTCTGCCAGAATTTTCAAGTCAAGTTTTGATTGCCTGTTCAGACATCCTAGCTTTGATTGGAAATCACTGTGAAGCGATTTTCAAGGTGATGCATAAGATACAGACAAAGCTCAAGCGATGATAAAAAGATTGTACACTTTTGCTTTCACTGCAAAAAGATTGTTGTAATATGAGTGCTGGTGGGGAGGGGAGGGGAGGGGAGGGGAGGGGGGTAGAGGGCCTCTTTGAATTGTTCTTGGGAAGGACAATTTTGTTGAAAAAATTTAACCTGTCCTTTTGGTTGTTTTGGAAGCCCCATGGCTAAATGAATCATAATCAGGGGTGCTGGAAGCATGGGGACAGAGGGGGCAGCTGTCCCCACCCCTCCCTAAGACCATGGGGCCAAGATGGGGCAGGCAATGCCCTTCCCAGGTTCATCGACCAATTTTTTTCGATGATTTATTATGGAAGTAAAGCTAAATTACATGCCAAATTTGTTTTGGGACCTTTCAAAATTCAAAAATTTTTCTGGGGACCCCCTTCCCCCACTCCTATCTCAGAACGCAAGCTCTCAAAACATGCATGATTTTGGCATGTCCTAGTGGGGCTGCTAGAGCTAGTAAATGCTCTTTTCCTGGGGGACGTCTCCCCCCTCCCCCCCCACACCTTGAAGTGCTTCCGGCATCCCTGTTCCAAAAATATATTACATTGCCCACTGAGAAATGATGTGTCTTGCAAATGGCATGTTTTGGTTGGATATCTAGTAACAATGTGTGCCTAATTAATCTTATAAAAGTACTCTTGCAAAAATAGAGTTCCCTAACCTTTTGTGTTTCAGGCACCCCTGGCTCTCTGAGTACTTTCGCACAATTAACCCTTTACCCAACGCAGACGATATCAAAATTTATTATTTTAAATACCATTTTTTTAAATTTTTCAAAAAATTTCAACAAAACCATATCATGTGACCCCTCATTGGAACGAGCTCATTTAGCTCGTTCCAATGAGGGGTCACATGATATGGTTTTGTTGAAATATTTTGAAAAATTTTATTTTTTCAACTGCTCAAATTGCATATTACATGGACGGATGCGGGCGATTCGTTAGGTAAAGGGTTAAGAAGCTATTAATTGAAAGTAGAATATGTTTTCATTTTTTTGAATTCCACAATCCATTCCAATAAGGGGTCATAAACTGAGTTTCAATGCTTCTTGTGAATTTTAATAGCTGGTTTTGGCCATTATGTTGGGTAAAGAGTTAATATAGATGATATTTGCACTA
Source organism: Pictodentalium vernedei (assembly GCA_031216915.1). NCBI lineage: Eukaryota > Metazoa > Mollusca > Scaphopoda > Dentaliida > Dentaliidae > Pictodentalium > Pictodentalium vernedei. The sequence goes on from CM062289.1 coordinate 27,100,466, forward strand.
AGGCTGTATGTACAGTGCACAGGGTTAGTTGCTCAGTTAATAATAAAAAAAAAATTTAAAGTTAATTCCAAAAACGAAAACGTATTCTTTTTTTAATTAATAGCTTCTTAATGTGACACCTTTCTCATCAAAAACCAAAAATGAACAAAACTATAGTAATGATATGCAATGTTCTGGAATGAGCAACTTCAAACTGGTCTAAAAACATTTAAAAGCAAACTTGTAGGTGGGAATATGCCTTTCTCCTTGTTTTCAATCATTTGGGTTACAAAGGGAGAGTACCTCAACCTGACAGGTCTGATTATTGTGCTATATGAAGTTACCATTTTATCTTCACAATTTTTTCAGTGAAACATATTTTCCAAGAATGGGAAAGAAAAGTTCAACTTTATTTTTTCCTCTAAAACAATGCAGTTATGTCTGCACTTTGGTAGCTCCTTCCAACATGGAAACATAATTTAATACATTTGAGTAGAAGAGAAAAAAGAAAATGTGAGTCACAGTTTTAACAGTGTACAGTAGAGTCGCCGTGAACTGGTCATAATCCACGTACAGGCAGTGATGTCCACTCATGCACTTACCAGGTAATAAAAATCATCAGCAGCAAAATTTTAATTAATGAAGCACCGGGTTTCACCCAGTGCTTCATTAATTAAATTTTTATTGATTATTCCTGAAATTAGAGTTTAGAATCCAATATTACTGCGTTCGTGGAAATATTACCCCCCATGGAAAGTGACCCGTCCACGGCTGCTATACTGTGTAGAGAGAAAATGTCTCATTATAACGAGAAAAGATTTTCCTTCGAGGCACTTGTATTCTGCTGCAGAGAGATAAGCAATAAGATGAAATTCTTTTTTGATCAACAATTCGATAACATTAGTTATCCTTGAGTTTTCCAGGGTGTATGGGAATTTACACCGGTTTGGGAACTCATACACCCTGAGTCGAAGCCAAGAATTTTGGTGTACTTAATACTTTTAACTAAATTGAGGTGAAGCAACTGACAAAAGATTTTGTGCTTTGTAAGTTTCTTAATTTATTTATTATATATTTATTTATTAGTGTTTAAGGTTACATACTTATGCACAATGCCTAATCATGACCGTGACAGTTTTATGGGTGGAGGAAGCTGGAGTACCCGGAGAGAACCACCAAGCAACGACGAGAAGCTGCCAGATCCCCAACATCGTAACTCCGCACTGCAGCACAGGCAGGGTTAGATTGGTTGAAGACATGCGCCCCTTCGACGTGCAGTACGCCTTGATACACGGCGTCATCGTGCCCCCATGTGGACAATCGGGGTTAAGTGCCTTGCCCAAGGACACATCACGGGAGTCCGAATCGATCGCTCAGGCGGTCACCCATCCGAGGACAAACCGGGCTCGACATTGCTTAACTTTGGTGATCTGACGAGAACCGGTTACCCCCCCCCCCAAACCCACCTCACCCCCCACCCCCAAATTTCTTAATAAAACCAGACAAATATGGTTGTCATTGGAACTGGCTCAATGACCAGTAACCAGGTGAATCAAGTCACAACTTCCATGTCATGTCATGTTTATCCCCACCCCCCTCTCCCATTATACTAGCCTAGACATGAAAATATATTGAATGCAGCACTATCTGACAGTCTGGTTTAAAACGCTGCACAAAGTACATGTAATAGTGAGAGACAACAAGAAGACAGCCAATCTGGCTATGTTGTCTCCCTGCAGTATACTACTAACGTGTTATGTTGAACATGAAGGTAGTACTGAAGCCGAATATTTTTTTTTCATGCCAAAATTATTTTGATTACTATTGCTGGTACACTGGAGCCCACTTAATTGGATATCTCTTAATTGTATATCCCTGTTAATTGAATATAATTTTCAAACACAAAACCATTTACCATACCTTCAGAACAAATTTGATCTGTTAATTGCATATGAGTTGTAGAGTAAACTCCTGTTAATTGTATATAGTTTTTTTTAATATGTCTAAAAAATTACTGTGACATGCACCAAATTCCCCTTATTTATCAACCTTTTTGACCTCACTACATCCAATACAGGCATTTATTCTATTATATCTTGTTTGACAGAGCTCTATAAGCTCTGTCAAACAAGATATAATAGAATAAATGCTCAGTTTACCTCCAGAACACAGGAAACTGACCAAATCCCTGTTAATTGTATACTCCTGTTAATTGAATAATTTTCACTGGTAAAATGGATATTCAATTAACCCTTTACTTAACAAATCGCCCGCATCCGCCCGCATAATTTGTAAATTAAGCAGTTGAAAAAAATTAATTTTTCAAAATATGTCAACAAAACTATATCATGTGACCCCTCATTGGAACGAGCTCATCGAGCTCGTTCCAGTGAGGGGTCACATGATATGGTTTTGTTGAATTTTTTAAAAAAATTTTGTGGGCTCTGTCAAACAAGATATAATAGAATAGAATAAATGCTCAGTTTACCTCCAGAACACAGGAAACTGACCAAATCCCTGTTAATTGTATACTCCTGTTAATTGAATAATTTTCACTGGCAAAATGGATATTCAATTAAGAGGAGTCTACTGTACTACTGTTTGCGTTTGTACTTGTATACTGCTAAATAAAAATCAATCAATTAAACCAGTCCACGGTGATGGTACTGTATATTGTGGATTTTGTATATGGCTACTCTGCTGGTGGGCAGATGTCAGTCCATATGCATTCACAAAAGAGTAAAAGCTGATTGAATAATTGAGCTAAAATTTTTGGAAGATCATCATTTTGTTTTTAGATTTTATTATTGGGAATGTACTTTGTGCTGTGTGATATATTTGTTGCCTGTTTGTGGATTATATCTCTACAGTATTACACTTTTATCTTCTCTTATCTCCATCTGTAAATATTATAATCCGGTCAGTTCATACATGCACCTTACCTTTGAAACCCTTCCACCCCTAAACATGTAGTTGTAAGAATGCCATTCCCTCTTCTTGATCGATTGTGAAAGCTTGCAATACTATTTATTAACCCTTTACCCAACGAATCACCCGCATCCGCCCGCGTAATATGCAAATCCAGCAGTTGAAAAAATATTATTTTTCAAAAAATTTCAACAAAACCATATCATGTGACACCTCGTTGGAATGAGCTCGTTGAGCTCATTCCAACAAGGGGTCACATGATATGGTTTTGTTGAAAGTTTTGGAAAAATTTTAAAAAATGCTATTTAAAATAATAAATTTTGATATCGTCTGCGTTGGGTAAAGGGTTAACCCATTACCCAAAACACATGATATAAAAAATAATATTTATTATTTTGAAAACTTTCAACAAAACCATATCATAAGGCGCGTGATTGGAATGAGCTCAATTGGTTAATGGTTGGTTGGTAAATGGCCTTTATAGTTCAACCACTTCATTCCAAAAAAAAATATTCAGTTTATTAACAGGAGTATTCAGTGAACAGGATATTGGTCTTTTCTGTCTTTTTTCTAATGATAAACAAAAAAAAAGAAGGAAAAATCAAATTGAAGAGGTGACATATAGGCCCAAATGGGCTGGGTGCTGTTATGGTGGATATTCCTGCCCAGGACGTTATTGTGGGGAGAGCCTGAGATGGGGTGTCCCCTTCTCATAGTAGGGGTCTGGTGGTGAGTGTCCTGGAAAAATTTTAAATTTAGTACCCAAAACTCTTCAAAAGAAGTGGAACTGTTCTCTAGGTGTGGCTGCATGAGTTACCCACAGCTAAAATGGGTTTAGTGGAGCTAACAAGACAAGTGAGTGCTCGCTGCGTTGGATATTCATAAAGATCAGGCCATTCCAGGTCTTGAAATTGTAAGGGAATGGCGTCCCCACTCAGACAGAGGTAGGGAAATGGTGCCCCCCTCCCCTCCGGAAGGCTCCACTGTAGTGTTAGATTGTTTGTACGTTGATATATTAACACCAGTTTCATGTGCACTCTCACATGTTTCTTCAACTTTTACCTCTAGCAGTCAGCAGTGCTTGATTACTGTGGTAAACATGCTCAGTTTTACTGGTAAAATAGGACCCAGTCACCAATCCTAGGGGTGAAAATCCTCTGAAATGGGCAACCAGGGTATAAACGATTGACTAAATTTGACTTTATCTCCATTTTCAGTCATGATTACCCATTGTGCAGAAATATGTGACCTTGAACACCAATAAATAAATAAATACCAATAGCAGTCATATCCAGCCAGCACCTTACCCAAAAGTCACTATTCATTATACATTTTATCTTTTAAAATTTTTTTCTTCAAAACATAGCATGTGAGTCTTCATGGGAATAAGTTTGTTAAGCAGGCCTGAAAATAAGCAGTCTGACATTTCCAAAATGAGGTCCCTAGAGGATGAATTTGATGATGCTATCCCATACAGTGGGCCAATTTATCCTCTGGGTACTTCTTTCTGTTTAGTTTTGAGACTCTGATACAGATTGAGGTTCACAGAGGGTGAATTTAGTGATGCTACCCTGCTGTGCAGGGTAGCATCACTAAATTCACCCTCTGGGGACCTCATTTTGTAGATGACAGTCTGCTTATTTTCTGGCTTGTTATTGAGCTCATTCCAAATAGTGGTCATAAGCTTTGTTTTTGAAATAATAAATGATCTATTTGAGTTATTCAAGAAAATTATTTGCAAGTGTTATCTTCTAGTCCTGTGAGGTAATGTTATAAATGATCTGTGTTTGAGGACAGGGTACCTTCTGGGCTTTGGATTCAAGGAATGGCCTTGAATTTGACCAAGGAACTTTCAAGGTCCTGAAATCCTGAAAAATGGGCATGGAGGCCTTGAAAAGCACTGAATATTCATGAATTAAAATACCAACAAAGCTTGTTATCATTATTATACTTTTGTATGCCATAGTTTGTAAGGGCATAGTCCTAACAAGGACCCTCCATTCATTACCCCCTCCCCCCACTTCCCTTCAAGGGAAGTGGGAGGAGGGGGTAATGACTGGCGGTTCTAGTTATGACTAGTGAAGGCAAGGTCTTGAAAATCCTTGAGGAGGGGTTAATAACTGGAAGGTCCTAGTTAGGACCAGTGATGGCAGAGTCTTGAAAATCCTTGATTTTGGATGTTGTAGAGCCTTGAATAATGAAGAAACATTTTGAGAAATGACCTTGAATGTTTTGAGCCCTTGCCTTTAGAAATTCGAGATGGGCAAAGCACATATGTGACAATAGTACTTAATCAGCTGAAGAACTAACAGTAGTTTAAGTGAGTTATTAACACTAAAGTACTTGAAAGGGAATTATTGCCTTACCGTATCTTGTTAACAGCTGACATCATTTTTACTTTTGTATTCAAGGAGGTGCCAACTTACTCAATGTTCAACTTGGCTTTAACACAATTCTTTACTATTAAGTCTGATAAAGTGGATTCTTCATTTTTTCTTTGACATAATGCAAAGCTTTTTACTCGATTCATGAGACTATATTGCTAACAAATTGGCTGTGTCACAAAAACTTATGTTTTCAGTAAACTTTACATGAAAAAAGTGTGAACTTCTTTGCTAATAGTCGTTTGAAGTGCCAACCCTGTTGAATGATGTTTCAATGTGTTGAAGAAAGCTAAAAGTAAATAAGTATAGTCTTTGTACAGTCCTTTCTTTTAGTTTTGGGTTATTTTCGTACCCTTGCATGGGCTCTTTATGATAGAAGATTCCTCCCATCAGTCTATCTACTGAAAGGGTGATGGTTCGATCCTGAACAGCAGTACTTGCAATATATCCATGGGCAAGACACTTAATTCCAACCACCCATGGTGGCAACTAAGATATAATGCTGACATCGATGGTGCAATTGCCTTCAACTGTTGCTTACTCTTCTTGTGCAAGGTTAGTACATGGGAGAGTCTTGCAATTGCTTGCCACTGCTTGGTAGTTTTCCTCAGATACTCTAGCTTCATCCGTCCATAAAGCTGTTAAACATTATATGACCCTGGTAGTTAGAAGTGTTCCTTAACTCCTTGCCTGTGCTACTGGTGGATATTTCTGCCCAGGACAGGAAATCCCTTGCCACGAAAATATGTAAAATTTGGGGACATTTAACTAAAATCCCCCCCCCCCCCCCTGCAAACTATATCAATCTTTTGACCAGTGACCAGTGATTCCTTAAGTCATATTTTCATGAATTTTTCATCAAATCTAGTCATGGCTGCTTCTCAGCAGCCATGACTAGATTTGATGGAAAATATTTTCAAAATACTCCGCAGGTTTATAGTTGAACAAACAAAGATCAGTCTATTTGTTTGTCCACCATTTGTTTGTCCATCTAAATATCAGGCCATCTATCCATCTATAAGACAGTTTGAAGTGTTGCAAAGTTTTTCATATCACACTGTTTGAATCGGATCAAGGGAGCAAAAAGCAGCTCTTCCTGAATATGATAGAGTGTATAATATAGATACCATTTATGTTAGCAGGGAAGATGGCGAGACTCCATTCATAAAAACAACTCTTTTTACAATAAAACCTGTACATGCACAATTATGAGAAGAATGGTTGATTTTGTGATGAAATGCAGTATGCATTGTAGATCTAGTTGCCAAAGAGAGGCAGGAAATAAACCACGTTGTTCAGAATTCATGAACTGGATTGCAATATTCCAGTTGAACCTTTTTATGTCGACCAACGTATTTTTCAGTTATATCATAGTCATAGTAGAATAGAAGACGTGCAAATAAGAAATTGAGGCGACCAAAAAGTCAGGTTACCTTAATATTCAGGAAACCTATTATTGAGGAAACCTTTCTTCAGATTTTATAAGCAATAGAAACTAAAGGTGAAAGGTTAAATTGAGACGAGTTGATACAAAGGCTGTGATGATAATACAGAATATTAAAGTGCTATTTAAACCTTTACCTCACATGAAAAGCAGACGACACTTGCAAAAAAAATTCTTGAACAACTAATTTTTTAAATTTTTTGTCTCAAAAACATAGGTTGTGACCCCTCATTGGAATGAGCTCATTCCAATGAGGGGTCATAACCTATGTTTTGGAGACAAAAAATGAAAAAATAATGAAAATTAACTGGCGATTTTTTAGAATAGTGCTGGCCAGTTTTGGCTGTTACGTCAGGTATAAAGGGTTAATGTGTTTCCTTCATTAAGCCCAGTGGTGGTCTGACAGGTTAGGAAGTCAGGAGATCTCCTAATGGGCTAATGCCCTTGTAAATCATTGAACTTTATTTTCTGATGAGCTTATCTCTTCAACTGTTGAAGAAAAGATTTTAAAATAATGAGAATGCGAAAAGGGGCTGAGTTTGAACAAGAAAACTTAGGGTTTACATTTAGGAGTTGATTGTCTGCATGGGCCATAAAAATATTCTAATATGCCACTCAATTGCCAAAATGGGCCAGTGAGTTGTTAATTGTACCGGTCTCTCTACTGGACTGTGGTTTCTGGGACCACAATTTTTATGTCAGCCTACCACTTATTGTTAGTCTATTTGTGTTGAGCAGAGGTATTATCATCAAGGTGAATGAGAACTTTGTTGCCCTATTGCTTTGAGGTGAACAATAGGCTAAAGAAAATTATCTTTTGTGCAGGCCTAGAGGTATAACAGTACTAAATATTTTCCTGTAGGTGATCATTATAATGTTTATGCAAAAAAAAATATGATTACATCAATTTGCTTAATTTGACATTCAGATATCCTTGTCAAGTACAGTCCTTCAGACAATGTTTTCTATCCTCAAACCTGGGGGTCATGCAACAACGAAAAAGAGAGAAAAATTGATGGAGGAAAACTATGCATTACAAGTGCATTTTTTTCAGGAAATTCCCATAAAAAACACACCAAAAAGCAGTTGTATTTTTAGGCCCCAAGATTCATCATATCATCTCTCTTTTTTCTCTGCAATATTCAGCAATAATACAAGATTTCAGTACAATGCTTCTTAGGTTTTTTAAAACAATTTTTGTTTTCAAAGCTGCTTAGCTTCTGAGATTGCATCGTTTCTGAGTGCAACTTTTCAAGGTGGGCAACTCTCAAATATTTAGTACTGTTATTCCTGGAATATTGCAAAGGAACCATGAAGTATAATTATATGTATGTTGTCTAGACTACATTTCCTTTAAAAGCTTACAACTTGTGTTCAAGCTGGCTCAAAAGTTATTGGTGCCAATTAAGTTGAATTTTTTTTAAGTGCCAAATGAATTTGTTTGGTGCCAAATGAAAGATTTTAGTTCCAAATGGAATCTGATCATAAATGAGCAAAAATTCAAAGGATGATATGTCAAAAAATACTGTTTACTCGTTTTCTCAATGACCCAAGGGATGTAACTCTATATGTTGCCTTCTGCGATTATAAAAACAAAATAATTATAATGAATTTGGTCCAAGTGATTGTGGAGCTGAGGAATGAGTCCACAAATTTATTTCCACTATGTTTGTATTGCGTTTGAAATGGGACAAAAACGTTATCTCCGCTAACATGTATGGTATATGGAGATTTAATACCTGGATGTCTCATTTAAACACCTCGCTTGCAGCTTGGTGTTTAAAAACCAACATCCAGGTATTAAATCTCCATATACCATACTTGTTGGCGGAGAAAACTTATAGTAGATGGTACTTTGTTTCACTCAAAGTACAATATATTATTTACCAGACTCTTTTTAGTATTTTAGTTGCAAAAAAAACCATAAATAATAAAAATACAGATAAAAATATACAGAGGATATCTATCTACGCCGTTTTACTAAATATCGGGAAGTATCTCATGAGTGTCGACCTGAAAGTTTTATTTTTCACGAGCACTTGCACGAGTGAAAAATAATACTTTTAGGTCTACACGAATGAGATAATTCCCGATATAATCACTAAAAGAGCATAGATTTTCTTTTTGTTATATGCTACATGACATTTTACTGCACAATATTCAGCCCAATTCGACTGCAAACAGTTTCAAGACAATAACAAAAAGCTGCTGATATTTCCTTCAAAGAAAATTTAGGAAGATAATGAAAAAAATTCATCGTGCTGACCTGAAAGTATTATTTTTCACTCATGCAATCGTTTGCTGAAAAACAAAACTTTCAGGTCCACGCTCATGAGATAATTCCTAACACTGACTAAATAGAGTCGATTTTCTCTTTTATTATATTCTATTAGACATTTTACCATATTTACTCTATGTATTGGGACACTCTATGATTTGGGACACACATTTTTTCCAGAAAACTATATTTTTTTTATGCTCCAAAGTTTGGGACATTCAGGAGATTTGTTTCCAGTTGGCCCGTCGCTAGTAGCAGACGACACTCATACAAAAAATTCTTGAGTACCTAAAAATTTTCATTTTTTGCTTCCAAAACATAGCTTGTGATCCCTCATTGGAACGAGCGCAATGCGCCCGTTCCAATGAGGGATCATAAGCTATGTTCTGGAAGCAAAAAATGAAAATATAAAAAAAAATTGGATGGCGATTTTCGTATATAGTGATGGAAAACGAATCACACACAACTTTATTCAGCATCATATCAAGACCAGGCTGTGTTCTTTCCCTATTTTCTAAGAATTGGGACACCTGTGAAAATAATTATTTTTAGCTGTCCCAATACATAGAGTAAATACGGTATTGCACAATATGGGGAGCGTGGTGGCTCAGTAGGTAGAGGTGCAGGCTGCAAGCCGAGAGGTCCTTGGTTCGAATCCCACCTGCGGCAACCGTGTTGTGTCCTTGGACAAGACACTTCATCTCCGTTGCCCTCGTGGGGGCACGGTGGCGTTGTGTACTAAGGCGTACTGCACGTCGGTGGTGCACTTGTCTTCAACCAGTGCTAACCCTGCTTGTGTGGAGTAAGTTTGTTGGGGAGCTGACAGTTGCTCGTCATTGCTCAGTGGTTCTCTCCAAGTACTCCGGCTTCCTCCACCCGTAAAACTGTCATGGTCATGATTAGCCATTGTGCATAAATATGTGACCTTAAACGCCAATAAATAAATTGCACAATATTCAGTCAAATTTAACCCCAAATGCGTACGTTTTAAAACAATAACAAAGATCATCTGATTGTTCTATCAAGTCAATGTCATGCGCCAAAGCGTGACATCATTTTGGAAGCTACTTAGGAATATTTCTCGATATCTGCTAAGTCAAAGGATATCAAAAAATATCTTTTTGATAATTTGCGATAATTCACAGGCTAGTATATAATAAAACAGACTATTTTTTTTAATGATTACAAAATAATTTCATGTCATTATTTACTCACTGTTTATTCACTCCAGATAAATTATCTCCCAGAAGAATTATAAAAAAAGATTAAGTAACAAAGAATTGTTTTGATAAGTATGAAATTGTTTTGTGTCAAATGAAAGATTTTAATGCCAAATGGAATCAGATCATAAAACGAGCAAAAGTTAACCATTCATTGTCCCTTGAGAGCAAAAAGGCGCCATCTGCAATGATAAAGCATCACTCAAAGTACAATATTTTATTTACCTGACTTCTAAGTATTTCAGTTGCAAAAAACCCCATAAATAATAAAAATATAGATCAAAATGTAAAAGGCTACTATATTAATGATCATAAAATAATTTCATGTTATTATTTACTAGGGCTGCACGATATTTAAAACTGAATACCGGTATCGGTATTCAATAAAATACCATGGTATACCGGTATATCGAAAACTGTTCAGATATATAAACACAAGTACCACAATCGAGACTCGAGGCATCACAGTCGGAATGAATTAAAGAACATTGATGAGGCGGTTCGAAAAACCTTTTTCCAAAGCAGACGATATCAAAATTCATTATTTTAAAAATTAATTTATCAGATTTTTCCCAAAGATTTCAACAAAACTATATCATGTGACTCCTCATTGGAACGAGCTCAACGAGCTCATTCCAATGAGGGGTCACATGATATAGTTTTGTTGAAATTTTTGAAAATTATTTTTTGAACTGCTGAATTTGTATATTATTGTGGGTAAAAGCAGAGGATTCCTTGGGTAAAGGGATAATATTATTCATTTGGGGCTACAGTTAAAAAACTCAGGACATCTTGAAAATTAAATTGTGGGTAAATAAATAATGACGATAAACCGATATTTTTGTAATTACACCGGTATTCAATCGATATTGGTTTGAATACCGGTATATATCAGTTTATCGATATACCATGCAGTCCTATTATTTACTCACTGCTTATTCACTCCAGATAAATTATCTCCCAGAAAGATTATAAAAAGGATGAAGCAAGATAAAAACAAGTTTAACAGGTAGAGTGCTAAATCATTTTTGGTCATAAAAATTTGTTCATGTGTCTTTGCCTTGTTACAATTTATGGGAGAGTGCCACGAGGCACTCTCCCATAAATTGTAACAAAGCAAACCCATATAGACTAAGTAATTTCACTTCTAAGATAATATGAAGCACATCCACAGAATATGACACCTTTAGGCTTCGGTACCTGCTCTTCATATTAAAGCTGAGCCGGTTTTAAAGATATCCATATTTGTTTGGTTTTATCAATACATTTGTAAGATGGCTTATTTGGTTAATTTCCTGGCCATTTTTGGCCACTGTGTAAGGTAAAGGGTCAAGTATTATTACCATCCTGCGGGTTTCCGAGGTAGTGTTTTGAAGTCGAGACCTCAACTCTGGGTATATATATCGACCCAACCATTAGGACGAGTCAACATATGACCCAGTAGCAAGGTCAAGAGTTTCAGTACACTATCTCGGAAACCCATATGGTGGTAATAAGGCCACACAAAGTAGATATTCTGTTTCTCAGGCCATTATTTGTGAAATTGCATGCGGGCGAGCGGTTTTTTATTTTATTTTTTATTTCAGTAATTGCTTCTTTGCCATCAAAAGTTCATGTTCTTGGTTCAAGTTTTAGGCCTCATAATCTACAGAATAGTATGGGTGGTGGTTATTTCATCCCTTGAGTGCAAGAAGGCTTTGCGATGCTAAAGCATTGCAAAGCCTTCTTGCATTCAAGGGACAAATTCATCATTTTTTTTTAACTTGGGTAAAATATCAGACATGGACCATTTAATTTTAATTTTTTTAAAGTTTAAATTGGTTATAAAAAGAGAGCATGCGGCAGCCAAAAGGAGCATGTGGGAGGGCCTGAGAAACAGATTTTTTATTTTTTTAGGCCTATATTTTACAATATTCCTCCCTTTCTTGACTTGTTCGCATAATGAAGGTACAGTTTTAATGGCATCTTGTTATACCCCACGCAACGAAGTTGCAGGGGTATAATGTTTTTCACTGGTCCGTCCGTCAGTCAGTCCTACTTGTTTTCCGGACTTTTTTTCTACACGCTTCCAGATATTGAGCTGATTTTTGGTATGTGAGTCATGGTGGCCTACAGATCAAGTTTGCATTTTTTTCCGCTCCACTGATTTTTACCGAAATTACGGCCCTTGGACTCCGCTTCCAGATATTGTGCTGATTTTTGGTATGTTAGTCTAACATGGTGGCCTACAGAACAAGTTTGCGTTTTGTTCCGCTCCACTGATTTTTACTGAAATTACGACCCTTGGACTCTGAAAAATGCATTAAAATTACAGTTTTCCGGACTTTTTTTTCTACACGCTTCCAGATATTGAGCTGATGTTTGGTATGTTAGTCTGACATGGTGGCCTACAAATCAAGTTTGCATTTTGTTCCGCTCCACTGATTTTTACCGAAATTACGGCTCTTGAACATCAAAATTACAGTTTTCCAGACTTTTTTCCTACACGCTTCCAGATATTGAGCTGATTTTTGATATGTTAGTCTAACATGGTGGCCTACAGAACAAGTTTGGGTTTTGTTCCGCTCCACTGATTTTTACCAAAATTACTGCCCCATAGACTTTGAAAAGTTCATCAAAATTACAGTTTTCCGGGCTTTTTCTCTGCTTGAATTCTTTCAATACCATTGAAACTACAGAACACTGTTTTCTGCAGTATTCCTAGAATCTATGTTTATTTTTAAAAAATGATTAGAGCTTGAAATATCGGGGCGCGTGGGATATGTGAGCCTGCTCACTAAGGTTCTATATTTTTAGACAAGTGCCTATGAGTTGATTTGTTTTATAAATGAAGTTCACAACATCATGGTATTGTGTTTTGTGCTGTGCATGATGTAATCAGCTTTCACTATTCTACTTGTACTATAACCGTTTCACTTAGAAGAAGCAATCAAGGATCTGCAGTCAAAATTATGATATTTTGACATCAGTTTGTAGAGCATTAACTATTGCTTTAGATTGACATTATGTGGATAGATCTGTATTTATTGAGCAACCTCCTCCCCCATGGGAACCCAAGGAAGTGAAAAAGTGCTTGTTTACTGTGGTAAACCAGCTCTGTTTTACTTGTAAAATAGGACCCAGTAATCAATGCTTGGTGGTGTGGAAGTCCTCTAAAATTGGCAACATGGATGTGTAAACGATTGGTGGGACTTGACTTTATCTCTATGTTGTGGGTATGATTACCCATTGTGTAGAAATATGTGACGATAAACACCAATAAATAAATTAATAAATAAATACTACTGTGCAATATTAACTAGGTTTAATACTGCAAACAGGAATTTGGTGGCTATGCGGCTCCTGGTTCTGAAAGTCTGTTATGATACCTGGGAAATTCACAGACCATGTGTATCAATGATTGAGTAGCATAGTTTATAAGATTAATTTCTTCAAAGATAAGCTTTGCTGTTTGAGCTATGGTTTAATCTCACAAACTGGAATTTTCCAGTTACCGGTTCTGAAAATCAATGCTAAGGCCCGGAAATTCATGGACTAGTATGCAACCTTTGATTCCCTGTTCTGTCCTTTCAATTTCCGGGTATTGGGACTGATATTCAGAAACGAGAACCAGAAAATTCCTGTTTCTGGAATTAAACCCAAATATTAAGAAGATGTGAAAGGCCAAGGCAAATCCAGGGTATGTTTTTAATTAAGCTTACTAGGTAATCATCTTCAGTAATTACTTGTCACATTCCCATTTACCAGGCACACTTTTCTGTAATTTACAGATGAGTATATACAATATATAGGTCTAGGCTTTGTTTATTTAGATGACATCAATATGTGGTTGATTGATGAGTGTGGCTATAGTCATCAGCAGATTCTCTGTCAAGACTTCCAAAGTATCTAGAAATCTGGTTTTCTTGTCTTGTTTGTTGACAGATTTGATCATTACAGATAGTTCTCATTCACTGAATGGACATTCTTCCTTATGGTTTTCATTATTTCATGCCTTACAATATTCCATTGTGGGGTGAATTTCATGCACTTTTACAATACCATGATCACAGTTCTCATTGCTGCATTCCTCAAGATTCTCCAATATGCTTTTACAACATAATTCCTATACAAGTGCTATACTTGCTTCACAAAAAAAATTAGAAAACTGTCTGTAGCAGTCAACTGAAAACTGTCTTACATTATACAAGGATTGGCTAAATTCTGTACCAATTGCTAAAGTATGTACCCAGTATCCATTTTCACAGAACACATCTACGCAGTTAATTTGACTTGTATGAGTTTCTCTGTGTGTAATGGTTGTGTAGTGTCATGCTTGGAAAAGAGAAAATAGGGGAGATAAGGCCTAAAAAAGATAAAAAAATCTGTTTCTCAGGCCCTCCTGCATGGTCCTTTTGGCTGTCACATGAAATGAAAATTAATTGGTTTATGTCTGATATTTTACCCAAGTTAATAAAATTGAAAAATTTGTGCCTTGAGTGCACTCAGATGAAATACACCACCATCATGCTATTCTGTAGATTATGGGGCCTAAAACATAAAACAAACCAAGAAAATGAACTTTTGATGGGAAAGAAATGCTTACAAAAATAAAAAAAAAAAAACGCCTGCCCGCATGCAATTTTACAAAAAATGGCCTGAGAAAGAGAACATTTACTTCATGGGGGCTATGTTCTTTTTTAAAATGTTTCTTTTAAACCCCAAATATTAAAAATCTGTTTCTCAGGTCCTCCTGCATGGTTCTTTTGGCTGCTGCATGCTTTCTTTTTATAACCAATGCAAACTGAAAAAATTAAAAATTAAATGGTTTATGTCTGATATTTTACCCAAATTAATAAAATTGATAAATTTGTCTCTTGAGTGCAACAAGGCTTTGCAATGCTTTAGCACTCAAGGGATGGAATACCATCAGCCATGATATTCTGTAGATTGTGGCTCAGTAGGTAGAGGTGCAGACTGCAAGCCGGGACATTCTTGGCTCAGATCCCATGCACGGCAATCACATTGTGTCCTTGGGCAAGACACTTCACCCCCATTGCCCCTTTGGGGGCATGGTGGCATATTGTGTACTAAGTGTTGGAAGCCAATATTCGGGTTTCATTATATTATTTTTGTACTTGTTACTATTAACTCTTAATCTGCTAATTAATTTTAAAATATTTTTCATCAAATCTAGTGTTGGTTGCTATGAAACAGCCATGACCAGATCTCAAGGAAAATTCATGAAAATTTGGCACAAGAAATCATTGGTTAAAATCAAGCCAGAAAATAAGCAGACTGTCATCTGCAAAATTAGTTCCCCAGAGGGTGAATTTAGTGATGCTACCCTGCACAGCAGGGTAGCATCCCTAAATTTACCCTCTATGAACCTCAATCTGAATCAGAGTATTAAAACTAAACAGAAAGAGGTACCAAGAGGATAAATTGGCCCACTATTTGGGATAGCATCATCAAATTCACCCTCTGGGGACCTCATTCTGCAAATATCAGACTGCTTATTTTCAGGCCTGGTTAAAATATCTATGCAACTCTGAGGAGAAAATTTAATTAAAATTCCTCAGATTTTCCTGTCCATGGCAGGTATATGCACCTGCAGCATGCAAGTAGTTAAATCCTGTTGATTGAGTGGATATCCACTTTGTCAGTGAAAAATATAGTTAACAGTAACACACAGTTAAACCATTGAGCTCTGTCAAACAATGCTGAAATGGCTATATTCCCAGTTGCATTATGGGGAAAAATTGCTCTGAAAATTGCTTTGACAAAGGCACACCTTTATGATGTAGTTGGAATATTTGTTGGGACGAGTTATCACAGTCAGGACAGATCAGATTTAAACCCCCCGGTGTTCCCCCCACCCTGACCGGTCATCTTTGCAATACCCCTGATGGTTAAGAACATTTTTGTTGACTAAAGTAGGAATTGGAGATTGGAGTCAATCAGCAGACCATCTTCCTCCCTAGCAGAAACCCTGAATACATTGCTGGAAGCATGGTTTGTTACAGGGTTGCCACTCAAATGAAAAGTCCGTAAATTTTGGACCCTTTCTTGAAAATTCCTTAAATTTGTTTCTATCCTTGAAATGTACTTGATTTCCACACCTGCCATGAAAAGTACTTAAATTCAATTTACCTATAACCTCTAAGACAAGTAGTTTCATGATAACCCTTCCCCACATACATGCAATACCACAAAATCAGTCAGGAATCTTTTATCTCTCCATTAAGTCCTTGAGTGCAACAAGCCACCATCTGCAATGCTTTAGCATTGCAGATGGTGCCTTATTCCACTCAAGGGGCAATATATATCCAGCTAGTTTGGTTCTCCATAATCAGGTCCTTGAGGAGGAAATTCTTTGTGTTGTTCATGGTGTTGTAAGTTCATATGAGTATTATACTAGTCCTAAAAATGATGGTCAGAATCCTTGAAATTCGTGGTCAGAATCCTTGAAAATCATGGTCAGAATCCTTGAAAATCATGGTCTCTTGTGCAAGACACTTAATCCTGATTGTCCTTGTTGCACTGTGTACTCAGGCATGCTACATGTCAATGGTGGACTTGCCTTCAGTTGGAGAGTCTAACAGTTGCTGTTGAAAGTGTCATTACTTCCCAAAAGAAGAGATAAAGAAGACAGTTATGGTGAATTCTTGGGATTACAGTGGCACTGTGTACTAAGGGTTACTACAACTCAGTGGTACTCTTGCCTTCAACCACTGCTAACTGCTTGTGTCATCTGAACAAGTTGGAAAGTTTGTCAGTTACTCAGAGGTTCTGGGGGCTTGGTGGCTCAGTAGGTAGAGGTGCATTCTGCAAGCTGAGATGTCCTCGGTTTGAATCCCAACTGTGGCAACCACGTTGCATCCTTGGGCAAGACGCTTCATGTGGGGGCACAGTAGCATTGTGTACTAAGGTGTAGTGCACTTCAGTGGTGTACTTGTCTCCAACCAATGCTAACCCTGCTTGTGTGGTGTTAGTATGTTGGGGAGCCATACAGTTGTTCAGCATTGCTCGGTGGTTCTCTCCGGGTAGTCCGGCTTCGCCCACCCATAAAACTGTCTGACACGGGGTGACCCTGGCTGTTGAAAGTGTCATTAAACCCCAACAAGTAAATAAATAAACACTCAGAGGTTCTCTTAGAGTACTATGACTTCCACCACCTGTAAAACAGTTTGGCACAATGTGGTCCCTGGTTGTTGAAAGTGTCATTGGACTGCAATAAAATCAAACAGACGACTTTGTCATAATGATGATCGGCTTAATTAACCTGCTGAGTATTTTCAAGATATTTTTCATCAAATCTAGTCATGGCTGCTATAAAGCAGCCATGACTAGATTTGATGAAAAATTCATTTAAATTTAACTCAAGAAATCATTGGTGAAAAATCCATTCAATTTACAGGTAGAAAATTGGATTAAATGTGCCAAAGTTATACATACTTCAATGTCAAGAGAACTCCTGTCCTGGGCATGAATATCTGCCAACAGTACGCAGAGTTAAATACTGCTTTTGTGTGGAGAGTACAGTCTTCAACAGGGACTTTACACATAATGCTACAAAACTGTTTTCACAAAGAACATTTACAGCAGTGTTATAAAACATGCAGAGAGAGACTTTTGACCAGATCACAACCAGGTTGTGGTCTGGTCAAATATCTCTGTCTGTATTCCTGTCCATGTACACACATTGAGAAATGGCGAGCAACTGTCAGACTCCCCAACGTACTAACTCCACACATGCAAAATTAGCATTGGTTGAAGACAAGTGCTTCATCGATGTGCAGTACACCTTAGTTCTCAGTGCCACCATGCCCCCACATAGGCATTCAGGATTAAGTGACTTGCCGAAGGACACAACACAGTTTCCCCTGGTGGGGATCGAACTTTGGACCTTTTTGGTTTGAAGTCCAATCCCGTAACCACTGAGCCACCATGCCCCCCGCCCCCCTTTTTTTTTTAAAGAAAAACCAATGTATATTTTTATATGGTGGTCTACAGAATCTTATTTCCAGTGGGTAAGTTGAACTGTAAAAATACTGACACTATTATAACTGATGGTAATGACGGGTGCAATGATAGAATTATGGATGTTCTTTCGAAAAACTTGAACTCTGATTGGCCATATAGCATATAAGGATGTTGTGAAAGTTATGTGGCATTCTCTGTATAACACATGATTTCATACTTGTATTAGCTAACTACAAATTAACACAAAAATGTTTGACATCATGTATTAATAAATCCATAACAAATAACAGATTTCATTCATCTTCCTTTTCACTTAATTAGACTATCTGGTGTACCTTACTGAATTCTAGGTGTCTCTCTTCTCAGATTAATAATTGGGTCAACATATTTGCCTCAGATACAAAGCAGGCCTTAAAGTCAAAGGTGGCATTATCTTTTGTAGACTCTCCCAGTTTTATTTTCATATGTTTGTGGCAACGAACACTATTCTTAGCTTTCAAGTTAGTGCTATTGGAATCTAACAGGTAAGTGTGTAGTCAATCAGCTTGTTGTGAGTATGTTGCAAGTTTGATATAATTTCTGTTGCAGTCATTCAACTTGACCGTTATTGTGCACTCCTTTTCTAGTTCCAAACCATGATAGGTTTTGATGATATGCAGTGGAACCCTATCAAATGAATACCTACATGGCCACTGAAAAAAATATTCAATTTTTTTTGTTTTCATTGAGGTTTAGGATACTTTACACAGCCATTGTTATCTCATGTTGAACAGTTTTATGGGTACAGGAAGCAAGAGTACCCAAAGAGAACCAATCAGCAGTGCCAAGCTACTGTCAGACTCCCCTGCATATTAACTCTGCACAAGCAGGGTAAGCATTGTTGCCCTGCTTGTGCAGAGTGAAGATGAGTACACCCTTGACATGCAGCACGCTTTAGTATGCAATATGCCACCGTGCTCCCACATGGGCAATCAAGATTAACTGTTTGCACGCTGCTGGTGGATTTTCTTGCCCAGGACTGAATTTCTCTTGTCTCTGAAATAAGTATAATTTTGGTATATTTAATCCAATTTCTTCTCTGTAAATTAAATGGAATTTTTCACCAATAATACATCATGTTAAAGTTTGATGAAATTTTCATCAAATCTAGTCATGGCTGCTTTGTAGCAGCCATGACTAGATTTGATGAAAAATATCCTGAAAATAATGAACAGCTTAAGAGTTATGTCCTTGACCAAGGACACAATGCAATAGTTACCCCTGGTAGGAAATATTTAATTAACAGGGATATGCAACCAGGGGTGTAACCATGGGGGGGGGGGGGGGGGGGGGGGGTGGAGGGGTAGAGGATGTGCTCATTGTAATTTGGATTGGAGACTTAGATACTGATTGGCTATTGTTGGTAATCATGTATCTCCTTATGCGACTAGATTTACTTCATGGACATGTATCACACACGCAGTCAGTCTCATTGCAAATGGTAATCCATGATGGGTTGGGGATGTTAGGGTCCCCCCACCATGATCAATTTGGAGTCCTGTACATGCTAATTAACCCTTTACCCAATATAATAGCCAAAATCGGCTAGCGCTATTCGCAGAAATAACCAATCAATTTTCCTTATTATTTCATTTTTTTATCTCAAAAACAACTTATGACCCTCATTAGAATGAGCTTGATGGGCTCGTTCCAATGAGGGTTCATAAGCTATGTTTTTGATGCAGAAAATGAAAAAATATAGGTATTCAAGAATTTTGTTTGCAGGTGTCGTCTGCTTTGTGTGTTAGGTAAAGGGTTAAAATTGGAAGCACATCCAAAGTACTACATGTATTTATCCACAAACAAATTTCCAAAGTTTTTTTTCAACTATGATTTTTATTGACAAATGTTCCAACTACTTCATCAAGGCATGTCTTCAAAGAAGGCCTTCAATAAAGGCCTCCAATAAAGTACTTTATTTTCTATAAATCAGAATTTCATAACAGTCTAAAATTATGATCGTAATAGAGTTTATGTTCTTTTATTATTATTATTATTATTATTATTATTATTGTTATTATAATTATTATTATTATTATTATTATTATTATTTATTGGTGTTAAAGATCACATATTTCTGCACAATGGCTACAATCATGACCATGACAGTTTTACGGGTGGAGGAAGCTGGACTATCCGGAGAGAAACACCGAGCAACGGCGAGCAACTGTCCGCTCCCCAACATACTAACTCCTCACAAGCAGGGTTAGCATTGGTTGAAGACAAGTGCACCATCGACGTGCAGTACACCTTAGTACACAGCACCACCATGCCCTCACGTGGGCAATGGGGGTGAAGTGTCTTGCCCAAGGACACGACGCGGTTGCCGCAGGTGGGATTCGAACTGAGGACCTCTCGGCTTGCAGCCTGCACCTCTACCTACTGAGCCACTGCACCCACCGTTTATGTTCTTTAACTTCTCGGCTATTTGGAGAAGGGTTCGAAATTTGAACGTTTATATAATGAAGATTTTTATGGTGGAATTAAATTACATCCACTGTTATATCAATCCGAACTCAAGAAAAACACAATTCTGTCTGTTAACTGGTAGAGTGCTAAATTATTTTTGGCCATCAAATCTTGTACACATGTCTTTGCCTTGTTACAATTTATTGGAGAGTGCCTGTGGGCACTCTCCAATAAATTGTAACAAGGCAAACCTTTGCAGACTTATAAATATCACTTCAAAGATAATATCAAAACACATCCACTGAATATGAGCCTTGAAGCTGTGGTACCTGCACTCTGGGATAAAATCCAAATATGGGCTTCCAGCACTCTACCAGTTAATAAACACAACTTTGACACACTTTCTTCATCATATGTCAACCCTTTGAAACCGATCGACTGCTTTTCCGGCCCAGGCACATGATATGCCATAAAATTTCATTCAGGAGCATGGCTGCTAAGTGAATGTGTGGTGTAGACCAATCAAAATTTTCAACGTGCAGCTCTACAGCTGCACGTTGAAAATATTAATTGGTCTTTCCCCAAATAATAAATATGGATTCTTCCAACTGCTTTATTATGCATTGCCACCGTGCCCCATGTGGGGGCACGGTGGCACTGCATGCCAAAGCGTGCTGCATGGCATTGTTGCACTCGTCTTCAACCAATGCTTACCATGCTTGTGCAGAGTTAGTAAGCAGGGGAGCTTGACAGGTGCTTGGCACTGCCCATTGGTTTTCTTTGGGTACTCTTGCTTCCTGTATCCATAAAACTGTTCAACATGAGATAACAATGGCTGTGGAAAGTATCCTAAACCTCAATGAAAACAAAAAAAATTGAATATTTTTTTTCGGTGGTCAAGTAGCTTTTCAGTTGATAGGGTTCCATTGCATATCATCAAAACCTATCATGGTTTGGAACTAGAAAAGGAGTGAACAGTTTTGAAATGGTCAAGTTGAACTAATATGGATGATACCATCAGTGTTTAACCCTTTACCCAACGAATCGCCCGCATCCGCCCACGTGATATGCAAATTCAGCAGCTGGAAAAATATTATTTATCGAAAAATTTCAACAAAACCATATCATGTGATCTCTCCTTGGAACAAGCTCGTCGAGCTCGTTCCAAAGAGGGGTCACCTGATATGGTTTTATTAAAAAATTTTTAAAAAATTTAAAAAATGATATTTAAAATAATAAATTTTGAAATTGTCTGCGTTGGGTAAAGGATTAAAGGGTTAATAAATACAACTTTGACACAGTTTCTTCATCAATATTCATCTTATTTATAGTTTAAATTATGTCAATCATTGGGGGTGCGGTGACGTCGCGGTAACCGGTTCTCGTCAGATCACCGAAGTTAAGCAACGTCTAGCGCGGTTAGTAGTTGGATGGGTGACCATTTAAGCGACAGATTCGCGCTCCCACGTTGTGACCTTGGGCAAGGCACTTAACCAATTGCCTACATGGGGGCACGATGATGCTGTGTACTAAGGCATACTGCACGTTGACGGTGCGCCTGTCTTCAACCAATCTAACCCTGCCTGTGCTGCGGTGCAGAGTTCAGAGTTACGATGTTGGAGAGCTGACAAGCTGCTCGTTGTTGCTTGTTGGTTCTCTCTGGGTACTCCGGCTTCCTCCACCCGTAAAACTGTCACTGACATGATATGACTCTGGCTGCTAATGTGTCGTTAAACCCTAATAAAAAAAAAAAATTAAAAAATATCAATTAACAACCTTGAGTGAATAGAATAGTTTTGTTTTGGCAATTCCTCTGATTTCCTCCGTAACTCGAATTCAGAAATTTCAGTGACCAATCATTTTCAAACCATCGTGATTGCATATTGTGTTAGTAGATTTAGCAGGATATTAAAACTAAAAAAGAAAAGAAAACTTGTAGTATTTAAATTATTCTAATATATAAATGCGAATGTCTGTATCTATCTATCTATCTATCTTTCTCTCTCTCTGTCTTTGTTCCAGGTGAACTCCTCCGTTTCTTGACCGATCGATCTCAAATTTTGTACATGGGGGTAATTCGTCCCTGCGAGTAACATGGGTCGGGTGCCGTGCCCATGCAGCGTGACCTTGACCTTGAAATTGATGACCTTGACCTTTTATTTCGAAAACGGCTGGGCCAATCGGGTTAAAATTTCATATGTGCAGGTATATTGACCCATCGATCATTTAGACTTTATCGGGGTGCCCATGTGGGGGTGACCTTGACCTTGAAATTGGTGACCTTCACCTTCTATTTCAAAAATGGCTGAGCTGATCATATCTGAGGTATATTGATATAACCATCTTCTCCCGTACAACACCGGGTATTCACCCACTAGTTAACCCTTTACCCAACGTAACGGCCAAAACCGGCCAGCGCTATTCTCAAAAATCGCCAATAAATTTTCATTATATTTTCATTTTTTGTCTCAAAAACATAGGTTATGACCCCTCGTTGGAACGAGCTCGTCGAGCTCGTTCCAACGAGGGGTCATAACCTATGTTTTTGAGACAAAAAATGAAAAAAATTAATTATTCAAGAATTTTTTTTGCAAGTGTCGTCTGCTTTTCATGTTAGGTAAAGGGTTAAGTATATTTATCGATGTTACAATCCTTGAATTACATTTTTAGCATTAGAATATGTCCATTGAACTGAACAAAGTGGATAATTGTACCCCAAAATCTTATTGTTAACAAACTTAAAACCTGGTAACTACATGTATTCAAAACTATTATCTAGGCATCAAACACAAATGGAAGTTGAATTGAATATCGGAAGGTGAATGGAATGATAAATGAATATTCAAAATTCGCAGGGACCTACCAATAACAAATACCTAGGGCAGAAATCTTTTAAAGTGGGCTGTATACAGGTAAACGAATAGGTAAACTTGGCTTCATACTTGTATCACGGTAATATGTATAGCCATAGATGACGAAAGTGATCTTAAATGCACCTAAAAGTGATAAACAGACATTTTATCAAAGACCTCTGTCAAAGAAGAGTCCAATGCCAAAAAGCTGTTTATTAAATTGGGAAGTTTGAGATCTGTCGAACACGATATAAAAGTAAAGTGTTTATATTGGAAGCACTGAGGCCTAGAGGGTTTTGAAGCTAGGGAATTTGAGGTTATTTGAAATTTATTTTAGAAAAATAGGGATTAAAAAGTTAAAAATCTGTTTCTCAGCCCAGTAAAGCCTTTTTGCACCCAAGGGACAAAATACACTACCACCCATGGTACACTGTGGATTATGAGGCCTAAAACATAAAACAAATCAAGAATATGAACTTTTGATGGCAAAGAAATAATTACAAAAATAAAAAATAAAATACCTCCCCCCCCCCCTCCCCTCCCACCCACATGCAATTTTACAAAACAATGGCCTGAGAAAAAGAAGATCTACGTTGTGGGGCCTAAGGGATTTGTATTTAAAAGTTACATGCTATTAAGAACATTATTTTATTAGGCAATCTATTTTACTGGGACCCACTCTTTTCAGGGATGAGAATTTTAGGGGTTTTTTTTTATCTGGTAATGGTCTTTTTCAAATTTTTATTACTTCTTTTTAAATTTACATGAAATGGTGATTCAGACCATTTTCATTAAATTGAAAGAAATTAAATATCCTTCATGGCTTTATTTCAATGCGATATCATTTGAGAGAATAATGGATGATTTTGATCATTTCTCTTGATGAAAATCAATTTTAAAAAAGCTATTAACCCTTTGCCTAATGAATCACCCACATCCGCCCACGTAATATACAAATTCAGCATTTAAGCTCGTTCCAACGAGGGGTCCCATGATGTGGTGTTGTTGAAATTTTTTGAAAAATTAAAAAAAATGATATTTAAAATAATAAATTTTGATATCGTCTGCGTTGGGTAAAGGGTTAATTGAAATAGAATATGTTTTCATTTTTGGAAATTCACGAAAAAAAACCTTTCCACAATTCATTCATACGCTAAGTTTAAATGCTTTTTGAGAATAATACCGGCAGGTTTTGATCATCATGGTGGGTAAAATTGCTAAAAAGGCTGTACAGTGCACAGGGGGAGTTACTCAGTTAATACTGAACCTTTTTTTATAGCCAGAAAGTGTGACTAACCCTGTACAGTGCATTTTTTGTCTCAAAAACATACCTTTTGTCTCAAAAACATAGCTTTTAGTCTTTGGGTTAGATGAAGGGTTGATTTGCAAATGTACTATATAACTAACGTAATGGATGAATTTCCTTTGAAAATAGGCATAAAGTTTGTTCTTTGGACACCAAAATTCAAAATTTGCAAATGTTCTATAACGTTAGTGATGAATTTCCATTGAAAATAGGCATAAAGTTCTTCTTTGGACGCCAAAATTAAAAATTTACAAATGTGCTATAATGTTAGTGATGAATTTCCATTGAAAATAGACATAAAGTTCATTCATTGGACACCAAAATTCAAAATTTGCAAATGTGCTATAATGTTGGTGATGAATTTCCGTTGAAAATAGGTATAAAGTTCTTCTTTGGACACCAAAATTCAAAATTTGCAAATGTGCTATAACGTTAGTGATGAATTTCTGTTGAAAATAGGCATAAAGTTTGTTCTTTGGACACCAAAATTAAAAATTTTGCAAATGTGCTATAACTAACGTTAGTAATGAATTTCCATTGAAAATAGGCATAAAGTTCGTTCTTTGGAATTTAAAATTTGCAAATGTGCTATAACGTTAGTGATGAATTTCCATTGAAAATAGGCATAAAGTTCGCTGTTTGGACACCAAAATTCAAAATTTGCAGATGTGCTTTAATGTTAGTGATGAATTTCCGTTGAAACTGGGCATAAAGTTCGTTCTTTGGACACTAAAATTCAAAATTTGCAAATGTGCTATAATGTTAGTGATGAATTTCCGTTGAAAATAGGCATAAAGTACGTTCTTTGGACACCAAAATTCAAAATTAGCCCCAAACCCCACCTATGGGAGTCAGTATCCTCCACCAATACCCACCCCCAGAATCACTCAGATTTACAGTATAGATCTGTCCCTGTAACCCTAAGGGTTAACCCTTTACCCAACGCAATGATATCAAAATTTATTATTTTAAATAACATTTTTTTTTAAATTTTCAAAAAATTTCAACAAAACCATATCATGTGATACCTCGTTGGTTTTGTTGAAATTTTTTGAAAAATAATATTTTTACAACTGCTGAATTTGTATATTACGCGGGCGGATGCGGGCGATTCATTGGGTAAAGGGTTAAACTAAAAGTGTGTTACAATAATGAGTCGCTAGGGTTATGAAGTAAAACTATTTTTTATTTAAAAAAGAAATTTACCACAATCATACGAAGGGTATTAAGCCAGTAGATAAGATGAAGTAGGTAATCATCAGATAAAGGCCTTAATAAAAGCTTCTAAATCATCTCTGATGTAATTGGGAAGATAAAAGAAACGGTCACACCCAAAAAACATAAAGTTAATCTCATTTTTGTGCAAATGAATTGGCTGTGTTATTATATTGTATGAATATTGTTTGATGAGATGGCTTTGTGATTATTTTTTATATGTATAATCTGTTGGTGTAATTAGGCCCAATTTATTGACATCATTTCCATACCAATGGAATAGTTGAAGGGGGATTGGAGGGAGACTCACCCAACAACTTTTCTTGAAAAGTCTTAACCTTACATTCATGCTCGAAATCTTTAACCCTTAGGGACCTGTACAATTATCTTGAATTCTCACCATTCTACAGTCTATATCGATTAGGCCTCACAAAGTAGATCTTCTGTTTCTCAGGCCATTCTTGTAAAATAGAATGTGGGCAGGTGGTTTTTATGCCCCCCGACTTAGGTCGGGTGGCATATAGTGATTGAAGTGTGCATGTGTCCGTCCGTCCATCCGTCTGTCGGTCCGCCCATCCGTCTGTCCGTCCGAGTGTGTGTGTGTGTGTCCGAGCCAATAACTCGAAAACGGTTAGGGCCACAGTCATCAAACTTCACACAATTATAAAGGACCATGGGAGGATGTGTCACACACCATAGCTGAAGTTCATACCTTCAAGGTCAAGGTCACACTAAAAATTGATCAGTATTTGTGTCTCAGCCATAACTCAGAAACGAATCATAGTACAATTGTTAAACTTTTTACAAATGTTAAGGACAGTCAGAAGGTGTGTTGCATATAGTTTCCGCCGCATCTGCAAGGTGAAGGTCACAATTGACCTTCATATGTTCAGGGTCACAAATCGTGTCTCAAGCATAACTCCAAAACTATTAGGGCTACAATCATCTAACATCACTCAATTATAAAGGACAACAGGTGGATGTGTCATGCACCATAGCCAGGTCCGTAAGGTCAAGGTCACATTTCAGGGTCACACTGAACACGGATAGGTCCACAGTCATCAAACTTCACACAATTATAAAGGACCATGGGAGGATGTGTCAACACCATAGCCGGGTTCTTACCTTCAAGGTCAAGGTCACATTTCAAGGTCACACTAAAAATCAGTCAATATTCGTGTCTCAGTCATATCTCAAAAATGAATCATAATACAATTGTTAAACTTTTTACAAATGTTAAGGACAGTCAGAAGGTGTGGCGCGTATAATAGTTTCCGCCGCATCTGCAATGTGAAGGTCACAAGGGGGGGGGGGGCATGTGTTACCTTAGTAACATTCTTCTTATTTTATTTTATACCCCCAACAGGAGTATACAGGAATCGCCTTGTCCGTCCATCCATCCATCCATCTGCCTGTTTGCCCATCCATACGTCCGTCCATGCATCCAGGCTTAGCAGAGGTACATTGTGGGGTTTACAATTTAGGATCCGTGGTAGTTGTGGAGTTGGGTTAGTACAGTGGCCACTTGTGGGGTTATTTTTTGCACTGTGTGGTTAATTTTTTGACCTTATAGGGTTAGGGTTTAACATGGGAAAAACCCTACAAGTAAGAACATGTAAGAATGTCCATCCATCCAGAAATTCAATCAGGAATAACTTGTAAAGTACTTGGTTGAGTGACTTGATATTTGGTATGCAAGTGTATCCTATTGCTGTATACCCAGAGTGAAATGTAGGTGTTGTTCGAAATTTTATTGCAAGAGTCATTGCCCTTTATGGACTTAGTATTTGTATATACGCCAAAACTGTTTCACCTACATGTATAGTCAGGCTTGCATTGTTAAATAAGCGGGGGTATTTTTATGTCACCGTAT
This sequence comes from Pictodentalium vernedei, assembly GCA_031216915.1. Taxonomy (NCBI): domain Eukaryota; kingdom Metazoa; phylum Mollusca; class Scaphopoda; order Dentaliida; family Dentaliidae; genus Pictodentalium; species Pictodentalium vernedei. The sequence goes on from CM062289.1 coordinate 27,128,358, forward strand.
GGTGACACTTTATTTTCTTTTCTTTTCTAAGTATCAAAATGAAGCACCTATACAATGTGCTAACATATTTTTAAAATCGACTTGATAGCAATATTTATTTTGGGTTGGCCCGTACATTGCGGGGGTATTTCATTAGCTGTGCTAACGAACAGGTCTAGTTTATTTTTGTAATTATTTCTTTGCCATTAAAAAGTTCATGTTCTTGGTTTGTTTTATGTTTTAGGCCTCATAATCTACAGCATAGCATGGTGGTGGTGTATTACGTCCATTGAGTGCAACAAGGTTTTGTAATGCTAAAGCATTGCCAAGCCTTGTTGCACTCAAGGGATAATTTTATTGACTTGGGTAAAATTTCGGATATAAACCACTTAATTTTTATTTTTTTAAGTTTGCATTGGTTTTAAAAAGAGAGCATGCGAAAGCCAAAAGGACCATGCTGGAGGGCCTGAGAAACAGATTTTTAATGTTTTAGGCCTTAGATTAGATTAATATTCATTTAGCAAATACACCAAAAACAAGCCAGATCTCAAAAATACAAAAATAATAGGATTATATACATAAAAAAAGTGAATAATGTTTATCCAAATGTACATACACACATTTCAATCATTAGAATCCTACTATATTATCCACTGTACGCGGGCACGGTAGCTCAGTAGGTAGAGGTGCAGGATGCAAGCTGAGAGGTCCTCGGTTCGAACCCCACCTGCAGCAACTGCGTTGTGTCCTTGGGCCAGACACTTCACCCCCCTTGCCCACGTGGGGGCACGGTGATGTTGTGTACTAAGGCATACTGCACGTCGATGGTGCACTTGTCTTCAACCAATGCTAACCCTGCTTGTGTGGAGTTAGTATGTTGGGGAGCTGACAGTTGCTCGCCATTGCTGGGTGGTTCTCTCTGGGTACTCCAGCTTCGTCCACCCGTAAAACTGTCCCGGTCATGATTAGCCATTGTGCAGAAGTATGTGACCTTAAATACCAATAAAAAAAAAATTAAAAAATCCACTGCACAATAATTGTCATTATTTAACCCTTTCAACACTGGCGCCCTGGAAGGTATCATTTCAGTCAATACTATCAATGGCAAAATGGGCAAAACAATCCTCTTTTGTTGGGAGGTTTAGTAATAATTTAATCCAACAGCTCTGTAGAGCTGTTGGATTAAATTATTACCGAGCCTTGCTCCAAATTTTTTGCTCTTTATATCGTCTGCTTGTCCACTACCAATTTTTCTTCTCACAAAAAGTTATCCACACCCGTTCTAAAGGGTTAAAGAACTGCTGGATCATATCATAATGTCTTCTAAAATTGTCTTCTTTAGCCTAACCCATTACCCAACAAATCGTCCACATTTGCCTGTATAATTTACAAATTGCCAGATTTTTTTTTTTTTGTATTAGGGTTTAACGACACATTAACAGCCAGGGTCCAATCATGTCGGTGACAGTTTTACGGGTGGAGGAAGCAGAGTACCTGGAGAGAACCACTGATGGTTGAAGACATGCACACCTTCGACGTGCAGTACACCTTAGTACACAGCATCATCATGCCCCCACATAGGCAATCGGGGTTAAGTGTCTTGCCCAAGGACACAACGCAGGAGCACGAGTCAGTTGCTGAAATGGTCACCCATCCAACTACTAACCGTGCTCGACATTGCTTAACTTTGGTGGTCTGACAAGAACCGGTTACCGCAACACCACCGCACCCCCAAAATGAGCAGATAAAATAAAAGTTTGTGTCAAAATATTTCACCAAAATCATTCATATGTGACCCCTCATTGGAACTAGTTCATTTAGCATGTTCCAGTGAGGTGTCACAAGATGTGATTTTGTTGAAATATTTTTCTAAATATTGAAAAAATAATATTTAAAATAATAAATTTTGACATCCCATGCATTAGATAAAGGGTTAAGTAATTATTGTAATTGATTTGTTAAATATTTAATAGATTGATTGCCTGAATGAACTGAAGTAATGCCTTTCTAAGCTCTCTAAATTTTTTATTTTATGTGGCTTGCTAAGTATAACCTCCCGTAAAGCATAAATTTACCTGCTGTTCCTTATACAATAGAATGTATTAAAGGAATTATTTAATAAACGCCCAAAGCTTGAACTGGTCTTATTTAGAATGCAAATTACATTCATTTACTATTGATAGATTCCCTGAGGTTTCAAACATCTTAGACAATTTCTTGGATTTCAGTACATGATCTCTGTGCCAATTCACGTCACTCATACTTATTTTGTCCTGTTTCACATGAAGCAACATGACACCTCTTGCAATCCAAACTTAATTCCTACTTGGAGAAAAGAGAGAGAATTTACAGATTTTAATTCCAACAGGGACTTTCAGGAATTAAAATTCAGTCAGAAATTAAAGAAAGAACATGAGAGAATGAGAAAAGTCATTAGAACTGGTTTACCCTCACATTACTGTGATTCACACCAAAGTGAATTTCATTCAGGTTTTTGATGACTTACCCGCTGGTGGTTGTGATTTTATATAACATTACTTTACCTTATGAATTGGATGAATCCGTCTGTGTAAAGTATAAACTGAGCATTTGGAAAAAAATTATTTTTCAGAATATTTCAACAAAACCATATCATGTGACCCCTCATTGGAACAAGCTCGTTCCAATGAGGTGTCACATGGTGCGGTTTTGTTGAAAATTTTTGAAAAAAAAATTATTTTAAAATATAATATTTAAAATAATAAATTTTGATGACATTCACATTTAACCCTTTACCCAACATAACGGCCAAAACCGGCCAGCGTTATTTACAAAAATTGCCATTCAATTTTCATTATTTTTTTTTTTTTTTGTCTCAAAAACATAGCTTATGACCCTTCATTGGAACGAACTCGTTCCAATGAGGGGTCATAAGCTATGTTTTTGAGACAAAAATGAAAATATTTACTTATTCAAGAATAATTTTGTTTGCAGGTGTCGTCTGCTTTTCGTGTTAGGTGAAGGGCAATGCACACTATATCAAAATTTATTTTTTTAATTATTTTTTTCCATAATTTTTGAAAAAAATTTTTTTTTTAACTGCTGAACTTGCAAATTATAGAGGCAGATGCAGCCAATTCATTATGTAAAGGATTTAGTGAACAATCCACTCAATCAAAAAAAAATTCCAAACACCAAACCATTTACCATACCTTCATTACAATTTAATTATTCATTGATTTATTGGGACTATACCTATACTTTCAACAGCCAGTGTTACATTATGTTGGAAAGTTTTATGGGTGGAGGAAGCTGGGCATCCCCAGAGGGATGTTCAATTAACAGGAATTTGGTCATTATTCTGGTGATCACCACAGCATTTATTCTGCGTTTTCTTGTTTTTGTAACAATTCCTTGAGCTCTGTCAAAGAAGATACAATAGATTGAATGCTTATGTTGAATGTACTGATTGAGATCGGTCCCCCATGGGAACCTCAGGAAGTTAAGCAGTGCTTGTATACTGTGGTAAACCAGCTCCATTTAACGGGTAAATAAGACCCAGTCACCAATGCTTTGGGTGGGAATCCTCTAAAATGGGCAACATGGATATAAACGATTGGCTGGTCTTAACGTTATATGCATGTTGTGGTCATGATTAGCCATTGTGCCAAAATATGTGACCTTAACCCTTTACCCAACGTAACGGCCAAAACCGGCCAGTGCTATTCTCAAAAATTGTCAGTTATTTTTAATTTTTTTGTCTCAAAAACATAGGTTATGACCCCTCGTTGGAACGAGCTTGTCGAGCTCGTTCCAATGAGGGGTCACAACCTATGTTTTTGAGAAAAAAAATGAAAAAAATTAGTTGTTCAAGAATTTTTTTTGCAAGTGTCGTCTGCTTTTCATGTTAGGTAAAGGGTTAAACACTAAACACCAATAGATAAATAAATAACTAAATAAACTGAGATTGATAAATGTGGGAAATTCAATTGTTGGCATGCATGGTAATTCTTTGATAGATCCTAAATTTTTTTTATTAAATTAAAAATCACCATGATCTCAGAAATAAATACATTCTGTTGACAGGAGTTTACTTTATAGCCTATAATTATACAAATACCGTGGAACCCACTTAATTGGATATCTCTTAACCCTTTAACCAACGCAGACGATATCAAAATTTATTATTTTAAATATCATTTTTTCAAATTTTTCAAAAATTTTCAATAAAACAATATCATGTGACCCCTCGTTGGAACGAGCTCAATGAGCTCATTCCAACAAGGGGTCACATGATATGGTTTTGTTGAAATTTTTTGAAAAATAAATTTTTTTCAGCTGCTGAATTTGCATATTATGCGGCCGGATGCAGCCGATTCGTTGGGTAAAGGGTTAACTGAATAACCCTGTTAATTGAATATAATTTCCCAACATAAAACCATTTACCATACCTCCAGTACAGATTTGACCTGTCAATTGAATATAGGTTATTGAGTAAACTTCCGTTAATTGAATAAAAAATCTTGTCAAGAAATTACCCTGACTCTCCCCAGTTTTCCTTCGTTTATAGACCTATTTGGCCTCAGTACATCCAGTACAGGCATTTAATTTATTGTATCTTGTTTGACAGAGCTCATGGAGCTCTGTCAAACAAGATATAATAGACTAAATGCTAAGTTTATCCCTAGAATACAGGAAAGTGACACAATCCCTGTTAATTGAATAATTTTCATTGGCAAAGTGGCTATTCAATTAACAGGGATCTACTGTAACTGGTAAAATGTATCCTGAAGATATGGTAAATGGTTTGGTGTTAGGAAGTTATGTGATTAACAGAGGTATTCCAATAAGACATATCAAGTTTAGTGGTCTTCACTGAACTGATAACAGCCTTTGTCTCCATTATTCTCTCTTCTACATGCCAGTTGTTGCTAAGACCTATCTTTCTAATTAATATGAAGAATTTAATAAACAAATAATGTAGAATTATAACGGATAATATTAAGGCCCCACAAAGTAGATCTTCTGTTTCTCAGGCTATTTTTAGTAAAATTGTTTGTTTGGATGGTTTTTATTTTATTTTTGTAATTATTTCTTTACCATCAAAAGTTCATGTTCTTGGTTTGTTTTATGTTTTAGGCCTCATAATCTACAGAATAGCGTGGGTGGTGTTGTATTTCATCCCTTGAGTGCAAGAAGGTTTTGCAATGCTAAAGCATTGCAAAGCCTTCTTGCACTCAAGGGACAAGTTATCAGTTTTAACTTGGGTAAAATATCAGACATAAACCATTTAATTTTAGTTTTTTAAGTTTGCATTGCTTATAAAAAGAGAGCATGGGGGCATGGTGGCTCAGGAGGTAGAGGTGCAGGCCGCAAGCCAAGAGGTCCTCACTTCAAATCTCACCTGCGGCAACCGGGTTGTGTCCTTGGGCAAGACACTTCACCCCCATTGCTCACTTGAGGGCACGGTGGCATTGTGTACTAAGGCGTACTGCACGTCGATGGTGCACTTGTCTTCAACCAATGATAAACCTGCTTGTGTGGAGTTAGTATGTTGGGGAGCTGACAATTGCTTGGCAGTTTTCAGTGGTTCTCTCCGGGTGCTCTGGCTTCCTCCAGCCATAGAACTGTCGTGATCATGATTAGCCATTGTGCAGAAAAATGTGACCTTAAACACCAATAAATAAATAAATAACTAAAAAGAGAGCATGCGGCAGCCAAAAGGAAGGCCCATGCCAGAGGGCCTGAGAAAGAGATTTTTAACATTTTTGGGCCTAAACATTTATTTGTACTCTGACTGTTTAAAATTGAATAACTCACATTTTCTAACCCTTACTGTATCTATCATATGCCCTGTCTTGGAATAGTTGTCAAAGAAAGATCTGGATGGAATGCATTTGAAGAATGTTCATTTGAGCCACTGGGCATACCAAATATTCACAGATATTATGATCTGGAAATTTTTGAATCTCACAACCATAACTAGAAGTTGATTACTGATGACAGAATTGAAATATTCTGTTTGAAATCAGATTAGCTGAATGTCTAAGAGTTGAAATATTCTATTTGAAATCAAAATAGCTGCATACCTCAACACAATCTTGAGCCTTCCCTTTACATATATAATAAATAAATGACCATTATTTTCTTTTCCTTCAGGTTAAAGATGCCGGAATGATTCTTAGCATCCAATTTTTGTATTGTTGTTGACCCTTTTCCTGGGGGGCGCGGTGGTGTTGCGGTAACCAGTTCTCATCAAATCACCAAAGTTAACCCTTCACCTAACATGAAAAGCAGATGACACTTGCAAAAAAAATTCTTGAACTAATTTTTTTAATTTTTTTTTCTCAAAAACAAAGGTTGTGACCCCTCATTGGAACGAGCTCGACGAGCTCGTTCCAATGAGGGGTCATAACCTATGTTTTTGAGACAAAAAAATGAAAAAATAATGAAAAATAACTGACGATTTTTTAGAATAGTGCTGGCCGGTTTTGGCCGTTAACGTTGGGTAAAGGGTTAAGCAACATCGGGCCCATTTAGTCCTTGGATGGGTGACCGTCTGAGCAATAGATTTGGATTCCTGCGTTGTGCAAGGAACTTAACCCTGATTGTCCACATAGGGGCACGATGACGTAGTGCACTAAGGTGTACAGCACATTGATAGCACGCATGTCTTCAACAAATCTAACCCTGCCTGTGCTGCAGTGTGGAGTCACGATGTTGGTGAGCTGGCAGCTGCTCGTCGTTGCTTGATGGTTCTCTCCGGGTACTCAGGCTTCCTCCACCTGTAAAACTGTCACCGACATGATATGACATTGGCTGTTAATATGTCATTAAACCCTAATAAATAAATAAATAAATAAATAAATAAATAAATAAATAAATAAATAAATAAATAAATAAAAAAATAAATAACCCTTTTCCTGACAAATTGGATGCATTCACCCATATAATTTACAAAATGAGCAGTTGAAAGAAAAATTATTTTTAAAAACTTTTCAACAAAAGCATATCAATGACCCCTTTATTGGAATGAGCTCATCAAGCAAGGTAGCTCAGTAGTTACGGCATTGTACTTCAGTTGGATCTCCACCAGGGGTAGCTGCATTGTGTCCATGGACAAGGCACTTAATCCCGATTGGCTATGTGGGGGTACAGTGATGCTGTACTAAGGCATACTGCACAACGATGGTGCACCTGTCTTCAACCAATGCTTGTGTCAAGTTAGCATGTTGGGGAGTCTTACAGTTGCTCACCATTGCTTGGAGGTTCTCTCTGCTTCCTCCACCCATAAAGCTGTCTGACATAAGGTAACCCTGGCTGTTGAAAGTGTTGTTAAACTCCAATAAATAAATTGGCCTCAAAAGAAGTAATATGACTGATGCTTACGTTTGCATACATTACTATGTCCCTTGAGTAGAACAAAGCATTATCTGCGGTGTCAAGGCCTAAATTAGGGGTGGCAGAACTGGTGGGGGGGGGGGGGGGGGGGGGGGGGCTGGTGGGCTTCACTTTTTTTGCCGGTCCATGTTTTTTTGTATGCACATATTTTAACACAACCAATGACTGGTGAAACAAGGGGCAGATCCACAGCCTCCCCCATAATTTCTCCAGCTGTGTTTCTCTCTTACTGGTTCAGTTTTGATGGATTTCGGATAATTTTTTAGCAGTAAGTGGCAACAGACGCTAAAATGTATACAGTCTGTTAAAAAGTCAGTTAACTGAAATAGATCGTAATAGATACATACAAGTAACAAATCCACCCCCCAGACAAGATAATCGACAGACTGTGGTATAATTGCTGTTAACATCTGGTACAGCATACAAGTGAGGTCTATTTATCAGCTTTGGTCGTTACGACCAAAGCTGATAAATAGACCTCACCTGTATGCTTTACCAACGTTTTTTAACGGCTCTCAAAGAGTGAAATCTTTCAAATACATCTCCAGAAAAATCTCAAAATATCCATTCTGATGCATGGAAATGGAGGTTTTGGGACCCTGGAATTTAAAATTTTCGTACGACGACCATCCATCGCCCGATTCAGCCTCCCTACTTTGGAAATCATTGCACCGCCCCTGTAAATTCAAACCTAAATTGAACAGCATCACATCTATATGATTCAATAAATGCTACCAGTGCCCCCTGTAATTCTTATGTAAATTAATTTTGACAGCATTAGGAAACAATTCCACCAGATATCTCACCTTTACTGTGTATATACTGTTTTCAAAAACAACAAACAGCTGCTTGAATTCATTCCAACCAATCAATTTGACATGTTATTTGGCATAAAGTAGTTGATACACTTCAAACTCTGATTTTGTAATAATTGTCCCGACTATTTCTAAGTTAATCATGGATATCCGTTCTCTGTACATCCAATCCCAAGTGTACTCAGTGAATTTTAACTCTTTTGGTGTGGAATATTATGAGAAAGTGATTTCTCCATACCGGTACGTAATATTTTTCAGGAATTTTGCCAAAACATGAGTTATCAGACAAGAGGGTTATCATAAATTTTAAAGGGATCTCATTGAAAGTTATTTTTCAGAAGGGGATAAGCGTTTTTTATACGCCCATTTGAGAAATGGTTTTATTATGTAATCAGTCTGTCCATCCATCTATCCATCCATCCATCTGTCTGTCTGTCTGCTCATCCATTAGCATTTTTGGTTCCAACCGATAACTCCAGTTTGAATTATTTGATTTCTACCAAAGTTGGTATGTGTATTATTACCCAGCTAGTAATGCAGGCCACTTTCGAATATGGGTTCCGCCCCAATTGTTTTTACATGAGTTATGGCACTTTTTCAACCTAGAATTCAACCGTCTATTAACCCTTTACCTAACGTAACAGCCAAAACTGGTCAGCATTATTCTCAAAAATCGTCAATTAATTTTCATTATTTTTTGTCTCTAAAACATAGGTTATGACCTCTTCATAAGAATGAGCTCATCATTATTCAAGAATTTTTTTTTGCAAGTGTCGTCTGCTTTTCATGTTAGGTAAAGGGTTAACATTTTTGGTTTCTGACTGATAACTCCAGTTCGGATCATTTGATCTCAACCAAAGTTGATACAATTCAAAATGGCTAACAGGCGTATTTAGCCATGCCAGGCGGTGCTCTTGTTAAATATTATGTTACTACAATGGAGCCCACTTAATTGGATATCACTTAATTATATATCCCTGTTAATTGAATATAATTTTCAAACACAAAACCATTTACCATATCTTCAGTACAAATTTGATCTGTTAATTGCATATGGGTTGTAGAGTAAACTCCTGTTAATTGTATATAAATTTCTGTAATATGTCGAAAAAATTACTGTGACACGCACCAAATTCCCCTTATTTATCAACCTTTTTGGCCTCACTACATCCAATACAGGAATTTATTCTATTATATCTTGTTTGACAGACCTCTGTGAGCTCTGTCAAACAAGATATAATAGAATAAATGCTCAGTTTACCTCCAGAACACAGGAAACTGTCCAAATCCCTGTTAATTGTATACTTCTGTTAATTGAATTATTTTCACTGGCAAAATGGATATTCAGTTAAGAGGATTCTACTGTATTATGTTTCCGTTCACAAGAGTAACTTCATGAACCATATGGAATATGGTTTGGAACCACCTCTTTCATTTATGTGGTTGTAATTGTCTACTTAACCCTTATCCGCCCGCGTAATGTGCAAATTCAGTAGTTGAAAAAATATTATTTTTCCAAAGATTTCAACAAAACCATATCATGTGACCCCTTGTTGGAACGAGCTCATTGAGCTCGTTCCAACGAGGGGTCACATGATATGGTTTTGTTGAAATATTTGGAAAAATTTGAGAAAATGATATTTAAAATAATAAATTTTTGATATCATCTGCGTTGGGTAAAGGGTTAAGTGTGGCAATTGACGTCAGTTGGAATTGTAATCATTGTTGTCTCTCTATTGCTACCATCTTCAATGTATGACAAAGTTTGACTTATGATTTTGTATGATTCTAATTCATTATCATTATCATATCAGAATTTAAGTCTGAATCACAGTTTATAACTGGTAACGCTTCATGTATTGTCATGCATTTAGTAGGGTTTTCTAGTCCATTGTTTGGTGGTTTCTGCTTTTCAAATAACCACAATGTAAAATAAATTATTTGAAATAATATGATATCGTCTATTGAAAGCATGAAGGTGCTAACTGCAGTTGGCATGTTTAGGCTTTCAAGATAGAATAGATATCATGCATGAAACATGGAGATGGACACATACAGTTGGCTAAGATGTCTGCTTCCCCAGTATATATATATTAGACTATTACAGTCTACTATATATCGAGCTGCCTGTCACTGCCTACTATATATATAGTTACCTATCACAGTCTACTATATGTATAGCTGCCTATCACAGTCTACTATATATATATATAGCTGCCCATCACAGTCTACTATATGTATAGTTACCCATCACAGTCTACTATATGTATAGTTACCCATCACAGTCTACTATATATATAGTTGCCTATCACAGTCTACTATATATATATATAGCTGCCTATCACAGTCTACTATATGTATAGTTACCCATCACAGTCTACTATATGTATAGTTACCCATCACAGTCTACTATATATATAGTTGCCTATCATAGTCTACTATATATATAGTTGCCTATCACAGTCTACTATATATATAGTTGCCTATCACAGTCTACTATATATATAGCTGCCTATCACAGTCTACTATATGTATAGTTACCCATCACAGTCTACTATATGTATAGTTACCATCACAGTCTACTATATATATAGTTGCCTATCACAGTCTACTATATATATATAGCTGCCTATCACAGTCTACTATATATATAGCTGCCAATCACAGTTAACTATATATATAGTTGCCCATCATAGTCTACTATATGTATAGTTGCCTATCACAGCCTACTATATATATAGTTGTCTATCACAGTCTACTATATATATAGTTTCCCATCACAAGCTACTATATATATAGTTGTCTATCAAGGTCTACTATATATATAGTTTCCCATCACAGTCTACTATATATATAGCTGCCAATCACAGTTAACTATATATATATATAGTTGCCAATTGCAGTTAAATATATATAGTTACCCATTGCAGTTAACTATATATATAGTTGCCTATCACAGTCTACCAAGCTGTCAACTTTTAATCACTTGTCATACCAGAAGAGTTAAAAAATAATGTGGATAGTTTTAATAACAAAGAATGGGAATATTTTATGACTGGGTTTAAATACAAAAAAAAATCACACTTGGGGAGAGTTTAACTCTTGACCCGCTCAGTATTTTCAAGATATTTTTCATCAAATCCAATCATGGCTGCTGTGCAGCATCCATGACTAGATTTGATGAAAAATTAATCCAAATGTAAAATAAGAAGTCCTTGGTGAAAAAATCCATTCAATTTATAGGGTGAAAATTTTATTATATGTGCTCAAATTATACTTATTCATTAACAAGAGAAACCCTGTGCTGGGCAGTAATATACAGTATGTGGAGAGTGGATTTAACTAAAACACCTGCGGAGTGGAGTATCACCCAAAGTATCACTTTCAAATTCTGGACATATGGGCAAAAAACACAAGCAAAGTTTCAGCCAATGGACCTCCGGGTTTAACCCAGAGGTCCATTGGCTGGAACTTTGCTTGTGGTGGTTATGCTTTGCAATAAATTTTCAATTATTGCTTGGGTGGAATTTCCACTCTGCGGGTGATTTAATGATAATACATTCTCCACATACTGTACACCAGCAGCATGCAAAGAGTTAAGAATTATCTTGATAGTTCAAGAAATGCTGAGGAATTAACAAAACTGCTGTATTAAATCATGTCACAGAAAACATACTGATAATAATATTAGAGTGAAAGATCCCATGTTTTGGATCATTCATATAAATAAGTGTTCTAAGCTTATGTAATAAATTAAAGAGATCAATTCTATTGAAAACCATATGATGATAATCTAACGTAACATATTTGCTGGCAATGTTTAATGTTAGGACCTGCCAGTGAGAGATTTTAGTTATGTTAATGCATATGCCAACACTTTTAACCTTTTGATAAAATGTCCTTAAAGTGACCTCTGATCGGGTTGTGGTTTTTACTAATATAATCATAACTTCTTCAAATTATTTTGGAATATAACCTTCAAGTTCATGAGGGTAGGTTTCAATGTCAAAGTGCAAATTAATTTTGAATGGTAAATTGAGATATCCAAACTTATTTTTTTACGTTAGCATTTTTCTTACTAATATAGTAATGTAATTGGTCATCTGGAAAAATGTATTTAAAAAAAAATCATTGAATTGGCATGCTCCAATATTATGTGATAGAGCAAACTTTTTTCATTATTTGGTTTTATTTAGAACATGCATTAAGCACCAAGACATTACAGGGACTTTCAATCCAGTACTGTGATTATAAATGCAGACAGAAAATTTCAACTGAATCAAGAGCTGGGAGGTTTTGATTTTTAGCTCAACTTTGACGTAAGTCAAATTTGAGCTTATGCCATTACCAGTCAACCATCGTCCGTCTTGTCCGTCAACAATTCAATATGGCTCGGGCTAGAGGCCATATTTATGAACCGATCTTTACGAAACTTCTTGGGTACCTTTGTTATGACCGTGGAACGAGAACAAGTGTTTTGGGGTCCGATCCAAAATTCAAGTTGGCCACTGGCAGCCATTTTGTACAAAATTAGGTGCAATCAGATTTTTGCACAGAACTTCCATATGAAAGCTCTGATTTGAATAATTTTTTATATGAATGTTTAGTACCATGGAATACATCACATATAATACGGGTTTTTTCTTGTGTGTAAATTATGCAAATTAGACTAACTTTGATGTATTTAGTGTTACTTTCAGCACTGTAAGTGCAAATGCCAATACGGCTCGGGCTAGAGGCCATATTTATGGACCGATCTTTACGAAACTTCTTGCGTACCTTTGGTATCACCGTGGGGTGAGAACGTGTGTTTTTGGGTGTGGTCTGAAATTCAAGATGGCCGATGGGAGCCATTTTGTACAAAATTAGGAGCAATCCGATTTTTGCGCAGAACTTCCATATGAAAGTGCTGATTTGAATAATTTTTTATGTGAATGTTTAGTACCATGGGATACATCACATATACAGTAGAACCTGTCTTGAGAGACTGCCTTTTGGGCCACACAAAAGTGGTCTCTCAAGACAGGTGGTCTCTCATAACAGGTTTGAGGTTTTCTCAAGTCAGTGAATAATCAACCACAATTATTGTATATGCCTGTTAATTGAATATAATTTCTCAACACAAAACCATTTACCATACCTCCAGTACAAATTTGACCTGTTTATTGAATATATGTTATAGAGTAAACTCCTGTTAATTGAATAAAAAATCTTGTAACATGTTGAGAAATTACCCTGACTCTCCCCAGTTTTCCTTTGATTACAGACCTATTTGGCCTCAGTACATCCAATACAGGCATTTAATCTATTATATCTTGTTTGACAGAGCTCATGGAGCTCTGTCAAGCAAGATATAATAGAATAAATGCTAAGTTTATCTCTAGAATACAGGAAAGTGATGCAATCCCTGTTAATTGAATACTCCTGTTAATTGAATAATTTTCATTGCAAGTGGCTTTTCAATTAACAGGTTTCCACTGTATTATTAGCATCAACTCAGCTTTCCTTTCATCACTCTTAGGGGCTCAAGTGGATCAGGTACAAAGCCAATTCAGTCAGAAAAAAAAAACACACAAACAATTATTTACATTTATTTATTTATTGGGGTTTAAGGTCACATACTTATCCACAATGGCTAATCATGACCATGACAGTTTTACAGGTGGAGGAAGCCGGAGTACCCGGAGAGAACCACCGAGCAATGACGAGCATCTGCCAGCTCCCCAACATCATTACTCACTGCAGCACAGGCAGGGTTAGATTGGTTGAAGACATGCGCACCACCATGCCCCCATGTGGACAATGGGGGTTAAGTGCCTTGCCCAAGGACACAGCGCGGGAGTCCGAATCGATCGCTCAGACGGTCAACCCATCCGAGGACTAACCAAGCTCGATGTTTCGTAACTTTGGACACACAACCAAATGAATAAAGTTGATCTAATCCATGTTGTGTTCTTATTGTCACATTTTCTCTCTTATTGATTCTTTCTGTGGACGAATCAATAATGGAGAAAATCTGACACTTAGAACATGAATAGAATAGAATAAAACACTTTATTGCTCTACCGTAATACAGAGAAAAGGTATGGCATCATATAAAAAAAAAAATAAAAAAAATATGTATATAAAAAGACATGCATGTAAAATAGATGACTAGAATAAAATATGGTTAACCCTATACCCAACGCAGACGATTTCAAAATTTATTATTTTAAATATCATTTTAAATTTTTTCAAAAAATTTCAAGAAAACCATATCATGTGACCCCTCTTTGGAATGAGCTCGTTCCAAAGAGGGGTCACATGATATGGTTTTGTTGAAATTTTTCGAAAAATAATATTTTTTCAGCTGCTGAATTTGCATATTATGTGGGCGGATGCGGGCGATTCGTTGGGTAAAGGGTTAACACTATCATTTCTGTACACAGTCGTGACAACGTATACCAGCGTTCCACACCTACGTTTAATTGTTTACATAAAGTAACACTCTTCTAAATGTGAGACATATAGTGAGTCGAACTACAACTCCGATTTAGAGACTCTGCAGAACTCCGATTGAGAGACTCTCATCCCTTTGACAGATAGACAAAGTAACGAGAGTCGATAGAGGGCACTCTTCCATTAAGATAGTTTGATCAGTTTTTGCACAAACACAGAAAAACGTTTCGGCATTTTTTGCTGGGTCTTGCAGATCAGTTTTCCAGTTTTCCTGAAAAACTGGAATCAAACCCCAAAATGACCCAGCTCTAACCAGATTGTGACTAAGTGATGATTCAGTCAAAATTATCATTTAATTTTTCACCCCACATCACTGTAGAATCTCACCAGTAGGATTAGAAATATGTGATATGTGAATTATATTCAATTATGGCCCCTACAAAGTAGATCTTCTGTTTCTTGGGCCATATTTTGTAAAATTGCATGTGGGTGGACATTTTTTTATTTGATTTTTGTAATTATTTCTTTGTCGTCAAAAGTTCATGTTCTTGGTTTGTTTTATGTTTTAGGCTTCATAATCTACAGAATAGCGTGGGTGGTGGTGTTTTTCATCCCTTGAGTTCAACAAGGCTTTGCAATGCTAAAGCATTGCAAACTCTTGTTACACTCAAGGAACAAATTTATCGATTTTATTAACTTGAGTGAAATATCAGACATAAGGCCTAAAAAAATAAAAAATCTGTTTCTCTGGCCCTCCCGCATGGTCCTTTTGGCTGCCACATGCTCTCTTTTTATAACCAATTTAAACTTAAAAAAATAAAAATTAAATGGTTTATGTCTGATATTTTACCCAAATTAAAAAATTTGATGAATTTGTCCCTTGAGTGCAAGAAGGCTTTGCAATGCTTTAGCATTGCAAAGCCTTGTTGCACTCAAGGGATGAAATACACCACCACCCATGCTATTCTGTAGATTATGAGGCCTAAAACTTGAACCAAGAACATGAACTTTTGATGGCAAAGAAGTAATTACTGAAATAAAAAATAAAATAAAAAAAATGCTTGCCCGCATGCAATTTTACAAATAATGGCCTGAGAAACAGAAGATCTACTTTGTGTGGCCTAAACCATTTAATTTTTATTTTTTTAAGTTTGCATTGGTTATAAAAAGAGAGCATGCAGCAGCCAAAGGGACCATGCAGAAGGGTCTGAGAAACAGATTTTTAACTTTTTCAAGCCTAAGAGGGTTATTATTTAATTAAGAGATAAACATTTAAGTGGGCTCCACTGTAGAGAGGAGGTGAGAGAATATGTTATGTGACATCCTGTTAAAAAATCGAAGACAATCAAATAGAATAGAATAGAATAGAATTCTTTATTGCACTTCCGTAATACAGGGAAAAGGTATGGCATCATATAAAATAAAATAAAATTTAAAAAAACCTATATAAAAAGGCATGCATGTAAAATAGATGACTAGAATTTAAACAATAATTATCTCTTTCTGGACATATCATTTTTTAGTCTACACTTCATAAAATTAACATTTAATTAGTCATGTTCACCACAAAGCAACTCTGGGTGATTAACTGATGAAGTGTAATGACCTTGAGATAAAAATAATTGAGATTATTAATCATTTGATAAAATTGGTGAGTTACATTTCAGAGAATTGTTTAATTTCTGAACACCTCCTGCAGTGTAAAGATTTCCTGCTGAAGCATCTGCAGTTAATGTGATCTGAGATCAAAGAAGGATCAAGTTGAGTACCTCTTGTGTTAGAGAATAAAAAAGTTTCAGATCTGTTAGATTTCTGAAATTTGGAATTACAGGTATACTGCCAGTACTGTGTGGAAAAACCAATACTCTAGCTTCTACTGTGAAATGGAGCTTAGTGGAGCCCACTTAATTGGATATTTCTTAATTGAATAACCTTGTTAATTCAATACAGCTTTCAAACACTAAACCATTTACCATACCTTCAGTACAAATTTAATCAGTTACTTACATGTAGGTGCATACATGTAAGTAACTGAGTGTACGTTTATGAGTGTGTCCACACATGTGTGTGAGTGGGGGGGGGGGGGGGGGGCCTGTGAGCGGATGTCTGTGTGTGTGAGTGAGTGAGTGTGAGGCAGAGCATGCGTGTTCGTTTGCATGCGTAAGCGGATATATGTTTTTATAAGAGGACATTATTGCAAGGAGCATCCATGCATACACATGTGCTGTTTTGTTTGCAGCTGTGTGTATGTACTTTTGAGAATACTGTCACGTACATTTATTCCCGTCCATCTGCCATTTATATGTTCAAACGTATTTGTTTTATTTTAGTTATTTTATTTTTCTTACTGCTATACCTTTTCATGTATTATGGTTGAGCAAATAAAGTTATTATTATATTATTATTACAGTACAGTTACTGTGGACTGGTCATAATCCATGCGTAATCTGTGATGTCCACACATGCGTTTACCAGGTAATAAAAATGATCATCAGAAAAATTTTAATTAATTGGTTGAGTGCTGGAAGCCCATATTTGGGCTTTATTGTGAAGTGCAGGTACCACAACTTAAAGGCTTCATATTTTGTGAATGGACTTTATATTATCCTCGGAGTGAAAGTATTTTATGTGTTAGGCTTTGCCTTGTCACAATTTATGGGAGAGTGCCTAAAGGCACTCTCCCATAAATTGTAACAAAGCAAAGACGTGTGAACAAATAGTGAGGTCCAAATATAATTTAGCACTCAACCAGTTAATGAAGCACTAGGTTGTACTCAGTGTTTCATTAATTAAATTTTTGATGATTATTCCTATAATTAGCGTTTGGAATCTAATATTATTGCATCCTTGGAAATATTGCCCACCCGTGGAAAGTGACCAGTCCATGGCAGCCATACTGTAGCAAAGTGAAGTTTCAGTAAACTGTTGATTGAATAAAATATCTTGTGATCTTTCAAAGAATTATTTGGACAAAAAAATGTGTAATGTGCTGATAGGAAAACCAATAATCTAACCCTGAAACTCACAAAATTGCCCTTTTTATACACCAATTTAACCCCTGTATTCCAATACATGCATTTAGTCTATTATATTATAGTTTGACAGAACTTCTGTCAAACAAGATAAAATAGATTGTCCCTATATCCCAATAAATTCGGTCTTCTGATTGGTCAGAATGTCTAGGACAAATAGCCATGGCAAAGGGTGCACCCAACATCCAAGGTATATGAGAGCGTGCAACATCAAGGTATAAAGGCACGCAAAACATTCGGAATATACATGTATGGTTTAAATGAAAGCTTTTCGCTTTTGCTCTCCTCAACAAATATCATCAGATTTCTGACAATTTGATCATATTTTGTTGTTATAAATTAAATAGTCAAATAATTAAATCAAACAACATGAGAAAAATAAAATAAGAGCAAATCTGTCAACAAAGTAGTCCCCAATCTGTTTACACATTTCTAATAATGACCCAAGGGGTTATTTATTTATTGGTGTTTAAGGTCCCATACTTATGCACAATGGCTAATGACCGTGACAGTTTTATGGGTGGAGGAAGCCGGAGAGAACCACCAAGCATTGACGAGCAACTGTTAGCTCCTCGACATTCTAACTCTGTTCAAGCTCTGTTCAAGCAGGGTTACAGGTGTTGAAGACATGTGCACCATTGACATGCAGAATGCCTTAGTACACGGCATCATCATGCCCCATGTAGGCAACCGGGAGAAAGTGCTTTGCCTAAGGACACAACGCGGGTCGTCCCAGAAGGGGATCAAACTCAGGACCTCTAGCTTAGAAATCCAACAGTCTACCACTGAGCCACCGCGCTCCCGACCCAAGGGGTGTAATTCTATCTGTTGTCTTCCAAAAACGTTAACTCCACCAACATATCTGGTATATATAGATTTAATACCTGGATTTTTCATTTAAACATTTAAAAACTGACTTCCAGGTATTAAATTTCCATACACCATACATGTTGGCAGAGATAACTTATAATAAATGCTCAATTTATCTGTAGGTTAGAGATAGGTGAGAACAAATCTATATTAGCTGAATACTCCTGTTAATTGAATAATTTTGACTGGTAAAGTGACTATTCAATTAACTCTTCGCACACTGATGTCAAAATACTGAAACTTCCAGCAGCAAATTTTTTTTTGGCCTTAATGCAACTAAGAATTTAACAAATTCAGTTTTGTTTGACAGAGCTTGATGAGTTCTGTCAAACAAGACTGAATTGATTAAAATCCTAGTTGCATTATGGGTATAATTTGCGGATTGAAAATTTGGTATTTTAACTGTGGAGAGGGTTAAGAGAGCTCCATTGTGTATTTATATGCCCACTCAAATATTATGGGGTACAGTACACTCGCCGTGGATTGGTCGTAATCCACACGTGGGCAGTTATGTCCACGCATCTGTTTACTAGGTAGTAAAAATCATCATTAGCAAAATTTTAATTAATGAAGCACCGGGTTGTACCCGGTGCTTCATTAATTGAATTTTTGATGATTATTCCTGTAATTAGTGTTTGGAATCTAATATTATTGCATCTGTGGATATATTGCCCACGCATGGAAAGTGACCAGTCCACGGCGACTGTACTGTATACTGCATTATATCTGTCTGTCTGTTACTCCATTCATCCATTTGTCCATCCAGGTGTCCATTCGTCTGGATGTTCTTACCGTTTGTACTTGTGGGGTTTTTCCCATGTTAAACCCTAATCCCACAAGGTCAAAAAAAAAAATTAACCCCACAGTGCAAAAAATAACTCCACAAGTGGCCACTGTACTAACCGAACCCCACAACTACCACAGACCCTAAATTGTAAACCCCACAATGTACCTCTGCTAAGCCTGGGCTGGCAGCCATCCATTCATTTGTCCATCTATTCATTAGTACATAAATAAAGGACTCCCGCACTGTGTCCTTGGGCAAGGCACTTAACCCCCATTGTCCACATGGGGGTATGATGGTGCGCATGTCTTCAACCAATCTAACCCTGCCTGTGCTGCAGTGAGTAACGATGTTGGGGAGCTGACAGCTGCTCGGTGGTTCTCTCTGTGTACTCCAGCTTCCTCCACCCGTAAAACTGTCATGGTCACGATTAGCCAGTGTGCATAAGTATGTGACCTTAAACACCAATAAATAAATAATAGAAGACACTATCAGGGATTTAAAAACATGATGGTAACGGAAGAAAAGCCTCCATTTTCCTTGCTCATTTTTAATATTCACCCAAACGCAAATAAATACTTTGTTTATATAAATTTGTTTCATCACAAATTATTGAAGAGTGCCTATTGGCACTCTTCAATAATTTATAATAAAACAAATCTTGATGAACAAATTCAGACCACCCAAAACATGTAGCCCTCAACCAGTTAAAAACATTTTCTCTTCAAAGACAAATAATTTGATATCTTAATCCTAAGAATTGGGGGGCATGGTGGCATTGCGGTAACCGGTTCTCGTCAGATCACCGAAGTTAAGCACAGTCAAGCCCAGTTAGTCCTCGGATGGGTGACCATCTGAGTGATCGATTCGGACTCCCGTGCTGTGTCCTTGGGCAAGGCACTTATCCCCCATTGTCCACATGGAGGCACAATGACGCATTGTACTAAGGCGTACCACACGTCAATGGTGCGCATGTCTGCAACCAATCTAACCCTGCCTGTGCTGCAGTGCAGAGTTATGATGTTGGGGAGCTGGCAGCTTCTCATCGTTGCTCGGTGGTTCTCTCCGGGTACGCCGCTTCCTCCACCCGTAAAACTGTCATGGTCATGATTAGCCATTGTGCATAAGTATGTGACCTTAAACGCCAATAAATAAATAAATAAATAAATAAATAAATAAATAAATAAATAAATAATCCTAAGAATTGACTCATAGAACGTGTTTACATTATTCATTGGTGAGCACTTGTGATACGACAATTGAAAAATTTTTAACATCTTCCTGAATCACATTGTCAGTGAGATGCTAGGGCTGACGATATTCAGAACTTAATACCGGTATCGGTATTCAAAAAAATACCGTGGTATACTGGTATATCGAAAACCGTTCAGATATATGAACACAAGTACCACAATCGAGACTCGAGGCATCACAGACGGAACGAATTAGTATGCCTTGATGATGCGGTTCGAAATACCTTTACCCAACGCAGACGATATCAAAAATTAATATTTTCAAAATTAATTTATCAGATTTTCCCAAGGATTTCAACAAAACTATATCATGTGACCCCCTCATTGGAACGAGCTCAACGAGCTCGTTCCAATGAGGGGGTCACATGATATAGTTTTGTTGCAATTTTTTAAAATTATTTTTTCAACTGCTGAATTTGTATATTACGAGGGCACAAGCAGACGATTCCTTGGATAAAGGGATACTATTATTCATTCGGGGCTACAGTTAAAAAATTCAATACATCTTGAAAATTAAATTGTGGGTAAATAAATAATGACGATAAACCAATATTTTTGTAATTACACCGGTATTCAATCGATATTGATTTGAATACCGGTATATATCGGTTTATTGATAAACCGTGCAGCCCTATGAGATGCTGAATAATTCTTTATTTAATGCTCAGGCATCAATTCACGCTGAAAAATTAAGTCATATTCCCCTGTCGGTCGGCAAAACGAAATATCAAAATGATATTTAGAAATTGATATTTCATCGTAGGTTCGGATGACGAATCACATGTACTTTAAACGAATCAGCACATCAGTAATGAATTCCAGAGTCCCAAATACAAACAAATTCGAATAATTGATAGTGACAGTGACTAAATCAATTCATTAAATCAGCGGTTTCAAAGTTTGACTTTCTCATTCACCTTCCAGCGAAAAGCCGAAATCACTTTCAAATTTCTTCAGTTCAACTTCACACGTCTTCAGTGCATTGAGTTCCAAAAAAATAAAATGACCTGTCTTGTTATTGAAAATAAGAAAGTGGTGTTTTTTGTTATTGTTCTATTTCTTCGAAACACATTGCGATTATTTCAATTCGCCAGCCTTGGTAAATCGTAAAGTTAGGGGAGAAATAAGACGGGACTACTTTTTGTGCGGATATTCACACATTCCAATGGTTGGAGTTTGGTTGTTGTAATTTTTGTATGGACGCCGGTTTGGCACATAAATTTTGCGCCTTAATGGCAAATAAAGGCCACAAATTGGAGAGTTTGTAGTCGTAGAGCATTAAATAAAAAGAAAATTCACGAAAATTTGATGAATACCGAAAATATCTCGTGAGTGGCTACAAGAAATATGAGGATCTTCACTCGCGACTGCGTCGCTCGTGAAGATCCTCATATTTCTTGTAGCCACTCACGAGATATTTTCGGTATTCATCAAATTTTCGTGAATATCCTCTATATATTCTGTAAAAGAAATGGTTAAATAGTTGTTATTTCTGTGAAATTTTATAATCTACACATCCTTGTTAATTGTGATCAGATGTGATCTTTTTACTAGTGTCAGTGTGTATGTAAGAGATAGATAAGAGATGGGTGGTTTTTGCCCACACATTGTGATTCTAATTTCTCTCTGATGTTGCTTCTGTCTCAGGTGCATTAATCATCATATTTTCCTACATTTTTTTTCAAAGTGAATCCTATCTCTTTGTCAGGAGATATCTTACATTTAACCATGCCACACCCTTTTTTGAGATTTCAAAAAGATTTGAAGACATGGTGGGTGTGCCAAATATTTTGTTTTACTCTAAAATCAAAAGTAACATCTGGAAATCCCTGAATCTTTTCTGTTTTCAGAACAGGTGATATTTTTCATCACTTTAGTTTGTATGTCAGATTGTGTAAATCTGTTAGGTGTCCAAACCTCATGCAGTTACTGGTTCAAGAAACATGCGTTTTTTAATTTTTTATTATTTCTAGAGATATACCCATCAAATATGAGTTATAGCAGTTGAAGCTGAAAGCAACAAGGGAGACAACTCAAAGTGTGCATATTACTGCATGCAAAATATGTTTCTATGAAGAAATGAAAGAACTGCAGCAAATTTCATGGGATACATAGTGTATAATATACTACTCAAAGTTTGCTAAGCACCAAGTACATCCAACTACCTGTTTTACGTTTTAGTTGAAATATTCTGATGAAAAGTGTATATATTTTTTATTTAATTATATCTTTAATGATTTAAGTACAGAAATTAAGATTTTATTTGTGTTTGACATTATTTTTTAGCTTTTGAATACGATAACCATTTAAAATTGATATTATTGGTAAAAGAGGACATTTTTCAAATTTGCCAAGAAGTTGACAGAGCCAACTGGTATGGGTTCAATATCGAGTATGAGACCCATTACTGTTAATTACAGCTTGACAAAGCCTTCTCATGCTCCCAATCAGGTTCCTGGTGGTCATTTGTGGGATGTTGTTCCATTCTTGGACCAGCATGGCACCAAGCTCCTGAACACTTCTTGGCTGGACTGGACGGGCTGAAATTGCAAGCTGCAACTCATTCCAAACATGTTCAATTGGATTGAGGTCAGCAGATCTTGCTAGCCAGTCCATACGCTCAATCCCCTACCTCTGTCGGTACTCCCCGACAGCATGGGCTACATGAGGACTGGCATTATCCTCCATCAGAGTGAATCTATCACCCACCACACCTGCATACAATCTGACATGGACATCCAGGATCTCATCAATATACCACTGTGCAGTCAGTGTACCACATTCAAGGACACAGAGCTCTGTACGTCCATCCCAGCTGATGCTGCCCCAGACCATGATCGACCCTCCACCATAGTAGTCATGCTCAGCAATGTTGGCTGCATGGAATCCCTCTCCTGGTCTTCTCCATACCCTAGAATGCCTATCTGTATGGTCAAGGCAGTACCTTGATTCATCTGTAAAAAGGACAGGTCGCCAATCTTCTCGATCCATCTAACGTGGTCCAGGGCCCATTCATATTGTGCCTGACAGTGGTTCTGGGACAGCAGAATGTGAATATATGGTCTTCTCGATCGGAGACCACCTTCGTGCAACCTTGCCTGGATACTCTGTGTCAAAACATTTAGCCTGGATGCATTCTGAAGGTGACTGTGAAGCTGGGTTGCTATGGCAAAGCGGTTCCTATGGGCCTGAATGATCAAAAAACGGTCTTCAGCTGCAGATGTTGCCCAATCTCTGCCACCACCATAAGTCTTACTGGTGTGCCATACTGCTGAAATCTTGCCCAGGCTCTGGTGATCACTGTATGGTGCACACCAAGGGCTTCACCAACCGGACAATGGGTAGCTCCTTGCTCCACCATCCCTACAGCCTGCCTCATTTTTGCTTCAGACAAATGTCTTCTTACATTTGCATTTGCCATTTCAATCATTAAGCCACAAGGGTTTGTGTTGAAATGAAGATTGAATACCCTACACACGTCATGTTCATGTAGACAGTACACGAAACATCATGAAAATCAAGGGGTACATGCTTTCCATGACTGTCACGAAAGTCTACCTGTCAAGGGAGCTAATGTAAACACTGGGGACCATCTGAATACATTCCTCAGTCATATCCACCAAAAATATCGCAAATTTCACAATGATGTGTCAAATATTTGGTGCTTAGCAAACTTTGAGAAGTATTTGCGCGCAAGGCCTTGATTGTTCAAATAAACGGCCATTTATGGGA
This sequence comes from Pictodentalium vernedei, assembly GCA_031216915.1. NCBI lineage: Eukaryota > Metazoa > Mollusca > Scaphopoda > Dentaliida > Dentaliidae > Pictodentalium > Pictodentalium vernedei. Next base: position 27,152,641 of record CM062289.1, read on the forward strand.
TAATACCAATTACCAAATGCTGCTCGCAATGAAATGGTTAACTTTCCAGATTTGATTACTAGGTTATCACATTTTGTTCCATTTAACCTTGAGAAATTTATTTTAAGCTTATTTTTTCTCATCCTTTCTCACCTGTTTTCTATTTTAATTAATCTTTTGGGATTTTTGACATGTGGATGCTAAAATTTCATTTTCTGAACTATTCTTGTCAGAATGTATCCTCACTGCTTAATGCCAGAAAAGTCAGTCGGTCCATCAGTTGATTGATCAGTTGACTGTCTCTTTTAGTGATTAAATTGCTGTATAATATACAAAAAACAGATTTAGTATAAAAATCCCAAGTCTCAAATTAATAAAACTCAAGTAAAATAAATTTTTATACTAGAATGAAGGCTGAGTTGTGCAGAACACAAAATAATTAATGCTTTTGACATAGTTCCCAGATGGCTTGAATGATGCCTGATATGAATGTGGTAGCAGACTTTCAGGAACCATTCATGCCAGCCATCAACTATGTGAGGCAAAAGCATGCATTTTTTGTGTTCTAAACACCACAACTTTGCATGTAAGAGTACTGCCAGTACCATCATTACCAGTACCAGGACAGGACAGAGCCTGTCCTGCTGAAACCAGTACCAGAACTGGGACAAATCAACAATTGGATGACATATCATAATCAGATGGTAGAAATTCACTTTGAAACTGCCCCAGCCCCCATGATCGTAAGACAAACATCCAACTATTCTGTGTCAACATCAAAGTAATCATAAAGCATGAAGATGGTGCGTTATGATTACTTTGATGTCACCACATCGTGGTGCAGACAGAACATTCAGCTGTAGTGTTTTGAAATGTTCATTCAAAAATAAGTTAAAAGTACAGTTAAAACTAGAAGTCCTGTCACAAACTGTGCACTTATCTACACTTAATTGTGCGTAGGAAATGCACGCAATTGTCATATCGAATGGCATCCAAAGTATGGCGGGTTCCCCTGGTTACTCATAGCAAACACAGGCAATGTTTCTGCCAATGGGCCTCTGGGTTACCCAGATGTCCATTGACTGAAACATTGCTTTGCACAGGCCATATGTACAGAATCTGATGGCCTTACTACAGCCGTAACGTGAAGATTAACGCTCAGATCAACATCCTGCTATTTGTGCGCATTTCATGAAAGCACTTCTAGTTTTAACTGTATGTCATGCAGGTGTGCCATACAGGATTATCAATTAGGAATGTCCACATAAAATAATTTTGTCCCAGTACTGGCAAGACAAAAGCTTCAGTACCAGTACTGGTTGGAGCATGTCAGGGAACTGGCTGTACCACTGCTAGTATAGGCACCAGTTGACATGCCTGACCACAACCATCATTTTGATATATAATTTGTGTATATTTATGAACCAGGATTACTGTGCATATTCAACAATATCTTACATCCTACAAGTATCTGGGAATTTCATTGGTTCAAAGACGTCACATGCAGACTCCATATAAAACCATATACTGCCTGTCAACATCATTATTCGCTGACAGCTATGGGTAATCTCCCCTTTGTTCATTGATTATTCAAAGTGGCAGCAGCCAATAAACGCTTCAAGTTGGAAGATTGAGTGTTGGAAGCCCACATTTGGTCTGAAGTGCAGGTTAGGCAATTTAAAAGGCTTCATATTCTGTGGATATGTGTCATGTTACCTTCGAAATGAAACTGTTTGGTATGTATGAATTTGCCTTGTTACAATTTATGGGAGAGTGCCTGTAGGCACTCTCCCATAAATTGTGACAAGGCAAAAGACACGTGAACACATTGTGAGAATTCTCTCATTTAATTTTGATCGCTGTTGTTATTAGTTCTGTGCATTAATGCAGCAGTCAGTAGGATGTATTCGTTACACAGTTTGTTGTTGGCCTAATATAGTATATATGGTGTCAGTTAATTCCATATTAATATGAAATTAACTGACACGTACCATATATACCATATTAGGCCACCAACAAACTGTGTAACTAATAGTATGTGATACAATACAGACATTGGGAAATGTACTATTTATTTATTTATTTATTTATTTATTTATTTATTTATTGGAGTTTCATGACACTTTCAACAGCCAGGGTCTCCTTGTGTCTGACAGTTTTATGGGTGGAGGGAGCCAGAGAACCCAGAGAGAACCACCGAGCAATAGCGGGCAACTCCCCAATGTAATAACTCCACACAAGCAGGGTTAGACGTGTATTATGCCTTAGTACACAGTGCCACCATTCCCCCAAGTGGGCAATCAGGATTAAGTGCTTTGCCAAAGGACCCAACACATTTATCCCTGCTTGGGATTGAATCATGGACCTCTCGGTTTGAAGGCCAATGCCATAACCACTGAGCCACCATGCTCGCAAAAAATATGGTGCTAGATACACCACATGTTGAATCTAGATCAAATGTAAGAATTTCATGTAACAACACATCTGACTGAACATTATGCATCTGAGAGATGTTACGATATGAATGGCACATGATGGTGTCAATCTTGGAACTCCTCCCACAGTTTTCAAGCTAGGATTTTTTAATTTCATACAAGAGATGTGCATATTGTCAGAATTTTGATTTGCTTCAATTTTCACAAAATTACAGGTTGTTGAACTACAGTGCGTGGACAGTGTATTATAACTTAATCACCTGCAGAGTGGAGATTCCACCCAAGCAATAATTGCAAATTTGTTGTAAATCATAACCAGCTTTAGCAAAGTTTCAGCCATTGGACCTCCGGGTTAAACCCGGAGGTCCATTGGCTGAAACATTGTTTGTGTCTTTTGTGGATATGTTCAAAATTTGAAAGTTATAGTTGGGTGATAACTCCACTCTGCAGGTGATTTAGTTACAATCCACTCTTCATGTACTGTAGGTTGAACTTTCGTTGTACATTGTAGAACTCATAGGGGCATTATATATGTGTCTTACAGACACAGAAGGGAGCACGGTGGCTCAGTGGTAAACTGTTGGACTTCTATGCTAGAGGTCCCGAGTTTGATCCCCGTCCGGAATGACCCACGTTGTGTCCTTGGGCAAGGCACTTTATCCCGATTGCCTAAACAGGGGCATGATGACGCCGTGTACTTTTGCTTACTGCACGTCGATGGTGCACCTGTCTTCAACTGCTGTAACCCTGCTTGAGCAGAGCTTGAACAGAATTAGAATGTTGAGGAGCTGACTGACAATTGCTCGTCGTTGCTCGGTGGTTCTTTCCGAGTAGTCACGCTTCCTCCACCCGTAAAACTGTCACGGCCATGATTACAGTAAAACTTGCTATGGGAGACCACCTGTCTTGAGAGACCACCTGTCTTGAGAGACCACTGTGACCTGGTACCAACTAGTATTTTTATGCCATAATGGACCTGTCTTGAGAGACCGCCCCTTTGAAGACTGAAACCATGACAAAAACTTTTTACCTGTTCTGGAATTGGAAAATCCATTGTGGTTATACAAACATAACTAAAAGTATTAAAAGCTCTTAATTGGGTTTCAATTGCTAACTCATTACAGATTAAGATGTTTTTATAAGACCCCTGTGAAAAGATTAGGATTATTGCTGAATAAGCAATTTCATACATACAATAAATTTGTGTTGAAAATCTTTTTGTAACAAATTGAAATGGACTGTTATAAAAATTATAAAAATAAATTAGTGTTGAAAATCTTCAGAGAAGATTTTCAACACTAATTTATTTTTATAATTTTTATAACAGTCCATTTCAATTTGCTACAAAAACTTCATAAAAAAGAACAACTACAAAGTAATTACAAAAATCCATTCTTCTCTATTTCTGAATTTTGTGGTTGGTTATTCACTGACTTGGGAAAACCTGAAACCTGTTATGAGAGACCACCTGTCTTGAGAGACCACTTTTGTGTGGCCCAAAGGGCGGTCTCTCAAGACAGGTTCTACTGTAGCCATTGTGCATAAGTATGTGACCTTAAAACACCAATAAATAAATAAACAATACAGTCACAGAACATGTCTGAGTAACAAATCACTGTTTGTTTTGCAACCTCCTGTGTCCATGGACTGTGGAGGTATTGCTTCAGTCTAGTTCAGCTGGTGGATAAAAAAATGAAGCAGAAAAAAAGTGGGGAAAGAAATATAATTATCTTCATATTTTAAAATGTGTGTCTTGTAAACAAATTTATTAGTAACACATTAATCACTGATGTCTCATAACGTATCAATTATTATTTCATTATTTCAGAGTTTTGCCTTCAAAATGTAACTGAGTGGAAAACCTGCATAATGACTTTACAAAATAACCTTGAATATAATCTGTTAGGTATAAACTATAATGGAATGAGACTTAATTTACTACGAGTAATATTCTCCTTGAGGTTTACTTCCAAGACAAATTGCTTTCCTAATGACAAAACATTTGTTCAAAGATGGTCTTACATTCATTCTGTTTAACACAGCTGTTTTATCAACTCTCAAAGCACTTGGCATTTGACAACAACCCATTCATATCTGTGTAGCCTGTTGTGATATCCACAGTAAAAATTAGATCTCTTGAACTTTATTTTGTCATTTATTCAATGTTTTGCAATTATCACCTTGCCCCTGCTTACTAGGCCATAAATCTTGGGGATGAGGGCAGCCCATGGACCAGCCGTGAGGGCATCTAGGGCAATTATGTCACCTTTCTAAGCCCAAAGTCACCTAAAAATTGGCGAAAATGAGGAAAGGCTGAACTGAGTGACCCGAGGTTTACATAAAACCGATTATTTTCAAGAATCGAATTTGTTTGAGTGTGATAAATGGACATTTTCATTTGTTAAATAAGCAACCATTTATTTGAAATCACAAGAGAATCAATTGTCCATTGTTGCTTTTTGCAGACTTTTTATTTCTATTTTGTTCCGTTTTAGTCGGAGCTTCAAGTGTCGAAACGAAAATAGGTGACTTACGCGACTCAACAAAATAACTCAGTTTGAAAGTAGGTTACATTGCTTAGGATTGCGAAAATTCTCTGCTGAAATGTATACACAACAGACGTTTTTTCTAACACTGTATTTTTATATCGTTTTGCTGCCAACTGTTAACTGTTGGGCCTCTATTCCCCGAAAAACACGAATGAAATTGAAACACATAGAAAAAAAGCTTTAGTGATGACAAGAAAAGCTTTGCACAGAGCACAAGTGTGCATATGAAGGATCTTGAAAAAGTACCTTCCAAGCAACCTTCTTACAGCTGGTCCTGTTCACACTTTCAGACTTGGGAAATTATTAGCTTAGCAGACTTTGGTGAAAGGCAACAACAGGAGGTTGCTGGGGGGGATTGACCTGAAGAAGGGTGAGTGGGGGGGGGGGTCATGAAGGAGAGGGTAGCAGTGGGGATTTTCAATCAATGATTACTTTTTAACCAGGAATAGATTCATCGTAGACAACTGGATTAATCAGGCGTTAATGGAGGACCACAAGCTGAAAATATGAAGGGGTCTTACATAAATATTCTTAATTTTCCCCACTTGCCTATGAAGTCTCCCTACTTGATCTGCAGTCTCCCTATTTTTTCTGGAGGGAGACATGGAGTCTCTCTAAAATCCCCCCCCCCCCCCCCAGGCTGGTCCCTGGGGCAGCCCTCCAATATTTTCTTAGACAAGCTTAGGTATAAACAATCTTCTTAACTTTACTTCATACATGTGTAGTGATCACGATATAGCCATAGATGTTGAAAATTAACATAAACACCATTAACCCTTGGAACTGTGGTGGTATCTTCCATATGTCAGTTCAATGGCAGCAATTGGAAGAATTCATGTTCATTATTTGGGGGTATAGAACAATCACTATTTTCAACGTGCAGCTATTGGGCCAAGCCAGAAAATAAGCAGACTGTCATCTGCAAAATGAGGTCCCCAGAGGGTGAATTTAGCGATGCTACCCTGCACAGCAGAGTAGCATCACTAAATTTACCCTCTGTGAACCTCAATCTGAATCAGGGTCTCACAACTACACAGAAAGAGGTACCCAGAGGATAAATTGGCCCACTGTATGGGATTGCTTCATCAAATTCACCCTCGGGGGTGCCTCAGTCTGCAAATGTCAGTCTGATTATTTTCAAGCCTGCATTGGGCTGCACGTTGAAAATATTAATTGGTCTGTTTCATACATTCACTCAGCAGCTGTCCTAATTGATGAAATTATGACGTATCATATTCTTGGGAAGCGCGGTGGCTCAGTTCTAGACTGTTGGACTTCTACTCTTTAGGACCAGAGTTCAATCGCCAACTGGGATGACCCGAGTTGTGTCTTTGGACAAGGCAGTTTATCCTGGTTACCTACATGGGGGCACGATGACATCGTGTACTAAGGCGTACTGCACGTCGATGGTGTGCAGGTCTTCAACTGCTGTAACCCCGCTTGAGTGGAGCTTGAACAGAGTTAGAATTGCTTGTCGATGTTCAGTGGTTCTCTCCAGGTACTCCAGCTTCCTCCACCCGTAAAACTGTCACGGTCACGATTAGCCATTGTGCATAAGTATGTGACCTTAAACACCAATAAATAAATTCCATGGCAGTTCAATGGCAGCTTGGAAGAACTCATATTCATCATTTGGGGGTAGAACAATTAATATTTGGGGCTGCACGTTGAAAATATTAATTGGTCTGTTCCATACATTCACTCAGCATCCATCCTACAAAATGAAATTATGACGTATCATATTCCTGGTCTGGAAAAGAGGCCGCTCAGGTTCAAAGGGTTATTAAATAAATAAATTGTAAACTATACTGAATATTATTACTTGCATATAAGTATAAACACCAAATCATTTACGTTTTCTTTAGTAAAAATATTTTCCTGCTAACCCATTCAACCATGTGTGCTTAAATTTTTGTGTGAAGAAAAAGTTGGTAGTGGACGAGCAAATGATATAAAGAGCAAAAAATCTGAAACGAGGCTCAGTAATAATTTAATCTAACCGCTTGACAGAAATCGACAGAAATCAATAGAGCTATTGGATTAAATTATTATTGAACATCCCAACAAACCAGGAAGGTTTTGCCCTGCGCTTTGCCATTAACAGTATTGACTGAAATGATACCTTCCAAGGTGCCATTGTTGAAAGGATTAACCCTTGATCTAATGAATTGATTACAAATTTGCACGTAATTATACTCCACGCAACGAAGTTGCTGGGGTATAATGTTTTTGACTGGTCAGTCCGTCAGTCCGTCAGTCCTACTTGTTTTCCGGACTTTTTTTCTACACGCTTCCAGATATTGAGCTGATTTTTGGTATGTGAGTCTAACATGGTGGCCTACAGATCAAGTTTGCATTTTGTTCCACTCCACTGATTTTTACCGAAATTACGGCCCTTGAACTTTGAAAAGTTCATCAAAATTACAGTTTTCCAGACTTTTTTTCCTATACGCTTCCAGATATTGAGCTGATTTTTGATATGTGAGTCTAACATAGTGGCCTACTGATCAAGTGTGCATTTTTTTCCGCTCCACTGATTTTTACCGAAATTACGGCCCTTGGACTCTGAAAAATTCATCAAAATTACAGTTTTCCAGACTTTTTTTCTACACGCTTCCAGATATTGAGCTTATTTTTGGTATGTGAGTCCAACATGGTGGCGTACAGATCAAGTTTGCATTTTTTTCCGCTCCACTGATTTTTACCGAAATTACAGCCCTCGGACTCTGAAAAATTCATCAAAATTACAGTTTTCCAGACCTTTTTTCTACACGCTTCCAGATATTGAGCTGATTTTTGGTATGTTAGTCTAACATGGTGGCCTACAGATCAAGTTTGCATTTTGTTCCACTCCACTGATTTTTACCGAAATTACAGCCCTTGAACTTTGAAAAGTTCGTCAAAATTACAGTTTTCCGGACTTTTTTCTACATGCTTCCAGATATTGAGCTGTTTTTGGGTATGTTAGTCTAACATGGTGGCCTACAGATCAAGTTTGCATTTTGTTTTGCTTCACTGATTTTTACCGAAATTACGGCCCTTGAACTTTGAAAAGTTCATCAAAATTACAGTTTTGCAGACTTTTTTCCTACACGCTTCCAGATATTGAGATGATTTTTGGTATGTTAGTCTAACATGGTGGCCTACAGAACAAGTTTGCGTTTTGTTCCGCTCCACTGATTTTTACCGAAATTACGACCCTTGGACTCCGAAAAATGCATTAAAATTACAGTTTTCCGGACGTTTTTTCTACACGCTTCCAGATATTGAGCTGATGTTTGGTATTTTAGTCTGACATGGTGGCCTACAGATCAAGTTTGCATTTTGTTCCGCTCCACTGATTTTTACCAAAATTACAGCCCTTGAACTTTGAAAAGTTCATCAAAATTACAGTTTTCCAGACTTTTTTCCTATACGCGTCCAGATATTGAGCTGATTTTTGATATGTTAGTCTAACATGGTGGCCTACAGAACAAGTTTGGGTTTTGTTCCGCTCCACTGATTTTTACCAAAATTACGGCACCATAGACTTTGAAAAGTTCATCAAAATTACAGTTTTCCGGGCTTTTTCTCTGCTTGAATTCTTTCAGTACTGTTGAAACTACAGAACACTGTTTTCTGCAGTATTCCTAGAATCTATGTTTATTTTTAAAAAATGATTAGAGCTTGAAATATCGGGGTGCGTGGGGTATGTGAGCATGCTCACTAAGGTTCTATATTTCATAATTTGGGCATTTAAAAAAAAATGTATTTTTCAAAAATATACAAAAACCATATCGTATGACTCCCCTCATTGGAACGAGTTTGTCAGGATCGTTCCAGTGAGAGAGGGGTCACATGATATGGTTTTGTTGAAATTTTTCAAAAGTTTAAACCATATACTATTAATTGGGTTCCTCCATATTTTATTTACAAAATCTTGATCAGCTGGTTTGAACCTGAACCTGTCAGTTTGCTGAATGACTGAAAGTTATGTGTGTGTGTATGTGAAAGGGTGGATGTACATGAGTGTGGTTCTTCATATATATTCATATATGGATGCTATCTCCTGTCCGTTAATCTTGTCTGGTATTAATTTTTATCTTGTCTGGTATTAATTTTTGTCTTATCATTTTGTGAGCTTTATGTCATTGTTATGTACCACTGTATGGAACTTACAACAATAAAGTTAATCTTGTTTTTATTACTGGTACAACTCAGTAGCGATGGAATCACAATCAGTTATCCTCCCCCCCTCCCTCCCCCCCCCCCCCACCCAAAAAAATCCTTTGTGATCTCAGTACTGTTACAATTAAGAAATATCCTATTAAGTGGGACTCAGTGAATAACAAAAAGGTCTGTGTACCTGCTTTTCTCAACTTGTAAATATAGTTGACCCCCAATACATTAGAAGATTAATAATTTGACACACTAACTGTTTGGTCTAGTAACAACCATTCCAGGGTTGAAAATTAGTCTCTTGAAGCAGCATTCATAGTTGATTTAAGAATGCTTTCATGGATCTGATATAAAATGGAACTTTTCTTTGAACTCAGTGTAATGCTTTACAAGAAAGCTGTTACTTAAGGGCAGCTGGTGAAACAAATAAAGGCATTGAGTCATTGTTTATACTGATGTACCCCATTGTTCAATTCAGTATTAGGCTATCTACAAACATCATTAGTAGAAATGTTCTGAGAGTAATTATTAAGCAATCAAGCTGTGAAGTACCTATATGTGTACACAAAGGTAGAAAGTGGTATCCTTAACTTAATCTGCTTTTTATATAAATAATTACATTATATATAACTGTGTTGTTATGAGAAGCTACTCATTAAGATATCATCACTCCATCCACTTCTTAAGATGTTTGAAGAAAGGAACAACATGTGTGAAATAGTATGAGATTTTAACTCTACTTTAACCCCTAGCCTGAAGCCTGTTCTCGTCAGATCACCGAAGTTGAGCAACATCGAGCGCGGTTAATAGTTTGATGGGTGACCATTTCAGCGACTGATTCATGCTCCTGCGTTGTGTCCTTGGGCAAGGCACTTAACCCCAATTGCCTAGATGGGGGCACGATGACACGTAGGTGAACAAATTTTGCTGACAAATGACAAAACATGAAATTCTATCATATCCCAAGCAATGCTTACATCTTGCCGCAAGAACTCCAGGAAGTGAAGCCATGCTTGTTTGCTGTGGTAAACAAGTTCTGTTTTACTGGTAAAATAGGACCTGGTAACCAATGCCTGGTGGTGAAGTCCTCTAAAATGAACAGAATGGGTATAAACGATTGGCTGTACTTGACTTTATACCTACAGTACGTGGAGAGTGGATTGCAACTAAATCACCTACAAAGTGGAGTTATCACCCAAACTATAACTTTCAAATTTTGTATATATCGACTAAAAACACAAGCAACGTTTCAGCCAATGGACCTCCGGGTTTAACCCGGAGGTCCATTGGCTGACACTTTGCTTGTGCTTGTTATGCTTTGCAACAAATTTGCAATTATTGCTTGGGTGGAATCTCCACTATGCAGGTGATTTAGTGATAATACACTCTCCATGTACTGTATGTTGTGGCCATGATTAACCATTGTACAGGGAGCGTGGTGGCTCAGTAGGTAGCGGTGCAGACTGCAAGCCGAGAGGTCCTCGGTTCGAACCCCACCTGCGGCAACCGCGTTGTGTCCTCGGGCAAGACACTTCATCTCCATTGCCCGCATGGGGGCATGATGACGCCGTGTACTAAGGCGTACTGCATGTCGATGGTGCGCATGGCTTCAACCAATCTAACCCTGCCTGTGCCGCGGTACAGAGTTCAGAGTTATGATATTGGAGAGCTGACAGCTGCTCGTTGTTGCTCGGTGGTTCTCTCCGGGTACTCCGGCTTCCTCCTTCGTAAAACTGTCACCAACATGATATGACCCTGGCTGTTAATGTGTCATTAAACCCTAATAACAAAAAAAAAATAAAAAAAACAACCTAGCCTGAAGCCTGAAAATAAGCAGTCGGTCATTTGTAGGCCTGTATCTCAAAACGTTGAAAAAATGAAAATCTGTACTGGCGTGTTTACACAAGAGAACAATAGGCTTAAGGCTATATCTAATTAGGATCGCGTATTTTGAGGGAGGGGCCTATGACCATGGGGAATAACCATGGGTGTCTGTTGTGTAATTCTCACTGACGTTTAAATGATTTGTAAAGCTTGAGAAGCGCGTCTTTGTTTGCTCCCCAATTTTTACCTCTGATTATCTACAGAAAATTGATATGGATACCAATGACTTGTACATATATACAGTTCATGTGGAGTGTATTATCACTAAATCACCTGCAGAGGGTGATTCCACCCAAACAATAATTGCAAATTTGTTGCAAAGCATAACAAGCACAAGCAAAGTTGCAGCCAATGGACCTCCGGGTTATACCCGGAGGTCCATTGGCTGAAACATTGCTTGTATTTTTTGTCCTCATGTACAGAATTTGAAAGTTTACCTAACACAGAAAACCCAGCGTCTGTATCTCTGATTGATCTCTCGAGTCACCACTAATTAGATATAAACTATAATTACTACCAAACAAATTTATCGAGATGTGAATTTTAGTTTTTTGATGTTTTGAGAACACACCATTTGCAGAATGAGGTCCCCAGAGGGTGAATTTGCTGATGGTATCCCACACAGTGTGCCAGTTTATCCTCCGGGTACCTCTTGCTGTTTAGGTTTGAGACCTTGATTTAGATTGAGGTTCTTCATTCTGAAGATGATAGTCTGCTTATTTTCAGGCTTGCCACTAGCACTCTGATAGTGCAACAGAATTTTCTCCAATCAGTCTGTTTTCCTCTATGTTTAACTGGTAGAGTGTTGGAAGCCCATATTTGGGCTTTAATCTGAAGTGCCCATATTTGGGCTTTAATCTGAAGTTCAGGTAACCCAACATAAAACTTCATACACAGATGTTCTTCATATTGTCTTTGAAGTGAAATTATTTGGTCTTTGAAGATTTGCCTGTTACAATTTATGAGAGAGTGCCCATAGGCGTGTCTAAGGGTTGTGTCTATGGGTGTGCCTATGGGCACTCTCCCATAAAATGTAACAAGGCAGAGACAGGTCGACAACTTTTGATGACCAAAAATAATTTAGCACTCTACCAGTTAACTATGAATTTAACCAATTATATCTTGTTTGACAGAGCTCACAGAGCTCTGTCAGACAAGGGTATTATATTCAGTTAAATATCAAACTGCAGTATGGGAAATATTTACTGCCAACAACTTTGTCATCTTCACATTAGAGTACAGGGGGTTAACCCTCTACTCTCTAATGTCAAAAGATTACGTAGATAGATGCCATTAAAATGAACAATTGCTAAAGCATTGCAAAGTCTTGTTGCACTCAAGGGACAAATTTATCAATTTATTAACTTACGTAAAATATCAGAGATAAACCTTTTAAATTATTATTTTAAATTAGCATAGGTTATAAAAAGAGAGCATGCGGCATCCAAAAGCCAAAAGGACCATACAGGAGGGCCTGAGACGCACATTTTTACTTTTTTAGGCCTAACCAGTCAGCACTGTTCACCAAAAATACCTTTAAAATTTTATTATTCATTAAATATTTGTCTCCAAACATAGCTAATAACCCATCATTGGAATCAGCTCCTAATGATGGATCACAATCTATGTTTTTGAGGCAAAAAATATAATTTTTTAGTTATTCACAGAATGTGTTGTCAATAGTTGTCTGGTTAAAGATTATATAGAATAGATTCTATCAATAAAACAGTACCATTGTTATAGAACTTTCTAACCATCAGCAGTGGCAGCTGATGTATACGCAGAGACGTGGTGACAGAGGGGTGTGGGGTGTTGTCCCCCCCCCCCCCCCCACAATCCTGGCCAAAATTTCCTGTAGTTGGATAGTTGGAAATTTGGAGGGCAAGTCATGAGTAGTTGGAAATTCCATCTTTCTGGACTTTAGAGCTTCTTTGGTGATGCTGATGTCTCCTTTACTTCCCAAAATTCCAACTCGGTTTCAAATCGGCAAAAATCCACCTGTTACTATTTACAACTACAGCGTATGCAATATCGAGCGTCATAAGTATGCATGATGTCAGTTGGTACGAGATTTCTATAGTACGTTTACTTATCGTAATAAAAAAAAAATCCTCGAAATGCACTTGAAGAAAATCATATCATATTAAAATTGTTATCCTGAGTTAATTCCATCTTTCACAGTTACAAAATGATGAAACATAGAAAACTGATCATTACTAAATAAGATCTGATTTAATGTTAGGACTGTATGAATTGTACAAAGTTCTGAGCTTGAGCATTTGTTTAGCACATATTCAATTCCTAGAATAATACCAAATAATAATTAAAAAGTAAACAGTAACTTTCTTCCACAATCATTGTTGCATCTATCCATACCAAAATAATTGATACAACAACCTTGTAAGTAGAGAAAGTTGCTCTTGAAGTTGGTCAATTTCAATGAAAAAATCTATATTCATGTCATTTTTGGCCAATGGAGGTTAAAGTTGAAAGATTTGAGTGGTATTTGTGGTGTATTATATTATGCTCTAAATGTGTGGAAAATTTGAGCTAAATAACTAACTGTAAACAATTTTGAGACATTTGAAAAATGGTGAAATTTTTACAGTTTTGGCAGAATATTTTCATAATACGTGTTTTCACAGACATGATGACACCACATTTCACTAGATTTAATGGCATTACATAAGTATGCCAAATTTGGTTAAAATCGTACAGCTTGTTTTTGAGCAGTTCAACAGACAAAATTCGAGGAGGAAAAAAAAAATAATAAAAAAATAAAAAAAATAGAGAAGAAAAATTTTGAAAAAGAAGAATAACAAGAGTCTTTCCCAAATGGAGTCTTTCCCAAAATGGGTTTGGGAAAGCCTAATAACCTGATAATTCTATCATAAATGTGTTGGCATTTCAGTTACTAGAATCAATTTTATGCCCCCTTTCATGGCTTCATTTTCAAAATCTTTCTTGGTAGTGAATTTCCGACTAGGGGAGGGACTGGGAGGGGGTTTCCCCTCCCAGTCCCTCCCCTAGTTGGAAATTCACTACCCTACACCCCCCAATCGGAATCCTCTAGCCACGCCCCTGCATACGCAGTACTCAATATGATGAGTTTTGAGACTCACAGAATCATGAGAATAATTTTTATTTTAGAATCGTAAAAGTTAAAAATAAAAACCATCACTGAAAAGTTCACACAGAACATATAACATGACATTGAGAATTAAACTTTTGTCTTCCTTAAGGCTCCATCTGGTTACAAGTTCCAGAAATAGCAATCTTAATTCTATATAAAGTAGTTGAATTACAATGGTGAAATATATGGAATCAATATATTATGTCTTTTTGATGGGATATTAAAGACTGCCTTAGCAAAAAGAAAATTTATGAAGTCATGACAATTACTTCATGAAAAATGTCTGGGTTTTTTCTTTAATTTATTGGTTAACACTTTTCCCTCGGCATGAATTCTGATATTAAATGAAATGGGATTACAGCAACAAAGTCTAAAAATGCAGTTGGGAATTAACTCAATGAATTATAATTTAATTTTCTTTAAGGATATCTAATTTTCTTGCATTTGTCAAGATGAGTTTTTTAACTCTTTTGGCGTGACAGGCAACTAAAGTCGACAGACTGTAGACCGCAGAAAGGTGCCTCAGTAGTCATTTTAGCCAACTGTGTGTGTCCATTTCCAAGTGCTTTTAACCCTTTACCCAACACAGACGATATCAAAATTTATTATTTTTAATATCATTTTTTCAAATTTTTCAAAAGCTTGTTCCAATGAGGGGGTCACATGATATGGTTTTGTTGAAATTTTTTGAAAAATAATATTTTTTCAACTGCTGAAGTTGCATATTACGTGGAGGGGGGGAGGGGGAAGAGATGCGGCTGATTCGTTGGGTAAAGGGTTGAACAAACATACGTATTCCTATGTTTCATGCACCATTTATGTCTTATCCATGAACAACGATATCGTCCCTTGAAAGTATAAAGGTGTCATTTAAATATATACAGGAAATCATTTGAAAAACTGTCAATGAGATCATTAGAACATCTTTTAAAATAATAACGCTTTAGTCTAACAACCTATACTTTTTGTAAAATTCCTGATGAATATTAGGCACTAAGAATTATGTTTCTCAGATTATTCTGTGCCAAAAGAGTAAAAACTCGATGAATTTTTTTCCATATATCTTATGAATGTTTTTTGCTTTTTCCAAGCCCATCTTTCGAAAAAATTATCAGCCTGCCTAACAGTATTTTTTAATAATTGCTCTGTGTGGGCTGAGATATTGTTCAATTCCATTCACCTGTTTTCTCAAAACAATCATTTTACCCCCTATAGAAGAATATATAGGCCCCCTCTCCCTCCCATCATGCATATCACATGATGTCACATCCTATCACATTGTATCAGATCACGCTATAGCCTAACTCATATTGATCTGCCCTGCCCCTTTAGGAGACACAAAAGGGGTGATAAGGATGTCTGGAAATAAGCAATCTGTCATTTGAAGAATGATGTCACAATGGGCTAGAATTTCCCAATTTATCCTCTGGGTACATATTTCTGCTTAGGCTTATTGAGGTTAAGGGTTTACTGATACAGTGGAGCCCACTTAATTGGATATCTCTTAACTGAATAATCCTGTTAATTGAATATAATTTCCCAACACAAAACCATTTACCATAGCTCCAGTACAAATTTGGCCTGTTAATTGAATATAGGTTATAGAGTAAACTCCTGTTAATTGAATAAAAAATCTTGTAACATGTCGAGAAATTACCCTGACTCTCCCCAGTTTTCCTTTGTTCATAGACCTGTTTGGCATCAGTACATCCAATACAGGCATTTAATTTATTATATCTTGTTTGACAGAGCTCATGGAGCTCTGTCAAACAAGATATAATAGAATAAATGGTAAGTTTATCTCTGGAATACATGAAAGTAACACAATCCCTGTTAATTAATACTCTGTTAATTGAATAATTTTCATTGGCAAACTGGCTATTCAATTAACATGGTTCCACTGTACTAAATTGTTTGCAATGAATGCCAAATTCACCAAATTCTGAGACCTTTGTCATCAAATATGGAATCATTATTTTAGAATATACATCATTCTACACAAAACCAACCAAACCCAAGAGCTCTGTCAAACACTATAAAATGAATTGAATGTCTATACTAAATTTATCATCAAAGCATGCCAATTTCTTGACAAAATTAACCCAATCTCTTCTGCACAAAATTGTCCAAACTTTGTCAAACAAGATAAGTGAATATACCTGTTTAGTATTTTTTGCAAACTTGGTATTCAAATAACTTTTTTTTTCTTGCTGCTTCAAAGTAGAGTGGTTCATATCATCGGAGAATCACAAGACCTTGGTTGGCAAGAGAAAAAGAGGATAAAATTTTTCTACTTTCCAAAGTGTGATTTACTGGGTTTTCTGGGTTTGATTATAAACGATAACTTCACAAGTGAATTATGCAATCAACAATTGTGTCATGTATCCATGCGTGCAAACGAAGACGCTTTGGGTGTAATGGGGACTTCATTGTTTTTTTTAACCCTTTACCTAACATGAAAAGCAGACGACACTTGCAAAAAAAATTCTTGAATAACTAATTTTTTCATTTTTTGTCTCGAAAACATAGGTTATGACCCCTCATTGGAACGAGCTCAACAAGCTTGTTCCCAATGAGGGGGTCATAAAAATTGGCGATTTTTTTAGAATAGTGCTGGCCAGTTTTGGCCATTACATTAGGTAAAGGCTTAAATAATATAATTATCGTTAATAATAAAAAGTAATAAACAGAGTAATCACTTGACAGGACTGGTTACGTGAAATAATTCATTCGAGGTGAGGGACTATATTGTAAAACACTTGAGCACATTCGCACACTTGTGTTTGTACAATGTCCCTCACCTCTCATGAATTATTTCATGTAACAAGCCCAGTCAAGCGATTACTCTCTATTTATTTGATACTGTTTTTTGCATCATCTTTCATAAACTTGATAATTCATTGAACTTCATTGTACTCAAGATTTACAAGGCTTGCTGTAATCATATTTACAGATGATTCAAAAGATTATATGGTTGCTTCCTAATCAACCAGCAATATTGAAACTTTGATTAGTAGTTAACACACCCCCATGGGAACACTGAGAAGTGGAGCAGTACTCGTTTACTGCAGTAAACCAGTTCTTCGTTAGAACCCAGTAACCAACACCTGGGGTGGAACTCCTCAAAAGTGTGTAGCATAGGTGTAAATGACTGCATAAACTTGTCTTCATACCTAATTGTTATAGTAATGATGCAACCATAGATGCTGAAAGTGACCTTGAACTCTAATAAATAAACAGATAAATAGCAGTTGCCATGTTTTGGACTGAGGCAGACAGATATACAGATCGAGGTAGGCATGCAGATTTAGTGATTGACTGACTGATGGTCAGACAGACAGGTGTAAGTGTACACACTTGAATATTCAACATGTGCATATATACCTACTCCCTTCCCACCCCTCCCACACACACACACACACATGCCCTAAAACATCCATATACTTTTTTTGCACAGAGAAACACACTCATACATTAACTGGTCGAGTGCTGAACTATTTTTGGCCATCAAAATTCCTTTGCCTTGATAAGATTTATGGGAAAGTGTCAAAAGGAAAGGCACTCTCCCAAAAATTGTAACACAGGCCTTTATATTCACCTAATTTGGGCACATCAGATTCAAGTTAAAAATGTGCCAAAAATATGAGAAACTATATCATTAAGTCAGTATATATGTATACAAACAGAATATAATATAGGGCTTTCTAAGACCTATTTTGCATCCTGCAAAAGTATTTCTTAACAAATATCTTTATTTTAGAATGTTACAACAAGCTGTTGGTACCCATCTCCTAATTTGGGCACAGCCTTTAACATCTTGAATTTGGGGTAATATAAAGGCCTGTTGTAACATGGCAAATCCTTAACTGACAGAGTGCTGGAAGCCCATATTTGGGCTTTACTCTGAAGTGCAAGTACCACAACACAAAGGCTTCATATTCAGTGGCTATGCTTCATGTTATATTTGAAGTAAAAGTATTTAACCTATATGGATTTGCCTAATGTCATAATTTATGGGAGAGTGCCTATTCCCTATTGGCACTCTCCCAAAAATTATAACTAGACAAAAACATGTGAACAAATTTTGGTGACCAAAAATAATTTAGCACTCGACAAGTTAAAGACCAAATAATTTCACTTCAAGGTTAATATAAAGTACATCCACTGAGAATATGAAGTCTTTAAGATGCGTTTCCTAAACTTCAGATTAAAGCCCAAATATGGGCATCCAACACTCTACCCATGAACCAGACCTGGCATTCTTAAAAATGCAGGAGGGCTAAAAATCACTTTCCTCAAATGGCCTAGGAGAGTGATTAGCTCTCCTCAAGGTTACAATTTTAAGCTGAAAGTGGCAAAATGAAGTCGTACTATATATTAATGAATTTTGCCTAGTTGGTTTGTACATTTTATTTGGTGCTGCTAACCAGGTAGTCTCTGTGAGATGGCTACACTGTCCCTCCCACACTTACCAAGGCCCGGAGGTCTGGGAGGGGCAGTGTGGCCATATTGCAGAGACCACTAACATTGCCGAGGTATGAAAATCTGTGGGTTTTAGGAATAGGCTGTTGTGGTAATCATTATTTTCTAAGGCTAGGAGGGCCATTTTTTTCGCCCTCAATTTTTTTAAGGCGAGCAAATAAATCACTCTCTTGAAAATCCCATGTCTGGTGAACCCTTATGTCATACAGCCACAAACTGCAACTTTTATAATGCTTTGAAAAAGTTCACCCCAAGTGTATAACTGTGTTTTCATCCTTGAAAACTCAACTAATAGACTGCTTTCATCTCAGCAATGTTTTTAACAATATTGGTGGCTGACTGTTACATACAACCCCAACAATGATGTAGAAACACTATTAACCCTTTACCCAACGTAACGGCCAAAAGCGGCCAGCGCTATTCAATTTTTTTAAGGTGAGCAGTAGGTGAGCGAAGAATAGGCTGTTGTGGTAATCATTATTTTCTAAGGCTAGGAGAGCCATTTTTTTCACCCTCAATTTTTTTAAGGCAAGCAAATAAATCACTCTCCTGAAAATGCCAGGCCTGGTGAACCCTTATGTCATACAGCCACAAACTGCAACTTTTATAATGCTTTGAAAAAGTTCACCCCAAGTGTATAACTGTGTATTCATCCTTGAAAACTCAACTGGTAGACTGCTTCCATCTCAGCAATGTCTTTAACAATATTGGTGGCTGACTGTTACATACAACCCCAACAATGATGTAGAAACACTATTAACCCTTTACCCAACGTAACGGCCAAAAGCGGCCAGTGCTATTCACAAATTTCCCATTCAATTTTTATTACCGTTTCATTTTTTGTCACAAAAACATAGCTTATGACTCCTCATTGGAACGAGCTCAACCAGCTTGTTCCAATGAGAGGTCATAAGCTACGTTTTTGACGCAAAAAATCACAAAAATTACTGCTTCAAGAATTTTATTTGCACGCGTCGTCTTCTTTTCATGTTAGGTAAAGGGTTAACTGGTTGAGGGATAGATTATTTTTGTGATCTGAATTTGTTATTCAATATTTGTTCCATTTCAAATAATTGGAGAGTGCCCACAGGCACCACGCCCACAGGCACTCTCCAGTAATTTGTAATATAACAAATTTATATAAACAAAATATTATTTACATTGAGTGAATATAAAATATGAACAAGGAAACTGTTGGCTTTTGCTTTGGTACCCTCAGTTTTTTTAAAGACTTGATAGAGGCTTCTATCACTCAACCAGTTAATCATTTACCTAACGAATCGCCCGCATAATATGCAAATTCAGCAGTTGAAAAAATATTATATTTCAAAAAATTTCAACAAAACCATATCATGTGACCCCTCATTGAAACGAATTCGTCGAGCTCATTCCAACGAGGGGTCAAATGATATGGATTGTTGCAATTTTTTTTTTTTAAATTTAAAAAAGTTTTATTTAGAATAATAAATAATAATAAATTTTGGGGTAAAGGATTAATTAATGTGCAGCTGTGTGCATGTACAGTTAATACTAGAAGTCCTGTCACGAATAGTGCGCTTATCTTGGCTTAATTGTGCGTTGGAATTGCGTGCAATTGCCATATTGAATGGCATCTAAACACGGCATGTCCTCTTGGTTACTCATAGCAAACACATGCAATGTTTCTGCCAATGGACCTCCGGGTTACCCGGAGGTCCATTGGCTGAAACATTGCTTGTGCACAGGCCATATGTACAGAATTTGATAGCTTTACTTGGGCCATAACGCGTACATTAATGCGCATATCAACGTGCTATTTGTGCGCATTTCATGACAGGACTTCTAGTTTTAACTGTATAAAGGTGATAATTAATGGCAAAATTAATCTCTTTTTCGAAGGGTTAACCATACATTTTCAGGTAACCTGAATGTATCTGTTTCATATTGTAGGCTAAAGGGGTGAAATCATTATTTCCTCATCTATCAGGAATTAGGTTTCTTATGATGTCTTAAGAAATGTGTTTGTAATATCTGGTGCAAATATATAAGGAAACAGGCTCTTTAATCCACAAAGCCAGGAAACACCAATAAGGAAGAACCCAGATGTCAAATAATTTTTAATATTTTATAAGTTTTTTTTATTATTCTTTCCTATTTAAGGTCAGTTACTTTTTTACACTACAGACTGTTATTACACTACAGACTGTTTTTCCACTCCACAATCCCAAAAGAACTTTGGGTAATATTTCATGTTTTAGCATAAAATGACAGACTGTTAATTTCAATAGGGCTATCGGATAACAATTATTTTGTGGACAATTACACTGAGAGGTAATATTATATATCAACTTATAGATTTTTTTTATTTCTTTCCAATCTTATGTATAATGCATCCTCTCTCTCTCTCTCTCTCTCTCTCTCTCTCTCTCTCTCTCTCTCTTGTTCTCATTAGGTGAATATTTTTCATTTGGGAAATAAAGAAGGCTTCACTGTACGTGTATGTATAGTACATGGAGAGTGGGTTACCACTAAAATACCCATGGAGTGGAAGTTCCACACATACAATAATTGTCAATTCCTCTGATAATGCAAGAACACCAAGCAGAGTTTCAGTCAATGGACCTCAAGGTTAAACCTGGAGGTCCATTGGCTGAAACTTTGTTTGGCATTCTTATGCTTTTTCATAGACAATGAGTTTTTTTTGTCTGGGTGAAAACTTCACTCCATGGGTGGTTTAATGGTGATCCACTCCATTCTCCAAGTACTGTAGGTTAGAGTAAATTTCTGCTGATTGAATAAAAGAGAGTGTAATTCATTTGAAATTGATAAGGGCAACCCTGGAATCAGAGGTGGCCTGGCCATATGGTCCACCGGGAAACTTCCCCCTGGGGCCCCAAAAATTCATGCAGCCCAACACGTGTGATGCATGAAATTTTGTGAAAATAACCAATAGACAAAATTGAACTGATTACATAGACTGTTGATATACCAAAATGCTCTCCATGTGGGCTGCCATTGGCACCATACCACCAGTCTAGTCTGCCATTGGCACCATACCACCAGTCTAGTCTGCCATCGGCACCATACCACCAGTCTAGTCTGCCATCGGCACCATACCACCAGTCTAGTCTGCCATTGGCACCATACCACCAGTCTAGTCTGCCATCGGCACCATACCACCAGTCTAGTCTGCCATCGGCACCATACCACCAGTCTAGTCTGCCATCGGCACCATACCACCAGTCTAGTCTGCCATCGGCACCATACCACCAGTCTAGTCTGCCATCGGCACCATACCACCAGTCTAGTCTGCCATCGGCACCATACCACCAGTCTAGTCTGCCATCGGCACCATACCACCAGTCTAGTCTGCCATCGGCACCATACCACCAGTCTAGTCTGCCATTGGCACCATACCACCAGTCTAGTCTGCCATCGGCACCATACCACCAGTCTAGTCTGCCATCGGCACCATACCACCAGTCTAGTCTGCCATCGGCAGTCCACATGGAGACATTTCGATATACCAGCAGTCTAGTCTGCATTTGAAAAATCAAAATTTTCTCCCATTGGGTTGAATCATGGTCAGCTCGATGGTGCAACCATTTCTTTCCGAATGACAACAAAGATGATATAAATATGCCATGGAAGTGTCCCCTATGTGGACTGCAATTGATCGCTCAGATGCAGGTAAGCAGCATTCTTCCAGTTCAAAAAATCAACATTTTCTCTGGGTCCAGGACCCCTTGGTGTATTTCCCGGTAACTTTTCTTGGTTCAGTCTGCCCCTGCCTGGAATTCTTCTCAATTACAGATACTTTTTACCTCAAAACATCAGGCGTAAATGTTTAATTCATTACAATATTCGATGGAGCTCCCTGGGAAAGAATATCAATTTTACAATGTCATAAGAAAGGGAAAGAAAAAATACTTTCTTTACTTATTGGGGTTTAATGACACTTTTGACAACCAGGGTCACCTAGTGTCAGACAGTTTCACAGGTGGAGGAAGCCGGAGTACCCAGAGAGAGAACCACCAAGCAATGGCGAGCAACTGTCAGACTCCACACAAGCAGGGTTAGTATTAATTGAAGACAAGTGCACCATTGACATGCAGTAGGCCTTAGCACACAAAACCACCATGCCCTCACATGGGCAATCAGGATTAAGTGTCTTGCCCAACGACACAACATGGTTTTTGATTCGAACTGAGCACATCTCAGCTTGAGGCTTCTTCTCTACCTACTGAGCTGCCATGCTCCCTTACATTATGATTTCATCACTTGAGCATTCTTTTTACCTATAGTAATATCAGACCTGAAAATAAGCTGTCTGACATTTGCAAAATGAGGTCCCCAGAGGGTGAATTTGATGATGCTATCCCATACAGTGGGCCATTTTATCCTCTGGGTACCTCTTTCTGTTTAGTCTTAGACCCTGATTCAGATTGAGGTTCACAGAGGGTAAATTTAGTGATGCTACCCTGCTGTGCAGGGTAGCATCACTAAATTCACCCTCTGGGGACCTCATTTTGCAGATGACAGTCTGCTTATTTTCTGGCTTGAGTAATACATCTTACTTGTTGAATTTTATTTTATTTCACTGATGAAATTTCCGCCGTGATAGAATACTCTTTTCGGTGAGGGCTGACGGAGCACTTTCAAGCAATATTTATCACATGAAATCATTTCAATACCAAAGTCAGAAAGTAGTAAACTTTATGATCATTGTAAAATGATTTGTAGCTCTGTTTAAGTGTAAACAAATGAACATGAAAAGCATTTCAAGTGGACTTTTATTATCCCCACCATGAAGTGGGATGGAGATATAGGAATGGGTTCTGTCTATCCATTCATCCATCAGTCCATCCTTCCATCTGCCCAGCCTCCCATCCATCCCTCCATCCATTTGTCCTTTCCATTTCTTGTTATCAAATTTAGAAAAAAACATTCAAAGCAATTTACTCGAATTTGATATATAGCTTTTTGGTGATAATGCCTTGAATGGAATTGCAAACCAGCTCTGTCCATGCATTTCATCAAGAGTTATTGCCCTTGTTGTACTTAAATATTTAATTCATTACAATGTTTGATGGAGCTCCCTGAGAAAGAATATCAATATAATTTCATTAACATTTCATGTCTTTGCATTTCAAAGAAAACCAAAAATTTTTTTCCAAATTTAGGCTACATCTTTTTTTGTGATAATATCATTTGCAAACCAGCTGTATCTAAGTATTTCTTTGTATGTTATTGCTCAAGTTGGGCTTGAGTGGTGGAGGATTGGACATCCCATGGCATTTCACTTGTTCTGTTTATAGGAGCTCTAGTACTGCAGGTTAGAACCCGAAGCCATGAAAATTCATTTTCATGGCTGGCTGAAGGAAAATATGGCTGGCTAGCTGGCTCAGCCGGCTAAGGTTTTATTTCGCGGCTGACGGCTCAATACGGCTCAGCTGACTGAGTGGTGTTACAGATCCACCTATGATGAACTGTAAAGCTCGTCACGCTACTAACAGGCTAATAACAACATAATATCGTGCTAAAGTTCTTTATTGTTAAAATTTTAAGGAATAAAAGCGTCCCTAAACACATTTTACAACAGAAACTCACTGGTTACTGATTAGGCTTTGACGAACACTTTTCTTTATAGCCAGATTATTGTCTTATTATTGTCACATTGCTATAGTTATCTGGCAATAATAAATCAATATTCTGGTGTTATTGACACGCTGTTGTTGCCAAAGGGTACAAATATATACTATAAAAATGTTTTTTTATTATTGTGTTCTATGAAATAGACCCGGTTCCAAAATCTTAAGTTTCTAATTTCTTTGACTGGCATTAGTGGCATATAAAAGTTGTTGATCTGAACAATGGTAAGAGGTTTTGGATATACAACTTCTTTATTACAATAAACGCGACGTTTTAGTTTAATTACTAACATCGTTTTCAAACAAGTGGAAACGGTGTTAGTATCTACACTGAAACGTCGCATTTATCGTAATAAAGAAGTTGTTTTTCCCAAAACTCTTATCATTCGTCAATGAATTTCTATTGTTCATGGAGAGAAGGGTTTTTATTATGATTGAAATATTACATTTTCGGAGCTAAAATCAGTTTTATTCTGTTGTTGTATGTGTTACCAACTGAATTGAAGGAATTCATAAATATGAACAACTCAGCCATGTGCGGTGAGTTATAGTACGTTCCAATGTTGATCTTTTTGTGAATACTGGCAACAAAATTGGTGACTACACAATGGCAGTAGTATGAGACCCTTGACGTTGTCCCAAAATAGGTATGAGAACCCTGCCGTAGATAGGAAAACTCAATACCCTCTTCCTCTCCTAGTGCCGCAAAAAAGCATAAATCGTGTACTTGTATCACAGATTAGTAGACCAAAACAAAACTCAAACGTGGAGGAAATGCACAAGCACATATCTTACTCGGGAAGATTTCTACTTCTAGGAATTAGGGCTAGGTAGTCAGCAGTAACACATTTAGGCATTGTTCTAACATTCATTTAATGAAAATTTGACAATTTACACGGCTTAGCCGGCACAAACTTTCATGGCAGCTGATTTATAATACGGCTGGCTGAAAAAAAAATGTGGCTGGCTGCGGCTGACAAAAAATATGGCTGGCGGCAGCAGCTCATGGCGGCGGCTTCGGGGTCTACTGCAGGTGATTGAAAAATGGTTGACCTGTTCCTTTCGAAGCAGATGAAAGGCCAATAAAACAATCATTCAGCCAGTTAGTACAGGTCTGTGTACAGAATGTGTGAAATATTCCTCTGGGTGTGACTGTACTAAATATTTGAATCAGAGTTACCTGCCTTGAATAGTTGCACTCAGAAATGATGCTATCTCCAAATCTACTAAGCAGCCTTGAGAAAATTTATCTTTTCAATAAATATTTGAAGGATTGTACTGACATCATACATTATTGTTGAATATTCCAGATAAATAAAGAGGGTGATTTGATGACTTTTTGGACCTAAAAAATACAATTGACTATTGGTGTGTTTTTGTTGGATTTTCCCTGAAAAATATGTCAACATGACCAGTACTTCACTTCCTGTCAGTTTTGATCTCTTATTTGTTGCATGACCTGTTTTGAGATCAGAAAAAGTTATCTGAAGGGCTATACTTGATAAAGATAATTGAATGCCAAAATTAAAGTTATACGATCATATTTGTTTTCAACTGAACGTTATAATGGTCGCCTATGGGAAAATATACAGTATGTGGAGAGTGGTTTGTAACTAAATCACCCGTGGAGTGGAGTTATCACCCAAGCTATAAGTTTCACATTTTGAACATATCAACAAAAGACACAAGCAATGTTTCAGCCAATGGACCTCCCCCGGAGGTCCATTGGCTGAAACTTTGCTTGTGCTGGTTATGCTTTGCAACAAATTTTCAATTATTGCTTGGGTGGAATCTCCACTCTGTGGGTGATTTAGTGATAATACAATCTTCACGTACTGTATAGTACTGTGAAACCTATAACATAAATCTCTTGTCTGAGAAAAGGATTATTCTTCACTGACCTAGGAAGTAGAGTAGTGCTTGTTTATTGTGGTAAAGAAGTTCTGCTTTGACTGGTAAAATAGGACCTGGTAACGAATGTCAGTAGTAAACATGGGTATAAACGATTGGCTAAACTTGCCTTCATTCCTATGTTGTCATATATAGGCATTGATGCTGAAAATGTTCTTAAGCACCAATAGATAAATAGATACTTTCATTTCTTTAGTATGATCTGCAGTACCAGTTTTTGTAATCCCCAGCACTCTGGTAGTGCAGCAGAATTTATAATCCCCAGCACTCTGGTAGTGCAACAGAATTTTCTCCAATCACTGTATTTTCCTCTTGTTTAACTATGAATTATGTCTTGTTTCACAGAGCTACCAATTATGTCTTGTTTCACAGAGCTCAGTGAGATATGTTAACCCTTCATCCAACGTAACGGCCAAAACCGGCCAGCGTTATTCTAAAAAATCGCCAATTAATTTTCATTATTTTTTCATTTTTAGCTCAACTTTGGCGAAGCCAAATTTGAGCTTTTGTCATGGCCCGTAGTCCATCTGTCCGTCTGTCCGTACATCAACAATTGGATACAGCTTGGGCTAGAGGCCGTATTTATGAACCGATCTTTACGAAACTTCTTGGGTACCTTTGTTATGACTGTGGGACGAGAACGAGTGTTTTTGGGTGTGGTCCAAAATTCAAGATGGCTGCCAGCCACCATTTTGTACCGACGATGCAGAAATCTGTTTTTTGTACAGAACTTCCATATGAAAGCTCTGATTTGAATAATTTTGTGTATGAATGTTTAGTACCATGGGATACATTACATATAATACAGGTTTTTTTCTTGTGCGTAAATTGTGCAAATTAGACTAATTTTGATGTTTTTTGGGGTTACTTTCAGCACTGTAAGTGCAAATGCCAATACGGCTTGGGCTAGAGGCCGTATTTATGAACCGATCTTTACGAAACTTCTTGGGTGCCTTTGGTATCACCGTGGGACAAGAACGAATGTTTTGGGGTCCGGTCCAAAATTCAAGGTGGCCGATGGCAGCCATTTTGTACAAAATTAGGTGCAATCAGATTTTTGTACAGAACTTCCATATGAAAGCGCTGATTTGAATAATTTTTTTTGTGAATGTTTAGTACCATGGGATACATCACATATAATACAGGTTTTTTTCTCGTGCAAAAATTATGCAAATTAGATGAACTTTAATTTTTTCAGTGCGACTTACACACAGTAAGTACACATGTCAATACGGCTCGGGCTAGAGTCTGTATTTATGAACTGATCTTCACGAAATGTCTTGGGTACCTTTGTTATCACCTTGGGATGAGAACGAGTGTTTCTGGGTGCGGTCTAAAATTCAAGATGGCTGCCAGTGGCCATTTTGTACCGAAATTAGGTCTAATCAGTTTTTTGTACACAACTTCTATACAGCTCAGACTAGGGGCCATATTTATGAACCAATCTTTACGAAACTTCTTGGGTACCTTTGTTATCACCGTGGGATGAGAGCGAGTGTTTTTGGGTGTGGTCCGAAATTCAAGATGGCCACCAGCAGCAATTTTGTACCAAAATTAGTGCAATCAGTCTTTTGTACAGAACTTCTGTATGAAAGTTCTGATTTGAATAAATGTTTGTATGAATGTTTAGTAACATGGAATACATCACATATTGTAAGGGTTTTTTTTTTTGTGCAGAAATTATGCATATTAGATGAACTTTGATTTATTCAGTGCTACTTACACAATGTAAGCACACATGTCAATACGGCTCAGGGTAGAGGCTGTATTTATGAACCGATCTTCACAAAACTTCTTGGGTACCTTTGTTATCACCTTGGGATGAGAATGAGTGTTTTTGGGTACGGTCCAAAATTCAAGATGGCTGCCAGTGGCCATTTTGTATAGATATTAGGTCCAATCAGTTTTTTTGTCACAAGTTCTATACAGCTCGTATTTATGAACTGATCTTCACAAAACTTCTTGGGTACTTTTGTTTTCACCTTGGGACAGGAACGAGTGTGTTTTGGGGTGCCTTTGTTATCACTGTGCTATGAGAACAAATATTTTGGGGTTCAGTCAGACCCACTCTGGGACTCAAAGATTTTTTTCTAGTTTAGCATCTGACTGTCACCCACCTTTACAATACTTTACCTATACATTTGTTACAGGCAACGGTCAGTATTTATGTACAGACCGTTACAATACTTTATATGTACCTTTGTTATCAGGTCATTACCTAGATGTTTGTCATTGCTGTGTCACATACTATACATGTACATGTCTTTGTCTTGACAAGTTGAGCTACAGTGTCATTGACACTTTCATTTGTCTCAAAAACATAGGTTATGACCCCCTCGTTGGAACGAGCTCGTCGAGCTTGTTCCAATGAGGGGTCATAACCTATGTTTTTGAGACAAAAAATGAGTTATTCAAGAATTTTTTGTTCAAGTGTCGTCTGCTTTCATGTTAGGTAAAGGGTTAAACAAGGTATATTTGTTTAAATATCAAAATGCTTTATGGGAAATATTTGCTGATGAAAACTTGGTGCCATTCTGACATCAGAGTGCAGAGGGTTAATTATGGCCCCTCATTGGAATGAGCTCAATGAGCCCATTCCAATGAGGGGGTCATAAGCTATATTTTTTTTTTTTTTTAAATTTTATATTAAATGTAAAGTGTAATTTTTTTAATACCACTGGTTGGATGTAGCCATTATTTTATGTACATTACATAGAGAGTGGATTGTAACTAAATCACCCACAGAGTGGAGTTATCACCAAGCTATAACTTTCCAATTTTGTACATATTGACAAAAAACACAAGCAATGTTTCAGCCAATGGACCTTTGGGTTTAACCCGGAGGTCCACTGGCTGAAACTGTGCCTGTGCTGGTTATGCTTTGCAACAAATTTGCAATTATTGCTTGGGTGGAATCTCCACTCTACGGGTGATTTAGTGATAATACACTATCCATGTACTGTAAGTTACCTTGGACATTTAATCAAGGAATGTACACATCCTTCTCTATTCCTGTAAGCTTAATTTATTTATTTATTTATTTATTTTTTTATTTATTTATTTGGGTTTAACAACACTTTTGACAGCACCTTGAAGCTTAATGAACAGATTTGCTGACTTTGACATACCCAACATGTAAAATTCTCCAATCAGATGAAGAATAAATTAGTTAATTACAAATACAGAAGGCAGGCTTATGTAAATGACAAGCCATACATGTGCAATATTTGCTCTCAAAGAATATTTGTGACAACTAACAGATTGCTTGTATTACTTGGAACCAGTAGGATGTATTGCCATTACATCATGAAGCCATTATATAAGTCTCACAGTTGGTAATGATTATGAATATCTAGAGTGTATCATGTTCTCACACATTCCTTATCTCCCATCATTAGTTGACCATTCAACAGTTATTATTAGAGAACATTATCAATAAAACCAGCTGGTCACCCAAGTCACACATCCAGTCTCTGATCAGCTGTTGTAGCATAAAGTTGTGGAAAATATCTGTTGTCAGTATGCTTCATTAGAATGGTGAGAATCTTTGGAGGAAAGAGAACATACAGTGGAATCAGTTTCTAGCTTTTCTTGGATTTATATGTTAAAATAGCTGCAAGAAACAGATTTATTTACAAATTTAAGGTGTGGTAATAAATTTGCTACAGGTACAGTTAAAACTAGAAGTCCTGTCCTGAACTGTGCGCTTTTCTAGGCTTAATTGCACGCGTGAATTGCGAGCAAATGCCATATCGAATGGCATCTAAAGCACAGCAGGTTCTCCTGGTTACTCATCAAATGCACAGGCAATGTTTCTGCCAATGGACCTCCGGGTTACCTGGAGGTCCATTGGCAGAAACATTGCTTGTGTACAGCCCACTTGTACAGAATTTGATAGCCTTACTGTGGTCATAACGCGTAGATTATCGCGCAGATCGACGTGTTATTTGTGCGCATTTCATGACAGGACTTCTAGTTTTAACTGTATATAAGATTTATCTTGGTACTAATTTTTTTCCATCTTCACTGTTGTAGAATACAGTACATGGACGGTGGATGGTTACTAAATCACTCATGTGGTAGTTTCTCCACTCAAACAACATTCCTTGCCTTGGAAAAAGCATTAGAATGATGAGCAAAGTTTCAGCCAAGGGACCTCCGGGTTCAACCCGGAGGTCCCTTGGCTAAAATTGTGCTTGTTCTTTTCATGCATTGCAACAGGAATCGACTGTTATTGTCTGGGTGGAAACTTCAATTCTTGAGTGTTTTAGTGGTAATTCATGTACTTTGCAAACTTAACCCTTACCACATTGATGTCAAAGTAATGAAATTGTAAGCAGCAAATTCTTTGTCATAAAGCAACTAGAAATTTAACTAATTCAATTTTGTTTGACAGAGCTCATTGAGCTTTGTTTGACAGAGCTCATTAAGCTTTGTTTGTGCCTCAGTTATATTAAAATACAGCTTGAGTTCAATGAGTTTTGGTCCAATGACTTTTACAAGAGTTATGCGGCTTTTCAACTTGGAAATTGCCTACCATGTGTATTATGCAAGACTAGGTGTAGCTCTTGTTTTTTTTTTACTCAGTGAGCTTAGCAACTGATCCCCTACAACCTCTAAGAATGATCAAAGAGTAGTTAGGCTGAACTCAGTGGAAATTCTTAGAGACAAGGCTTTTTGTGATGGTGTCAAGCTGTCAGGCTGAAATTGTATTTACTTATCCTTCTGAAACTGAGGTTTTATCCTGAAACTGAACCCAAACCGAAACTGAAAAATCAAAATCTCCCAGCTCTATCTTAAACCCTAAAGTACAAGACAAAATAAATTGTAGAATAACCACTATAAACTATGTATCTTTCTCTTCATACACTGATCTGACCAGAATCTGACATCATTTTCTGGAAAGCTCTCACTGAGAGCTTTCCAGAAAATGATGTCAGATTCTGATTTTATCAGTGCAGTAGCATCAGTATACTTAGTTATGCTACAACTTATTTTGCATCTACTGTAATATGGCCTAAAAATGTTAAAAATCTGTTTCTCAGTCCCTCCCGCATGGTCCTTTTGGCTGCTGCATGCTCTCTTTTTATAACCTATGCAAGCTTACAAAAATAAAAATTTAAATGGTTTAGTTCTGATATTTTACCCAAGTTAATAAAATTGATAAATTTGTCCCTTGAGTGCAAGAAGGCTTTGCAATGCTTCAGAAAGCCTTCTTGCACTCAAGGGACAAAATGCACCACCACCCATGCTATTCCGTAGATTATAAGAACATGAACTTTTGATGGCAAAAAAAATAATTACAATATTAAAAAATAAAATTAAAAAAAAATGCTTGCACATGCACATGCACATTTTACAAAAAATGGCCTGAGAAACAGAAGATCTACTTTGTGGGGCCTAAAGAAACAAACTTTTCATCAAAGTCCAAATATGAGCTTTTATAGATCAAACTCAGTTAAAAGAAAAACAAACAGCATGGTCAATCGAATTGTTATAGAATATCGACAGGTAGAAGTCAATGCCTTTGATATCCCATTAAATTTGATCATAATAACCATACTATTATATAGATAAAAATATCACAGACGGTGATCGATACCATATTTTTCATTAATTGCATTGAAAGGGAAACCCACAAATTCTATTAAGAAATGGCTGAAATTGATTTTCCCCCATTGTTTGTGCCTGCACTATAAATTTATGTGTAATAGCAGGTAGGCTTTCATATTTTTTCTGCAAACAATAGAGTGCTGATATGTACCCAATAAACTGGAATGGTTCAGTTGTGTGTGGCTTTCTTTATGAGATGAGAGTAGTTGGGAGGCAGGAATAAGGTGGGAACAATTATTTTATAAAAGAATTTTATATAAGGACAATTTTTAATTCTTACAGTGGAGCCTGAGAGAGTGATTTAGTAACAGTGCAGTCACCATGGACGGGTCATAATCCACCCGGTGGGCAGTGTTTTCCATGCATTGTTTTTACCAGATATTAAAAATCAGCATCAGCAAAATTTTAATTAATGAAGCACCAGGTTGCACCCCGTGCTTCATTAATTAGATTTTTGATGATTATTCCTATAATTAGAGTTTAGAATATAATATTACTGCATCCGTTAAAATATTGCCCACCCATGGAAAATGACCAGTCAATGGAAGCTATACCGTATAACACGCTCTTTCCAATAAATTGTTATAAAATAAATTCACAGATCTTAAACATAGTTTAATCCCTCAACTATTGACTCTACCATATCTGCCTGCTTAACCCTTTACCCAACGAATCGGCCGCATCCGGATATGCAAATTCAGCAGTTGAAAAAATAGTAATTTTTTCAAAAAATTTCAACAAAACCATATCATGTGAGTCCTCATTGGAACCAGCTCCTTGAGCTTGTTTGAACGAGGAGGTCACATGATATGGTTTTGTTGAATTGTTTTTGAGAAAAATTTGAAAAGAAATAATTAAAATAAAAATCTTGATAACAAGTGTTTTTGTTAAAGGATTAACCAGTGAATTACAGTTTAGCTGCCGTGGACTGTTTGTAATCCACGCATGGGCAGTGATGTCCATGCAACTCTTTACCAGGTACAGTTAAAACTAGAAGTCCTGTCACGAACTGTGCGCTTATCTAGGCTTAATTACATGTGGGAATTGCGCGCAATTGCCATATCGAATGGCATCCAAAGCACGGCAGGTTCTCCTGGTTACTCATAGCAAACACAGGCAATGTTTCTGCCAATGGACCTCCGGGTTACCCGGAGGTCCATTGGCTGAAATATTGCTTGTGCACAGGCCATATGTACATAATTTGATAGCCCTACATAACGCATAGATTAATGTGCAGATCGACGTGCGCATTCCACGACAGGACTTCTAGTTTTAACTGTAATTAAAATCATCAGCAAAATTTTAATTACTGAAGCGCAGGGTTGAACCTGGAGCTTCAGCAATTAAATTTTTGATGATTATTCGTGTAATTAGTGTTTGGAATCTAATATAAAAATTGCCAACCTGTGGTAAGTGACCAGTCCATGGCGGCTGTGCTGTACAAGTAAATCAATGATGTCATTATTTGTTCACCCGCTACTAGCAAATTTTTCAATCTGTTATACAAAATACTTTGTCAACTTAACCCTTTACCCAGGGCACATGGTATCAATTTTTTTTTAAATTTAAAACAAAATGTCAACAATACCATATCGTGTGACCCCTCATTGGAATGAGCTCGGTGAGCTCATTCCAATGAGGGGTCACATGATATGGTTTTGTAGAAATTATTTTTTTGAACTGTTCAATTTATATATAAATTACAGTTAAAACTGGAAGTCCTGTCACAAACAGTGCGCTTATCTAGGCTTAATTGCGCGAAAGAATTGCACGCAATTGCCATATTGAATGGCATCCAAAGCACAGCAGGTTCTCCTGGTTACCCGGAGGTCCATTGGCTGAAACATTGCTTGTGCACAGAAATTAATGGCCTTACTGTGGTCAAACGCGTAGATTAACGCGCAGATCAACGTGCTATTTGTGCGCATTTGATGACAGGACTTCTAGTTTTAACTATATGTGGACAGATGCGACCCATTCATTATAATGAAAGGGTTAACCCCCTTGCACACTGATGTCAAAATTATAAACTTTCAACCTGAAAATCAATCAGCTCTGTCAAATAAGATTGAATTAATTAAATTCCTAGTTGTACTCTGGGAAAAATTAGCTGCTTGAAATTTTGATATTTTAACAACAGTGTGTTGAGGGTTAACAGAGAGAGGTACATTGATTTTGATGCCTGTCTCTTTTTATAATTTATATAACGTAGTGTGAGCACAACTATAGTACTAGTGGCTCAGTAGTAATGTCATTGAATGTCTAACTGAAAGGTCCAAGCTTCAATCACTGCCAGGGATGCATTGTGTCCTTAGGCAAGGCACTTAATCCCAATTGATCACATGGGGGTATGAATGCGCTGTTTACTAAGGTGTACTGTTCGTTTATGGTGTACTTGTCTTCAAACATTGCTTACCCTGCTTGTGTGGAATTAGAACGTTGGGGAGTATATCAGTTGCTCGGTGGTTCTCTCCGGGTTCTCCAGCTTCCTCCACCCATAAAACTGTCTGACACGAGGTGACACTGGCTGTCAAAAGTGTCATTAATTCCCAATAAATAATTAAATAAATGAAACGTAGTTTCAACCAATCGACCTCTGGGTCAAACCCAGAGATCCATTGACTGAACCTTTATTTGTGCATAGTTGCATATATTTTGAGGCTTCTGTATGTGTGGATTTTCCACTCAATGGATGTTTTAGTGAATAATTCACTCTCCACATACTGTAGCTTCAAGCCCAACCAGGTTTTTTGAAGGTGATAAACATATACAAAGTCAGTAAGGAAACACACACTTCAAGTCTCTCTCTCTCCAATCAACTGTTATGAAATAATTTTCATGAGCCTTTGTGGTCAGGGCAGAGGAACTAAAGTGGTGCAGTCAAAACTTATGTTAGGCCTAAAAAAATTAAAAATCTGTTTATCAGGCCCTCCCGCATGATCCTTTTGGCTGCTGCATGCTCCTCTTTTATAACCAATGTAAACTTTAATAAAAAATAAAAATTAAATGTTTTATGTCTGATATTTTACCCAAGTTAAAAAAATTGATAAATTTGTCCCTTGAGTGCAAGAAGGCTTTGCAAAGCTTTGGCATTGCAAAGCCTTCTTGCACTCAAGGGACAAAATACTCTACCACCCATGCTATTCCATAGATTATGAGGCCTAAAAAAACCAAGATCATGAACTTTTGATGGCAAAAAAATAATTACAGGAATGAAAAATAAAATAAAAAAAAGCACTCATCCACATGCAATTTTACAAATAATGGCCTGAGAAACAGAAGATCTACTTTGTGTGGCCTTATGACTCCCAATATTTATATTTAAAAAAATGCCTACAGTTAAAACTAGAAGTCCTGTCATGAAATGCGCACAAATAGTACATTGATCTGCACGTTAATTTACGCGTTATGACCATAGTAAGGCTATCAAATTCTGTACATATGGACTGTGCATAAGCAGTGTTTCAGCCAATGGACATCCGGGTAATGAGTAACCAGGAGAACCTGTCGTGCTTTGGGTGCTATTCATTATGGCAACTGCGCACAATTCCAACGCGCAATTAATCCTAGATAAGCGCACAGTTCGTGACAGGACTTCTAGTTTTAACTGTAGGTACAGTACGTGGAGAGTGGATTGTACCTAAATCACCAACGGAGTGGAGTTATCACCCAAGCTATAACTTTCAAATTTTGTACATATCGACAAAAAACACAAGCAATGTTTCAGCCAATGGACCTCCGGGTTTAACCCGGAGGTCCATTGGCTGAAACTTTGCTTGTGCTGGTTAGGCTTTGCAACAAATTTGCAATTATTGCTTGGGTGGAATCTCCACTCTGTGGGTGATTTAGTGATAATACACTCTCCACGTACTGTATTTCCGTCTCTCCATGAATCACTCATGGTAATCAGGTTTTTAAACTTTTTCAGCACAAAGCAAGGGTTAAACAATTCTTGTGTTGAAATGAGTTTGAGATTTATTTTTAGGTATATTAACATCACATGTCACATACTGGTAGACAGTACCATATCAAATCTTGATCGAAATATAAAATTTCTGTCCATAATTGTAGTTTGGTGTAAAAATCGTTTCACCTGAGTCCTTATTATTGATTATTCTATTTACATAGGTTCCAGTATTGATTGGACAAGAAAGCAAGGTGTTTTAGTGTATTAAATTATGGGTGTCACAGATATGAATGCCACGCACTACGATTTTTAAAATGGGGAAATATTGGAATCCATTCTTTGTACTGGCAGAGACAAAATAAATGATAATTGTATTTATAGTGGTTCAGCAATGTTATATGATGATAGCATAGAATTTTGTGAACTTATTTAGATGAAGGGTGCCTTGAAATTCAACTGATTTACTGCAGTTAGAAGCCCTTTTTTATTGGGGTTGGGGGAACCCCTGTGAGCCCAGGAAGTGCTTGTTTACTGTGGTAAACATGTGTGCTTTACTGGTAAAATAGGACTCAGAACCAATGCCTAGGAAGTAGGCTGCACGGTATAAATTAATGGATAAACTTGAGTTCATCATACCTATGTTACTGTCATGATATAGCCAAAGATATTGAAAGTGACTTTAAGCACGAATAAATTAATAAATAAATTGAGGTGTGGGAGTCTTCTGAAAAGCAGTGAGAGCAAGTGGCACTTAATCCTGATTGCCCACAGGGGGGTGGGGGGGGGGCATGGTGGTGCTGTGTGCTAAAGTGTACTGCATGTCAGTGGTGCACTTGTCTTCAACCAATGCTAACCTCACTTGTGTGGAGTTGGTATGTTGGGGTGTCTGACATTTGCTCACCATTTCTCGGTGGTTCTCTCTGGGTACTCCGGCTTCTTCCACCCATAAAACTGTCCAACATGAGGTGACCCTGGCTGTCAAAATTGTCATTAAGCCCAAATAAATAAATAAATAAATAAATAAATAAATAAATAAATAAATAAATAAATAAATAAATAAATAGTGGGAGCAAGTTATTATGTTTTGAGGCTGAATTTATCAACCTAGGATATCCAAACTGATTTCTGATGGTTCATGAAAGTTTATGAAATGCCATTATGTGGCACACTGATGGAAAGGGCTCGGAGAGTTCTTCCCAGCAGTGTGCACCATGATGACATATATTATTGTAGTGGTCAAGGTATAAGGGCCATTTACCAACCAGCCTGGTTGGTCAAGATCTCTCAGTCTCATGGTAAATCGGTCGCTTTGTGTGCAAGAGGTCAATGGTTCGAGCCTTGGCTCCCTCACTTCTCTCTCGATCTGTTAGATTGGTTGGTGCCATTGTGGATGCTGTGGTGAAGCATGGTGGATGTTTTGACTGCTCTGAGGTGGAAGCTGGGGTGAGATTCACTGTGGGTGAATCTCAAAAGAACGTGGGAGTAGTGTAGTGGTTGAGTATTAAGGGCCATTTACCAACCAGTCTGGTTGGTCCAGATCTCTTAGTCTTGTGGTAAATTTTGATCGCTTTGTGTGCTAGAGGTTGATGGTTCAAGCCTCGGCTCCTGCACTTCTCTCTCAATCTGTTACATTATAGACAAACAGATAAAAAAAGCCTTATCTAATCTCCAAGGAGTGGGTGGTGGATCACTTTTATCTGCTGGAGTACCGGAAGCCTAGATTGGGCTTTATTCTGAAGTGCAGCTGCCTCAGCTTTTAGACTTCATTTTCTGTGAATGTGGTTCAGATTACCTTTGAAGTGAAATTTTCCTGTCACAATTTATGAGAGAGTGCCTCAAGACACTCTCCCATAAATGGTGACAAGGAAGGCTGATGAACAAATTTTAATGACCAAAAATAACTCAGCACTCTTTCCTTTAACCCTTTACCTAACCTGAAAAGCAGACGACGCTTGAAAGAATATTTCTTGCATAACTAATTTTTTTTATTTTTTGTCTCAAAAACATAGGTTATGACCCCTCGTTGGAACGAGCTCGATGAGCTCGTTCCAATGAGGGGTCATAACCTATGTTGTTGAGACAAAAAATGAAAAAAATAATGAAAATTAATTGGCGATTTTTGAGAATAGCGCTGGCCGGTTTTGGCCGTTATGTTAGGTAAAGGGTTAAACAATGCCAGGGAATTTTCTACTTCAGAATAACTTACCCTTTATGAAAAAGGCACAAGATGTTTTTGCCAGTTTTCAGTTCACGGACCAAAGATTACACTATGGTAATGTACCAATGATTGCACTATGGTGCATGGAGAGTGTATTATCACTAAATCATCCACAGAGTGGCGATTCCACCCAAGCAATAATTGCAAATTTGTTGCAAATCATAACAAGCACAGGCAAAGTCCTAGCCAATGGACCTCCGGGTTAAACCCGGAGGTCCATTGACTGAAACATTACTTGTGTTTTTTGTCAATATGTACAGAATTTGAAAGTGATACTTTGGGTGATAACTCCACTTCATGGGTGATTTTGTTACAATCCACTTTCCACATACTGTATGTGTTAGTGCTTTTTGTGCTTTGTTCTTAGAGAAAATGTAGGCCTAAATAATTTTGGCCAAGCCTGAAAATAAGTAATCTGTCATTTGCAGAATGAGGTCCCCACAGGGAGAATTTGCTGATGTTATCCCATAGAGTGTGCCAATTTATCCTCTGGGCACCTCTTCCTGTTTAGACTTGAGACCTTGATTCTGATTTTGTTCACAAAGGGTAAATTTAGTGATGATACCCTGCTGTGCAGTGTAGCATCACCAAATTCACCCTCTGGGGCTCCTCATTCTGAAGATAACAGTCTGCTTATTTTCAGGCTTGATTTTGTCATGGAAAGTTTATGCCACTCGACATTTAAATGATGAATGAAAGGTTTTAGCACGCCAAAGGCGCACAGGGACGATGTGGGATTTATAAATCCCTTACGACCCGGTTAACCTTATTTTTTCCCTTGGATCACACAGGCCTAGCTTTCCTATTGCCTCAAATGGGGTCTGAGGGGGTATGCACGCGGTTAGAATTCCCGGCAGTTTATGTTGGAGTGATATAGCTTGTCAATAATCAATCCCTGAATGCCATTAAGACTATTGGAGAGTGGGCTCTATTCGGTTCCAGCTTGGCGATGGTAGAGGTTTGAGTCCCACCATGGTGGCGAGCCAGAATATAATGTTGTGTGATGGCAAATTTAAGGGAAGAAGTGAAAAGAAAACCAAACAGCAATGCCATTTTGGTAGCAGCCCTGGTATATGACCAAGCAACGCCGGTTTGGTAGCGGCCCCGGTATATGACCATTTAGTTATTTAAATGGAGTTTTCTGCTTATACATGTACTATTTACTTTCTAGACTTGATTAGCAAGTGTAAAAAAAAACTCCCAAATACATTCCTGTTTGGTGTTGTCAGCAGGGTTGATGCTAATTAATAGGGGTGATAACCATTGTAGAAAAGATTATGTAATTCTGACACTGTGTCATATTGGTCATAAAAGACTTACACAAACCTTTTTGTAAGAGAGTAATATGTGATCAGAGTGTGTTCCTTGCCAGTAGGTGTTGACAGAGGATCACAATCATGTCAGAGGGCAGTATTTCACTTGGAGGATCTCAAAGAGATCTATTTTATCATATGAGCCCACACAAAATTTTATCATTTCTTAAATTAATCATCCATTTTAACAAATTAAAAAAAAAAAAATTTCTTTAAAACTAGACTCGTCAAGTCTGACATCATCAGGTTGATTTACAGTACGTGGAGAGTGTATTATCACTAAATCACCCACTGAGTGGAGATTCCACCCAAACAATAATTGCAAATTTGTTGCAAAATATAACCAACACAAGCAAAGTTTCAGCCAATGGACCACCGGGTTAAACCTGGAGGTCCATTGGCTGAAACACTGCTTGTGTCTTTCGATATGTTCAAAATTTGAAAGTTATAGCTTGGGTGATAACTCCACTCCATGGGTGATTTAGTTACAAGCCACTCTCCATGTACTGTAGAAGGGATTCACTTTGCTTGTATCATCACTCATTAGTCTTTAAACTACTTGGACATTCTATTGTATAATTACTTCCTATTTTTAATCAATTATTTTCCTTCATAATTGGCAACGACATGTTTTCCTTTCTACCGTTTTCTTGCCATGATATAGCCTAAGCTGCTGATGTAGCATTAAGCACCAATAAATGATTGCAAGACCTACAGCCCCTCTTGTCAAGAGGATGCCTATCCCATGTGTCAAGATAATTTTATGGAAGGCAACTGTGTGGGTAGGTACTAACAATACAGCTAACTAAAAGGCTCCTACTGATAAATTTTTTTCCCTAGGGCAGGCACCTGGACTCTTCCATGATAAGCAGGGGGTGTCCCCCCTCCCATTTCCTCCCCTATCTCATCACTTCCCGACTACATGTAAGCTGTAGCCTTGGTCAAAAGATGCAGTTAATTGTTGTCTCCCTTCCTCCCTCCCTCCCCCCCCCCCCCTCCAAATACTCCCAGTTTTTCATCAGAATGTAGGTACATGTAAATTAACATACGCTCGTTAATTTTGTACTGCTGTTAATGCTTTACCCAACACACATGATATCAAAAGTTGTTATTTTAAATATTATTTTTCCATAGTTTTCCCAAAAATTAAACAAAACCATATCATGTGACCCCCTCATTGGAATGAGCTCATTCCAATGAGGGGTCACATGATATGGTTTTGTTGAAATTGTTTGAAAAACAATATTTTTTCAACTATTCAGCTTAGAAACCATGCTGGTGAAGGTGCCGATTCATTAAGGGTTCATTGGATATTTTTCATTGAGCTCGTTCCAATGAGGAGTCATATGATAAGGTTTTGTTGAAATTGTTTAAAAAATAATATTTTTTCAACTATTCAGCCTAGAAATCATGCTGGCGGATGTGGCTAATTCGTCAAGTGTTAATTGGATATTTTTCAATGAGCTCGTTCCACTGAGGGGATCACATGATATGGTTTTGTTGAAATTGTTTGAAAAAATAATATTTTTTCAACTATTCAGCTTGGAAATCACGCTGACGGATGGGGCCGATTCGTTAAGGGTTAATTGGATATTTTTCATTGAGCTTGTTCCAATGAGGAGTCACATGATATGGTTTTGTTGAAATTGTTTAAAAAATAATATTTTTTCAACGATTCAGCTTAGAAATCAAGTTGATTGATGCAGCCGATTCGTTAAGGGTTAATTGGATATTTTCATTGAACTTGTTCCAGTGAGGGGTCATGAATATGGTTTGTTGAAATTGTTTAAAAAATAATATTTTTTTCAACTATTCAGCTTAGAAATCATGCTGATAGATACAGCTTATTCGTAAGGGTTAATTGGATATTTTTCTCTGGTGGCTATTTCATTAACAGTCTCCTACTGTACTGCATTTATGAAATGTGTAAAAATGAAGTAAGATAATACAATTGGCTGGAGAGTTAATGTGAAATTAATGGTCCATGAAAATGAGTCAGTTTTGAACTTCAAATCTAGTCTGACAGGAAACACCACTGGGACATAAAAAAAACCTTGGTTATAATGGGTTATCTGTGTTCAACTTCTTGTAGTGCTGACATCAAGAGACACAGACAGAAATCCTTCTGACAACCCTTTGCCCTGTAATGACTTTCAATTATATCAAATCCAGTTCTGAAAAGAAATCAATACAGCAATGTGAAAAATATGTTCGTCAAATTGGCAAGAATAGAGTCAGAAAGGTCCACCGATTCACTGTGTGTGTCTCGCTCAACTTCTTTTATTAGATTGCCTCTCAAATGTCCAATAATTGCGCAGCTATGAATGAAAAACGATTTCAGTTGAAAATCTTGAAAACAATTAAAAAATCAATTGATGGTAATTCCCTGTAAATTGGAATACTGTGTCCCTCTCAGGTAGAATTGTCTGGAACAATTGAATATAACAGAGAATTTGTTGACACCTTTTCAGTGCTGAAAGCTCTGATATTTTCTTTGAGTACAGTAAAACCTGTCTTGAGAGACCACTGTCTTGAGAGACCACATCTGCCAGGCACCGATTGGTTTTACTCTATAATGGACCTGCTATGGGAGACCACCTGTTTTGAGAGACCACCTGTCTTGAGAGACCACTGTGACCTGGTACCAACTTGTATTTTTATGCCATAATGGACCTGTCGGGAAGGAATGGTTTTATGCCCGAAGGCGCGCAGGGACGGTATGGGGGAACAAGCCCTTTTCGACTCTCAGTGACTGTAGATGATCAATTCTCACATGTCTAGGCGTGTTGAAGGAGGAACAGGTTCGGGTACTCGGCAGGTGTCACCGGTTGCGTCGCGATGGTCTCTTGGCTAATGCCGGTTGAACCCTCAGGTGAGGACCAGTGTGAAAGGTTGGGTCCTCTCACAAAGGGTACTACCTCTCCCCGGGAGTGCAGTCGATCTGGATTTTCAGGCAAGTATAGTCTGCCACTTCGAGGATGATTTTGAGTGATGGCCATCACTGGTAAGTATAATCTGCCTCAGGCTGTCTCTGTTTAGTATGGACCTGTCTTGAGAGACCGCCCCTTTAAAGACTGAAACCATGACAAAAACTTTTTACCTGTTCTGGAATTGGAAAATCCATTGTGGTTATACTAACATAATTAAAAGTATTAAAAGCTCTTAATTGGGTTTCAATTGCTAACTCATTAAAGATTGAGATGTTTTTATAAGATCCCTGTGAAAAAATTAGGATTATATTGCTGAATAAACAATTTCATATATACCTGAAATGTGACAGATAGGAATAAAAATAAATTTGTGTTGAAAATCTTTTTGTAACAAATTGAAATGGACTGTTATAAAAATTATAAAAATAAATTAGTGTTGAAAATCTTCAATGAAGATTTTCAACACTAATTTATTTTTATAATTTTTATAACAGTCCATTTCAATTTGTTAC
Organism: Pictodentalium vernedei; assembly: GCA_031216915.1. NCBI lineage: Eukaryota > Metazoa > Mollusca > Scaphopoda > Dentaliida > Dentaliidae > Pictodentalium > Pictodentalium vernedei. Next base: position 27,195,295 of record CM062289.1, read on the forward strand.
AAAAACTTCATAAAAAAGAATAACTACAAAGTAATTACAAAAATCTATTCTTCTCCATTTCTGAATTTTGTGGTTGGTTATTCACCGATTTGAGAAAACCCGGAACCTGTTATGAGAGACCACCTGTCTTGAGAGACCACTTTTGTGTGGCCCAAAGGGTGGTCTCTCAAGACAGATTCTACTGTACAGCTAAACTGCTAATACAGCCATAGCCCGTAGAGTGAAAATTCTACCCAGTGAGTAAATTGTATTCTGTGTAAAAACAAAAGCACATTAAAAAAGGGAGAGATTCAGATTCAGATAATTTATTCACAGTATACATAAATAATGGTTACAAATTCATATATTTTAGATGTTTAGTAAATAGTATACTGTAGGGGGCGGCATAGCCAGATTGGCTGCATACCAGTCACCCCCTGGAAGGAAGTGTAGTTGCAAACAGACTGTGATCAAATGGTTAGGGAAAAAAGTATGCAACACTAAGTTGGAACTGGGGCTCTATTTTTTTTCATTGCCAAGATTTATTTGCAGCAGTTTTCCAGCACAAAACCCAGTGGGAGATCAGTGCTTAGGGATTGGTACATTGGTACAAAACTAGCCGCTCTTGATGACCACTCCATTGCTTGGTGCCAGGTCCCATCAAGCACTCGATGTCATTTAGAGAGCGTTAAAGGGATAAATCTATGTGAACTGAGCTTCAGTGTCGGACAGCGCATTCAGAGGCCATCATGTTTGGGGTGCTCTATGAAAGTGCCTGCAGGCAAGTCTCGCATCTTTATTGTGCTTGAATCACTTACTGAGTGCCAGTGAAGCTTGAACCTAAAGATTTGGTGACTGGAACTCACACACTGATCTCTTTATAACTGGATTCCTGGAAGACTTGGTTACATATAGAAAACTGTCTCACCTGCTGCCATCTTACAGTTCGGCCGCCGTGGACTGGTTACTTTTCATGGGTGGGCAATATTTCCATGGACTAAATAATACTAGATTCCAAACACTAATTACAGGAATAATCATCAAAAAATTTAATTAATGAAGCACCAGGTACAACCTGGAGCTTCATTTATTAAAATTTTGCTGATGGTGATTTTTATTACCTGGTAAATGTATGCATGGATATGACTGCGCACACATGAATTATGACCAGTCTACAATGACAGTACTACAGTAAAACCTGTCTTGAGAGACCACTGTCTTGAAAGACCACCTGTCTTGAGAGATCACATCTACCAGGCACCGATTGGTTTTACTCTATAATTGACCTGCTATAGGAGACCACCTGTCTTGAGAGACCACCTGTCTTGAGAGACCACTGTAACCTGGTACCAACTTGTATTTTAATGACATAATAGACCTCAGTGTCTTGAGAGACTGCTCCTTTGAAGACTGAAACCATGACAAAAACTTTTTACCTCTTCTGGAATTGGAAAATCCATTGTGGTTATAAAAGTATTAAAAGCTCTTAATTGGGTTTCAATTGCTAACTCATTAAAGATTGAGACGTTTTTAAGACCCCTGTGAAAAGATTGGGATTATTGCTGAATAAACAATTTCTTTCATACATACCTGAAATTTGACAGGAATAAAAATAAATTTGTGTTGAAAATCTTTTTGTAACAAATTGAAATGGACTGTTATAAACATTATAAAAATAAATTAGTGTTGAAAATCTTCAGTGAAGATTTTCAACACTAATTTCTTTTTCTAATTTTTATAACAGTCCATTTCAATTTGTTACAAAAACTTCATAAAAAAGAACAACTACAAAGTAATTACAAAAATCTATTCTTCTCCATTTCTGAATTTTGTGGTTGATTATTCACTGACTTGAGAAAACCTAAAACCTGTTATGAGAGACCACCTGTCTTGAGAGACCACTTTTGTGTGGCCCAAAGGGCAGTCTCTCAAGACAGGTTCTACTGTATATCTCCTTCATCTTTCTAGCTGTGTGTGTTGGATATTCAATCTATTCCAGGTCAAAAAAAAGTGGAGGAACACCGTCCACCACCCCCTCCTCCAGGAAAGCATAACTGAGCAAGTGGCAGTTGACAATATGAAGATTGCAGATATAACACAACCTGGTGCTTCATTAATAAAAATTTTGCTGATGATTTTCATTACCTGGTAAACACATGCATGGACATCACTGTCCACGCATGGATTACGACCAATCCACGGTGACCATACTATAGGGGTACAATTGTTGCTATAAATAACCAATGCTTAATAACAATAATATTTCTTGAAGGTTTTTCAATTCTCCAATGCCTTGCAATCACTGATTGATTTTTAAAGAATATTATTCTTTGATGTCTGGGAAAAATGAGTAGGCTAATGAGGTGAACATTTTTTATGCCAATATAAATTGAACATTTTTAATGTATTTTAGTTATTATTGACAAAAAACAAGTGCCAAGGTTGGAAGTTTGATACCAAGTTACTAGTTTTTGTGCTATAGGTAAACACTATGATGTTTGATGATGTCAAGGCATGGTTACGCTATAACTACACACATTTGCTGATCATGACATGAATTTACCTGACAGTTCTTTAATCTTTATGTACACACAATTTTGCTTCTTGGCAAGCTATTCAGACAAAAAGTCTACCATAAAATGCAATGACAATCGTAATGGTAAAAACCATTGCATTGTGGAAGCATACCTAATATTTTGGCATTACCACTCTCCCTAACATTTTGCAAAATTCAGTGCTTCAAGAGCAAATATGAGGCATTTTCAACATGTGTGACCCAATATTGGATACCGTTTTTGGGCTCTATGTTATGGCAGCAAAACCTTTAGGAGGGTGGGAAGACCCACCCATCCCCCTCCCCCTATGTTATTATTGTAAAAGTCACTTTTCAATTAACCCTTTACCTAACACGAAAGGCAGACAACACTTACATTTCAAAAAATTCTTGAATAACTAATTTTTTTCATTTTGGCATCAAAAACATAGCTTATGACCACTCAATGAGCTTGTTAATGAGGAAGTCTTAACTCTTAACTCAACGAGTATTTACATGATATTTTTCATCAAATCTAGTCATAGATGCTCTGATGCAGCCATGACTACAGTACGTGGAGAGTGTATTATCACTAAATCACCCACAGAGTGGAGATTCCACCCAAGCAATAATTGCAAATTTGTTGCAAAGCCTAACCAGCAGAAGCAAAGTTTCAGCTAATGGACCTCCGGGTTAAACCCGGAGGTCCATTGGCTGAAACATTGCTTGTGATTTTTGTCGATATGTACAAGATTTGAAAGTTATAGCTTGGGTGATAACTCCACTCTGTGGGTGATTTAGTTATAATCCACTCTCCATGTACTGTAGATTTGATGAAAACTTCATGTAAATTTAAATCAGTAAAAAATCCATGCAATTTACAAGGTGAAAATTTGATTAACCCTTCACCCAACGAATCGTCCGCATCCGCCCACGTAATATGCAAATTCAGCAGCTGAAAATATATTATTTTTCGAAAAATGTCAACAAAACCATATCATGTGACCTCTCTTTGGAATGTGCTCATCGAGCTCGTTCCAAAGAGGGGTCACATGATATGGTTTTGTTGAAATTTGCTAAAAAAATTTAAAAAATGATATTTAAAATAATAAATTTTGATATCGTCTGCGTTTTTTGGCTAAAGGGTTAAATGAACCCAGATAATATTTATTTCAGTGGTAATAGAAATCCTGTCCTGGCAGGAATATCCACCGCAGCATGTAAGGAGTTAAGCTACGTCTTCGAGACAAAAAATAAAAAAATAATGGAAATTGAACGGTAATTTTGTGAGTAGCTCAGACCGGTTTTGGCCATTTCATTGGGTGAAGTGTTAACATGATTCTACTACTGACATTATGATGTTTATAATGGTAACCTGGTTGTTAGTGGGTGTGGCTGAGAGTAAGGAAACCTAAAAACTTTATGTCAACTGTTGTTAGTCAACGTATTGTATTTCATCTCTAGATTATTGAAATCCTGATCACTTCCATTCTAAAGTATTGATTCTTCTCTATCGCTCCTCACAAGGTGATGTATTGTCAATAAAAATAAGTTGTCACACTCAGCCAGATTTCATATCGGGTTCAACTCAACGTTGTGAAGCAATCAACAGTTTTCATTGAGTGTTCCTTACTTTTTGCAGCAGTCTGGTTGAAAATTGTCATCGTGTCAAAAGAAACTGTTGGCTTTGATATTTATAGAGATTTTTTACAGAAAATTTGCGAATTTCTGTGAATGACAGAGACAGTTCTCTTTGATATTTGATTCATTCCATTTGTGATTGGTTATATGTTCTTTGATATACTGGTTCCATTTATCAAACTATACTCTCTATATGGACATATGTGAAGGAGGACATTGTTTGCTGATAATATTTTATATGACCACAGTGACAATGCTCTATATGGTGCAATAGTGTTTTTGATTTAAAGCTGAACTGTCTTTTTAATATTTAGGATTAGTTTTAAGAAGATTCTTGTCATCATTAAAGGAAATGAACTAAAAACTTTGTTTTCCTTGTTTTTAGACCAAAGTGAAACACCACGGAGACTAAACAAGAATTAAGGTGTTTTTTACATTGTCATGGCAACAGATCCAAATATGGTTCAGAGCGAACAAAATCAAAATGGGTTGACAACCAGTATACTGACTGTCAAAATGATTATGCAGGGGAAGGTGAGTACATTTATCACAACTATTTGATAAAAAATTACAACAATCATATAATAATCACATACAGTACGTGGAGAGTGTATTATCACTAAATCACCCACAGAGTGGAGATTCCACCCAAGCAATAATTGCAAATTTGTTGCAAAGCATAACCAGCATGAGCAAAGTTTCAGCCAATGGACCTCCGGGTTAAACCCGGAGGTCCATTGGCTGAAACATTACTTGTGTCTTTTGTTGATATGTTCAAAATTTGAAAGTTATAGGTTGGGTGATAACTCCACTCTATGGGTGATTTAGTTACAATCCACTCTCCATGTACTGTATAGTACATGTACAGTACAGCCGCCGTGGACTGGTCACTTTCCACGGTGGGCAATATTTCCACAAACATAATAATATTAGATTCCAAACACTAATTATAGGAATAATCATCAAAAATTTAATTAATGAAGTACCTGGTACAACCTAGTGCTTCATTAATTAAAATTTTGCTAATGATGATTTTTATAAACTAGTAAACACATGTGAGGACATCCATCCATCCATCCATCTGTCTGTCTGTCCATCTATCCATCTGTCTGTCTGTCCAGGCTTAGCAGAGGTACATTGTGGGGTTTACAATAGGGTCGGTGGTAGTTGTGGGATTGAGTTTGTGCAGTGGCCACTTATGGGGTTATTTTTTGCACTGTGGGGTAAATGTTTGGACCTTGTGGGGTTAGGGTTTAACATGGGAAAAACCCACAAGTAAGAATGTGTAAGAACATCCATCCATCTGTCCATCCATCTGTCCGAACAATCAGTTTGCATTGTAACTACAAAGCCATCAGACGGATTTGGATTTTCTTCGGAATTCCGATAGACCCGCATGCGGGAACAGATATGCCCAAGGAACAGGTTCCATCCAATAATTTTTCCCAGAGTTATTGTCCTTTTTCACTCTTTCAACTTAGAAACATTTTCTGTCCCACAATATCTTAAAGCTGCTTCGAACATTGGGTAGGGTGCAGTGGCTCATGCTTTGCACATAGCCCATGTTCAGTAGATATACTTCATATTATGTTTGAAGTGAAATTATTTAGCCAGTATGGATCTGCCTTGTTATAATTTTGGGGAGAGTGCCTATAGGCATGTCTCTCGGTGTGCCTATTGGCACTCTCCCATAAATTGTAACAAGGTAAAGACATGTGAGCAAATATTGCTGACCAAAAATAATTTATCACTCTACCAATTAAGGACCCTTTCAGAATCTATGACCAGAATCAAATGAACATTTTGTGAAAATCAAAATTGATTCTCCTTTTATCCTTGCGAAAATCATTTGCAAGAATCAATTCCGATTCTTGTATGAATTTTAAGCCTGGGTATATCTAAAATAGGTGGTTACATTACAGTCATCTTCCACACCTATAAAACCACCTAGTAATATTTACAGTACGTGGAGAGTGTATTATTACTAAATCACCTGCAGAGTGGAGATTCCACCCAAGCAATAATTGCAAATTTGTTGCAAAGCATAACCAGCATGAGCAAAGTTTCAGCCAATGGACCTCCGGATTAAACCCGGAGGTCCATTGGCTGAAACATTGCTCGTGTCTTTTGTTGATATGTACAAAATTTGAAAGTTATAGCTTGGGTGATAACTCTATTCTGTGGGTGATTTAGTTACAATCCACTCTCCACGTACTGTAGGTACACTCAAAATCAGCTTGCTAAAAGTACAAATTTCAGATCTCCAGGTTTTCAGTTTGGATAGTTATAGACATACACATTTCTATCATCATTCCTGTGGAATTAACTGGAAGGATAAAAAATTTCCACAATACCCAAGAGAGACATTTTATTGATAGTTTCTTCACTCTCAAATATGAATGATATTCTTTGCAATTAATTGATATTCGGAGCTGGAAGCAGCAAAATATGTCTTTCTCAATGAGAATCTAGTCAGTGCCTGAGCATTTTTTTTTTTTTGCTGAATACATTTTCATATAAAAATTGAAATGAATTATCTGTCGCTTTATTGGAGTTTCAAAGTGGGATGCAAGCCTGAAAATAAGCAGACTGTCATCTTCAGAATGAGGACCCTAGAGGGTGAATTTGGTGATGCTACCCTGCACCAGCAGGGTAGCATCACTACTAAATTTACCCTCTGTGAACCTCAGTCTTAATCAAGGTTTCAAACCTAAACAGCAAGGGGTACCCAGAGGATAAATTGGCACACTGTATGGGATAACAAAATCATAGCATCAGCAACTTCACCCTCTGGGGACCTCATTCTGCAAATGACAGATTGGTTATTTTCAGGCTTGGTGGGATGGGCATGTTATATTGTATGAAATGTGTACAAAACTTAACACTCCCATCCCATATTCATACTCAGATAAAGTTGCAGATAATTCATTTCAATTGTTATAATATAATTTAATTTAGTGTGTTTGCTTATATTATAATGGACCTTCACACATTAAATTCACTACCATTTATCTAAACTTCTCTTCACATGGCCAATTTATTTTTTTCAAAATAGGGTAATACAGTGGAACCCTATTAATTGAATAGCCACTTTGCCAATAAAAATTATTCAATTAACAGGAGTATTCAATTAACAGGGATTGTGTCTCTTTCCTGTATTCTAGAGATAAACTTAGCATTTATTCTATTGTATTTTGTGTGACAGAGCTCCATGAGCTCTGTCAAACAAGATATAATAGATTAATTGCCTGTATTGAATGTACTCAGAGGCCAAATAGGTCTATAAACAAAGGTAAACTGGGGAGAGTCAGGGTAATTTCTCGACAGGTTACAAGATTTTTTATTCAATTAACAGGAGTTTATTCTATAACCTATATTCAATTAACAGGTCAAATTTGTACCGGAGGTATGGTAAATGGTTTGTGTTGGGAAAGTATATTCAATTAACATGGATATTCAATTAAAAGGTATCCAATTAAGTGGGCTCCACTGTACATGTGGTCTTGAATACTAAGGACAAAAACTAGTGTGAACAAGCCACATGAATATTAACTAACAGCCCACCTACAGCATTTACAGTTTAATTACACCACTGGTCACGCCCATAATTTTTAATTTGACAAAAACATACGGTAAGAAAATTATTATCGATCAAATCAGTCAACAGATTCACAAATCAATTCTTTTTTTTTCAAATCGAATCAGCTGTACACTGAATATGATGACATGTGTAACGTTTAGAAATTGACTTAATCACAGCAGTTTATTCAGAGAATTTATTTATTTATTTATTTATTGGGGTTTAATGACACTTTCAACAGCCAGGGTTACCTCGTGTCAGACAGTTTTATGGGTGGAGGAAGCCAGAGTACCTGAAGAGAATCTCCGAGCAACGGCGAGCAACTGTCAGGCTCCCCAACATACTAACTCCACACAAGCAGGGTTGGCATTGGTTGAAGACAAGTGCACCATCGACGTGCAGTGCACCTTAGTACACAACGCCCCCATGGGCAATGGGGGTGAAGTGTCTTGCCCAAGGATACAACGTAGTTGCCACAGGTTGGATTCGAACTGAGGACCTCTCAGCTTGCAGCCTACATCTCTGCCAACTGAGCGACCATGCCCCCCCACCCCCTCCCTCCCATTCAGAGAATAATTCACTCTCTCTCTTGCTCTGGGCATTGTCGGGATGATTGCATGTCATCCTGCGAGTTCATCAAGGTGCCACTGCAATTCTTTAGCAAGGGGCTAATGTAAAACATATGAGTCATGGAGAGAAACTGGAAATTTGTGGCCCATTTCGCAGTGAAGCTTGCATCATTCACACAAAAACTTCAGGGATATTTCATAGTTACAACTTTAGCAATGCTAAGAAAATGATGTCATGACTCCAGATGGATTTCTGCGAACTATGTCAAAATTGGACGAGGAGACAGACCATTGTGTGATCGTTGTCACGCTATATCAGTTTTTGTACATCGTGCAGGATAAAGATGCACTATTCACACTCAAAAACACACCTTTTTCATTAAAAATAAGTTTGAGTTAGTGTATATGGTATGTGAAATGTTTCCACTTGTTTCCCTTACTTGCCGACCTGTCAAATATGTTACGTGTAGAGTGTATTATCAGTAAATCACATGTGGAGTGGAGGTTCCACCCAAGCAGTAATTGCAAATTTGTTGCAAAGCAGAACAAACACAAGCAAAGTTCCAGCCAATGGACCTCCGGGTTAAACCCGGAGGTCCACTGGCTGAAACATTGTTTGTGTTTTTTGTCCTTACAGTTAAAACTAGAAGTCATGTCATGAACTGTGCGCTTATCTAGGCTTAATTGCGCGTAGGAATTGCGCGCAATTGCCATATCAATTGGCATCCAAAGCACTGCAGGTTCTCCTGGTTACTCATACCAAACACAGGCAATGTTTCTGCCAATGGACCTCCGGGTTACCCGGAGGTCCATTGGCTGAAACATTGCTTGTGCACAGGCCCTATGTACAGAAATTGATAGCCTTGCTATGGTCATTAATGCGCAGATCGACGTGCTATTTGTGCGCATTTTATGACAGGACTTCTAGTTTTAACTGTATGCACTGAATTTGAAAGTGACACTTTGGGTGATAACTCCACTCCATGGGTGATTTTGTAACAATCCACTCTCCACGTACTGTAGACAGAAACTTTAAAATCATGGCTGATTCGATTTAATTGTATGCTCATCAATTGGTAATGAATTAAATCAAATCATGAGACCGATTCAAAAATCGATTCGAAATTTGAATAATTGCAGAAACCTACGTACAATTTATTTTGTGGATACTGTACTCTTTGAAGAACTTTACATTTAGAAATGGAATAATGAAATTATGTTGCACAGCTTAATACATAATAATTAGTTATGTCAACAAATTTGTGGTATATGTGAGAATAGATATTTGTTTGCCATCCCCTGGCAGTGGAGGTGAATTGGTAATAATGTTGGAAGGCATTCTGTTCTTTTCTCTCTGATTCATCTCCATCATTTCAACCTGTTTGCACTCATGTTTGATATGCATTGATTATCCATCAAGCCCATCAGCTCAGTTACTTTATCACAAGCTCCGAGCCAGCTGTATAGGGATGATTCCGTCCTCGGACTCATCTGTGGCGTTTTGTTTTATCCGCACCTGGATATCATGTTGAAGGAGGCTGCTTTGCAGCTTTTATTGTTCTTGGAACGTTTTATATGTTAAAGGGTTTAATAATTTTATTCCATATGAACCTTTTTTATGTTAAATGGTTTAATAATTTGATTCATATTCTTGGCTACTCCGCATTAATTACTTGATGTCAATAAAATGGGCGGGTAGCCCTACTCAAACAAATTTATTCTTTAGTTTAATGAGTTTCCCCTGTGCCTATCTGTACAAATAGAATGCTAGCGACTCGCTGGCAGGATTTGTACAGAGGGGCAGGGAGTATTTGAGGTTTGCTTGACACCTGTTTTGATCAAGCTGTACTGTTAATTGGACCGGATATTCTTTTGTGTATACATACACAAAGCAGGTGTCATCGCGCATTGATCTGTGATTAGTACGTCCTAATTTCTCTCACTCCTTTGTCTTGATTTTTCCGGACATTCTATTAGTCATTGGTGCGGATGATTAATGAGTAATTAGTACATTGATAATACCGTCGCACGTGTAGCTCAGCTTCATTCTTCGGAATACCTGCTATTTACGAGTCTCACCCACCTCCTCCCCGTCACATCGCCACCCAGTACGCTTAGTTATCAGGTAGAGGCGTCTGCCTCGCAGCTCGCCCCTGTTCGAGTGTTTACACGTTGTTGGGGGGTTAGGAGGTCGCCTGGCGTTCTTCCCCGCACCTGGATATCATGTTATGGCGTTTTGTTTTATCCGCACCTGGATATCATGTTGAAGGAGGCTGCTTTGCAGCTTTTATTGTTCTTGGAACGTTTTATATGTTAAAGGGTTTAAGCGTTTTGTTTTATCCGCACCTGGATATCATGTTGAAGGAGGCTGCTTTGCAGCTTTTATTGTTCTTGGAACGTTTTATATGTTAAAGGGTTTAATAATTTTATTCCATATGAACCTTTTTTATGTTAAATGGTTTAATAATTTGATTCATATTCTTGGCTACTCCGCATTAATTACTTGATGTCAATAAAATGGGCGGGTAGCCCTACTCAAACAAATTTATTCTTTAGTTTAATGAGTTTCCCCTGTGCCTATCTGTACAAATATAGTTAATATGAAAAATATATAATTTTGGGGTTTACTGCTGGGATTGAATATGTGTTATGATATTGGAGAAATCCTGCAGGGGGAGATCAAGAAATGTGAATTTAGAAGTGGGTATTTATTTATTAGGGTTTAACAATACTTTTGACAGCCAGGGTTACCCAATGTTGGACAGTTTTATGAGTGGAGGAAGTACCTGGAGAGAACCACAAAGCAACTGTCAGCTCCCCAACATACTAACTCTACACAAGCAGGGTTAGCATTGAAGACAAGTGCACCATCGACATGCAGTACGCCTTAGTACACAACACCATCATGCCCCACTAAGGATAGTTGAGATTAAGTGCCTTGCCTGAGGACACAATGCCTTTACCCCTGGGGTGGGGATCAAATCGTGGACCTTTCAGTTTGAAGTCAAATTCCGTAATCACTGAGCCACCATGCTCCAGAAGTGGGTACGGAAGCTGAACTGAGATTTCTGAGCTACTCACATTACAGTGATCTTAAAAGTGGTATTTTTTCTCAGTCTGATCACGATGGGATCATGGAACACACACTATGGTTTGGGATACCATCAATAAAATATTACTACAGTACGTGGAGAGTGGATTGTAACTAAATCACCCCATGGAGTGGAGTTATCACCCAAGCTATAACTTTCAAATTTTGAACATATCGACAATAGACACAAGCAATGTTTCAGCCAATGGACCTCCGGGTTTAACCGGAGGTCCATTGGCTGAAACTTTGCTTGTGCTGGTTGATGCTTTGCAACAAATTTGCAATTATTGCTTGGGTGGAATCTCCACTCTGCAGTTGATTTTGTGATAATACACTCTCACGTACTGTAGATAAAGCCGAATGAAGAAAAAAAAATGAAAACTGCATCTCATGATCAATGCACTCAAATTTCTTGTCAGACAGGTCAGATTTTACAGTTCTCATGATCAATGCACTCAAATTTCTTGTCAGACAGGTCAGATTTTACAGTTCTCATGACCAATGTACTCAAACTTCTTGTCAGACAGGTCAGATTTTACAGTTCTCATGATCAATGCACTCAAATTTCTTGTCAGACAGGTCAGATTTTACAGTTCTCATGACCAATGTACTCAAATTTCTTGTCAGACAGGTCAGATTTTACAATTGTCATGATCAATGCACTCAAATTTCTTGTCAGACAGGTCAGATTTGACAGTTCTCATGACCAATGTACTCAAATTTCTTGTCAGACAGGTCAGATTTTACAATTGTAATGATCAATGCACTCAAACTTCTTGTCAGACAGGTCAGGTTTTACAGTTCTCATGACCATTGTACTCAAATTTCTTGTCAGACAGGTCAGATTTTACAATTGTCATGATCAATGCACTCAAATTTCTTGTCAGACAGGTCAGACTTTACAGGTCTGTTAAGAAATGACGAAAGATAATTTTGACCTGATCACGACTGCAGTCACAGTCCGGTCAAAATTATCTTTTGTGACCACTGTACTGCACATGTATGTGCATTGGGAACTAAAGGTTGAATAGGGAAATAATATTGGAAAAATGACCTGGCACACCATGGTATTGTCCCAAAATTCCTTGCTTCCTCGGGGGAAAAAATCAGTAATGGTACCCTCAACCGGCAGGTCATTGTTTTTATGGTGTTGTGGAGAAGAAAGTGAACAGAAAATTTCAACAGGATTGCGACCCTGTCACACAGTGCGACTCACACTCCAGCCCAAATTCTCTGCACGTTTTTGTAGTCGCAGTAATGCCCCAGGGTAATGTATGTATTTTGAATAGGGGGCGTGGTGGCATTGCAGTAACCCTGTTCTCGTCAGATCACCGAAGTTAAGCAATGTCGAGCCTGGTTATTCCTCGGACGGGTGACTGTCTGAGCGATCGATTCGGACTCCCGCGTTGTGTCCTTGGGCAAGGCACTTAACCCTGATTGTCCACATGGGGACAGGATGACACCATGTACTAAGGCGTACTGCACAACAATGTTGCACATGTCTTCAACCAATCTAACCCTGCCTGTACTGCAGTGCGGAGTTACGATGTTGGGGAGCTGGCAGTTGCTCGGTGGTTCTCTCCGGGTACTCCGGCTTCCTCCATCCGTAAAACTGTCACGGTCATGATTAGCCATTGTGCATAAGTGTGTGACCTTAAACACCAATAAATATAATGTATTTTGAACCAATACATACTTCAACTAATACTAACGCTGCTTGTGTGGAGTTAGTATACTGGGGAATCTGACAGTTGCTCTCTACTTCTCGGTGGTTCTCTCTGGGTACTCCGGCTTCCTGCACCCATAATAAAACTGCCCAACATGAGGTGATCATGGCCATCAAAAGTGTAATTAAACCCCAATAAAAAAAACTTCAGCTGCTGATCTATCTTTAAACAATTTGCTTATTGGCTGATTTTATATATTTATTGGTCTATACATATTTTTCTGTACTCACAGTACATAACTACAATACAAGCCTGGCATTTTCAGGAGAGCGATTTATTCGCTCGCCTACTGCTCACCTTAACAAATTGACGGAGGGCGAAAACTAGCCCTCCTGGCCTTAGAAAATAATGATTACCACAGCAGCTTGTTCCTAAAACCCACATCTTTTCAGATCTCGGCTTTGTAGTGGTCTCTGTAAGACAGCCACACTGCCCCTCCCACACCTCCGGACCTTGCAGCACCAAATAAAATGTACAAAGCCCACTAGGCATAATTCATTAATAGCAAAACTTCATTTTGCAACTTTTAGCTTTTGTAAGCTTGATTAGTGCTAATCGCTTGCCAACGCCATGCAGGGGAAGCAATTTGTAGCCCTCCTGAAGTTTTTAGAATGCCAGGCCTGACAATACATCCGTTGTGAATGGGTCACTTTCCATGTGTTGACAATATTTCCATGGATGCAATAATTTTAGATTTCAAATATCAGTTATAGAAATAATAAAAAATTTAATTAACGTAGCACTGGGTATAACCAATTAATTAATTAAAATTTTGCTGATTATGATTTTCATTACCTGGTCAATGCATGCATGGACACAACTGCCCACGCATGGATTATGACCAGTCCACAGCGACCATGCTGTATACAGCCCAAAGGCAATTGTAGGCAGTGTGATAAAGAAAGTGGTATACTTCCAGCTTCACTTCTTGATAGAAACAGCTGTATTTTAATATCATACCTTCATTGACTGGTATTGATTTTATGACAGCTATTTATGTAAATGTAAAAATACAAGAGATGTGACAGTCTTATTACTCTGTATTTGGAGAGATTAAAAAAAAACTGTTGTTTTGTTTACAATGAAATTGATTTAAAATGTCAGATATATAAAAGAATCTTTGTTAACAAAATTTGATTATTCTTTTCAACTGTTCTTCTTTTCAATAACAATGAGTGGCGTCACATTCTCCTAAAATACTGAAGAGTACATTGTCTTCTTCAAAAAATATAAGTGTGTAAAAAAAATGTATAAAAAGCATTGACAAATCATCAGCTCATGGACCACTCAATTATACAGTACATGGAGAGTGTATTATCACTAAATCACCTGCAAAGTGGAGATTCCACCCAAGCAATAATTACAAATTTGTTGTAAAGCATAACCAGCACAAGCAAAGTTTCAGCCAATGGACCTCCGGGTTAAACCCGGAGGTCCATTGGCTGAAACATTGCTTGTGTTTTTTGTCGACATGTACAAAATTTGAAAGTTATAGCTTGGGTGATATCTCCACTCCGCGGGTGATTTAGTTACAATCCACTCTCCACGTACTGTATAGCAGTCGAAGTGTAAAGACCATTCATTTACCAACCAGCCTGGTTGGTCTGAACTTCTTGTGGTAAATTGGTCACTTTGTGTGCTAGAGGTCGATGTTTCGAGCCTTGTCTTGCACACTTCTCTTTTGATTTGTTCATTGGTGCTGTTGACCCACCCTCAGCAGTTTGTTGCATTGTGGATGCTGTTGTGAAGCACTGTGGATGTTTCAACCTCACTGAGGTGGAATCTGGGATGTGATTTTCATTGGGGTTGAATTGCAAAAGAAAGTGAGTGAAGCATAGCGGTTGAGGTATAAAGGCCATTTATTAACCAGCCTGGTTGGTCTGGATCTCTCAGTCTCATGGTAAATTGGTCGCTTTTAGAGGCCAACGGTTTGAGCCTCTGAACTTCTTTGTCTTGTGGTAAATCGGTCACTTTGTGTGCTAGAGATCTATGATTCAAGCCTTGTCTTGCACACTTCTCTCTTGATTTGTTCATTGGTGCTGTTGACTCACCCTCAGCAGTTTGTTGCATTGTGGATGCTGTTGTGAAGCACTGTGGATGTTTCAACCTCACTGAGGTGGAATCTGGGGTGTGATTTTCACTGGGGTTGAATTAAAAAGACATAGGTTTTGACCCCTTTTTGGAACAAGCTCGTGCAGCACGTTCCAATGAGGGGTCATAACCTATGTTTTTGAGACAAAAAATTAGTTATTCAAAAATTTTGTTTGCAAGTGTCGTCTGCTTTTCATATTAGGTAAAGGGTTAAATGAAGTGTGCTGCTTCCAGTTATGGATTGCAAGCAAAATACTCATCTGCCTGGCATGAAATATCAATTGATACTATAGCTAGCTAGAAGTATTTTCAGTGATATAGTGAAAAGCATAATACCGAAAACCTTGGGTCCAGAAGGGTCTGACATACTTCTCTGCTTGTTCTTTTTTGGAAATTGATGCAATTTTTGTGGTCATGGAACTCAGTCTAAAGTCCTTTTCAGCCTCTTGTGCAAGTTAGGTTAAGTTTCTTGCTTTTAGACAGAAATGAACAGTACGGCCACCATGGACTGGTCACTTTCCAGTGGTGAGAAATATTTCCACTGACACATATGGACACCGTGGACTGGTCACTTTCCAGTAGTACGGACACCATGGACTGGTCACTTATTTATTTTTTATTTTAATCTTATTTTTTTTACAAGTATTGGCGAACAAGTTATGCAACTTATATTAATGCCTTTCCTTGGCCCAATGGCGTAAGTGTGTGGGATGACCTTCATAGCGGCAACTTCGTGGCCTAGCTCTTCTCGAATACTACCAAGGGATCTTTAGCCTACATGGAGTGTGTCTCTCTCCGCACAGAGGACAGCCATTTTACGTCCCCACCCGATAGGACGATATGCTGTGACAGCATCAACCCCCACAATTGATGCTGACAGAGAGTGTTCGGACACCTCGAGAACTTTCCCTGACCGGGGATCGATCCCGGGACCTCTGGCATGAAAGACCAGCGCACTTATCCACTCGGCCACCACTCTCTGGACTGGTCACTTTCCACTGGTGGGAAATATTTCCACGGACACATACGGACGCCATGGACTGGTCTCTTTCCAGTAGTACGGACACCGTGGACTGGTCACTTTCCACTGGTGGGAAATATTTCCACAGACACATATAGACGCTGTGGACTGGTAACTTTCCAGTAGTACGGATGCCTTGGACTGGTCACTTTCCACTGTTGGGAAATATTTCCACGGACACATACGGATGCCGTGGACTGGTCACTTTCCAGTAGTACGGATGACGTGGACTGGTCACTTTTGACTGGTGGGAAATATTTCCACGGACACATATGGACGCCGTGGACTGGTCACTTTCCACTGGTGGGAAATATATCCACAGAGACAATAATATTAGAATCCAAACACTAATTTTGGGAATAATCATCAAAAAGTTAATTAATGAAGCAATGGGTAAAACCAGGTGCTTCATTAATTAAAATTTTGCAGATGATGATTTTTATTACCTAGTAAATGCACATGCATGGGCATCACTGTCCATGCATGTATTTATTTATTTGTTGGAGTTTAACAACACTTTTGACAGCCAGGGTCACATTGTGTCGGGTGGAGTAAGCCAGAGTACTCGGAGTGAACCATTGAGCAATGGCAAGTAACTGTCAGACTCCCAAACATACTAACTCCACACAAGCAGGGTTAGCATTGGTTGAAGATTCAAGACATGTGCGTCATCGTCGTGCAATATGACTTAGTACACAGCGCCACTGTGCCCCCACATGGGCAATCGGGATTACGAGTCTTGCCCAAGGACACAACACAGTTACCCCTGGTAGAAATCGAACCTTGACCTCTCGGCTTTAAGTTCAATGCCATAACCACTGAGTCACTGTGCTCCCCCACAAGCCAGAAAATAAGCAGACTATCATCTGCAAAATTAGGTCCCCAGAGGGTGAATTTAGTGATGCTACCCTGCAAAGCACGGTAGCATCACTAAATTTACCCTCTGTGAACCTCAATCTGAATCAGGGTCTCAAAACTAAACAGAAAGAGGTACCCAGAGGATAAATTGGCCCACTCTATGGGATAGCGTCATCAAATTCACCCTCTGGGGACTTCATTCTGCAAATGTCAGACTGCTTATTTTCAGGCCTGCTCCCCCACACATGGATTACAGCCAGTCCCCGGCAGCTGTACTGTAAGTAACTATTAGATGGAAATTGCTGATCACTCAACTACAGTTAAAACTAGAAGTCTTGTCATGAAATGCGCACAAATAGCACGTCGATCTGCGCGTTAATCTACACGTTATGACCACAGTAAGGCTATCAAATTCTGTACATATGGCCTGTGCACAAGCAATGTTTCTGCCAATGGACCTCCAGGTTACCCGGAGGTCCATTGGCAGAAACATTGCCTGTGTTTGCTATGTGTAACCAGGAGAACCTGCCGTGCTTTGGATGCCATTCGATATGGCAACTGCATGCAATTCCAACATGCAATTAAGCCTAGATAAGCGCACTGTTCGTGACAGGACTTCTAGTTTTAACTGTAGATTTCTAATGTGTCAGTCAATTAGCTGTCACACATCTCCCATTGAACCGGTTAATAAAAAAGCCGCGAAATTGTTTGGCTTATTAGTGAACTTCCAGTTATTATCAGGCTTTCATTTGTTGGACAAAGCAAAATATCATATGATCAGATTTCACCAAACTCAAACTCTGATGCTAATTGGTTATTTGATCTCCTCTGTGTCCTGTGTCATTAGCACAAGTTTTAGTCTAATATTTGTGTGA
Organism: Pictodentalium vernedei; assembly: GCA_031216915.1. Lineage (NCBI taxonomy): Eukaryota > Metazoa > Mollusca > Scaphopoda > Dentaliida > Dentaliidae > Pictodentalium > Pictodentalium vernedei. The sequence continues at coordinate 27,213,260 of CM062289.1, forward strand.
TATGAATCTATAACAGAAATTAATTAATGGACATGTGATCTGTATTGTATATTACATGTACATGTCGATACCTTACTATTAAAGGCAGTTAGACATTAAATATGATGCAAGTATTTATTTATTTATTTATTTATTTATTTATTTATTTATTTATTTATTTATTTATTTATTTATTTATCGACATTTAAGGTCACATATTTCTGTACAATAGTTATTGATTTATTTATTTATTTATTGATGTTTAAGGTCACATATTTATGCACAATGGCTAATCATGACCGTGACAGTTTTACGGGTGGAGGAAGCTGGAGTACCCGGAGAGAACCACCGAGCAATGACGAGCAGCTGCCAGCTCCCCAACATCGTAACTCCGCACTGCAGCACAGGCAGGGTTAGATTGGTTGAAGCCATGCGTACCATTGACGTGCAGTACGCCTTAGTACACGGCATCATCGTGCCCCCATGCGGGCAATGGAGATGAAGTGTCTTGCCCAAGGACACAGGTGGGGTTCGAACCGAGGACCTCTCGGCTTGCAGTCTGCACCGCTACCTACTGAGCCACCGCGCTCCCTGTACAATGGTTAATCATGGCCACAACATACAGTACATGGAGAGTGTATTATCACTAAATCTCCTGCAGAGTGGAGATTCCACCCAAGCAATAATTGCAAATTTGTTGCAAAGCATAACAAGCACAAGCAAAGTGTCAGCCAATGGTCCTCCGGGTTAAACCCGGAGGTCCATTGGCTGAAATGTTGCTTGTATTTTTAGTCGATATATACAAAATTTGAAAGTTATAGTTTGGGTGATAACTCCACTTTGTGGGTGATTTATTTGCAATCCACTCTCCACGTACTGTAGGTATAATGTCAAGTACAGCCAATCGTTTATACCCATTCTGTTCATTTTAGAGGACTTCACCACCAGGCATTGGTTACCAGGTCCTATTTTACCAGTAAACAAGCATGGCTTCACTTCCTGGAGTTCTTGCGGCAAGATGTAAGCATTGCTTGGGATGTGATAGAATTTCATGTTTTGTCATTTGTCAGCAAAATTTGTTCACCTACATGTATTCTGTTGCATTGTTAAAATTTATGGGAGAGTGCCTGTAGGCCTGTAAAATGTAACAAGGCAAATCCATACAGAGTAATTTCCCTTCACAGATAATATAAAACACAAGCACAAAATATGAAGCCTTTAAGTTGTGGTACCTGCATTTCAGCACAAAGCCCAAATTTGGGCACCCAGCACCCAAACAGTTAACAATTTTTCTTCCAAGTCTAAACTTCATATTTGATCCTTGCTGTAAAACACAGACATATAATTGACAGCATAATAATAATAATAATAACACTTTGGCCGGCCACTGATTTGTCACGGTTCTCATGTGAGAAGGCCTTGGTTACCCCTCTGCTCCCAATTGCCTCCTTATTCCCACGCTTCTTCACTCCACCCAACACTCAGAGACGAACTGCCTGATGACATCCCATGCCCCATTCTTCCCAGTCTCTCGAATAAGCATATAAACCCTCTCCTTTGTATCACTCACTCACAGGCAGCAATTAGAAGAGTCCATATTCATTATTTGGGGTAGACCAATCAGTACAGTGGAGCCCACTTAATTAGATATCTCTTAATTGTATATCCCTGTTAACTGAATATAATTTCCCAACACAAAACCATTTACCATACCTCCAGTATAAATTTGACCTGTTAATTGAATATAGGTTATAGAGTAAACTTCTGTTAATTGAATAAAAAATCTTGTAACCTGTCAAGAAATTATCCTGAATCTCCCTAGTTTTCCTTTGTTTATAGACCTATTTGACCTCAGTGCATCCAATACAGGCATTTAATCTATTATATCTTGTTTGACAGAGCTCACGGAGCTCTGTCAAACAAGATATAATAGAATAAATGCTAAGTTTATCTCTAGAATAGAGGAAAGTGACAATCCCTGTTAATTGAATACTCCTGTTAATAGAATAATTTTCATTGACAAAGTGGCAATTCAATTAACATGGTTCCACTGTATTTTCAACGTGCAGCCTCGGGATGCACATTGAAAATACTGATTGGTCTACCCCACAATATTTATTGAACAGCCATCCTATATAATGATGTTATAACGTATAATGTTCCTAGCCAGAAAAAAGGCTGCTGGAGTTCAAAGGGTTAATTTCAATTGTGGTGAAAACTTATCTTTGTTTATTGGGAATGCAAGTGACTGATATTTCTTATCTGTACAGATATGAGATGGAATTAATTGGTTTTCTGAGTTCATTAGATTGTTACCTATAAATCAGTCATATTGTCACACTTTATTCTCTGCTTTGATTATAAAACTTGGAAGCAGTCAGACTTGTCAAAAATTCAAAACTGAAGATGACAAAATCTGTGTTACCATTTTTCTCTTGCCGTTTTTTAAATGACCTCCACATGGAAATCTCAACTCGTTGAGCACATTCCAATGAAGTGTTATTATGAGCTGTGTTTTGGAGGCAAAAAACGAAAATGTTTAGTTAGGGCCTATCAAAAAAACATTATTTTTAGCTCACCTTGATGAAGTCAAGATGAGCTTATCTAATCGCTCTCCACCTGTCGTCCGGCCATCTGTCGTCCGCCGTCCGTCATCCATCAACACCATGTTTTGGTTTTCTCCTCCAAAACCATTGGGCCAATTCAAGTAAAAGTTTGTGTGAGTGATGATCCCGAAGGGGCATTGCATTTTTGTTCAACTCAACATGCTCAGCCCCATAGGAAAGGGGTGGGGGGAAATGCTCCAAAATATTTTTGAAATCTTCTCATGAACCAGTGGGTACAATGACTTGATATTTGGTATGGAGCTTTCTTTTGAGATGTAGAATCAAATTTGTTCAAATAAAGTTTGTGAAACAATATTTGCCTTTGTAATGGGAGGGGCAAGATTTTTGGCCCTGCCCAAATTTCTATTTTCTGAACCGATGGTCTGATTTGAACCAAATTTAGTATATGGTATTTTTAGGTCATCAGTACTTGACTCACATAAAAAAAATTTCCCATCTCTCCGAGGGAACCCCAGGAGCTAAAAGTAGAAATATTTTCAAACGCCCATATTTCCAACACCACACGGAACAAAGAACTGTTATTTGGTATAAAGCATCCTTAGGATCAGTAGAATTGAGTATTAAAAAAAATTGCCATCGGCTATGTCAGGGTCTTCTGTACGGGTGGGGGGGGGGGGGGGGGGGGCGCGTCAAAAAAATGATGTGTCAGCATATTTGCAAAAATCTTTTAAAAAAATTTCTCCAGGACCAGTGGTCAGAATCTTTTGATATTTGGTATACAGCATCCTTAGGGGGTTTAAAATGATTCCCCTTGGATCATATTTGGGCTCAATACAGGAGCCTGAGTTTTTAACTTAGGGCAGTATGGGGAATAATCTTTAAAAATCTACTTCAGAATCACCAGTCAGAATCTTTTAATGTTTCGTATACATCATGTTATGAGGGTCAGATTCAAGATTGCTCAAACCAAGTCCCTAGGTTAATATTTGGGCTCCCTATGGGAACACAAAGTTTAACTTAGTGCAGTATGGGAATAATTTTTAAAAATATTCTTCTTCAGATCCACCAGTCAGAATGCTTTCATATTTGATATACAACATCTCTAGGGCGGTCAAATTCAGGTTTGTTCAAATTGGGTCCCTAGGTTAATATTTGGGCTCACTATGGGAACCCAAATTTTAACTTAGTGCAATATGAGGGAATTTCTTGAAAAAATTTCTTCTTTAGATCCACCAGTCAGAATACTTTCATATTTGGTATACAACATCTCTAGTGGGGTGAGATTCAAGCTTGTTCAAATCGAGTGCTTGGGTTAATATTTGGGCTCCCTATTGGAGCCAGAATTGGCCATGTAGCTGAAGAATTAGAAATTTTTTATTAAGTACCCTCTAGAGGTTTGTAACTAAGATTAATCCACATAGATTGTATCAAGGGGCTCCATAGGAGAGCTCCACTTTTTACATTAAGATCAACTGAAGAAAAGGCATGATGCTTGGACTATTTTAGTCACTCCTGAGGGGCTCAAGGATTGACAATGTATCCTTTGGAGATTGATTGCTTGCATGCAGATTCATTCTTGGACTCTGTTTATATCGTGCTCAGTTCAAGATGAGTGCTTCAGGCCCTGTGGGGCCTCTTGTTTATTTATTTATTTTAACCCTTAACGTAACGGCCAAAACCGGCCAGCGCTATTCTCAAAAATCGACAATTAATTTTCACTATATTTTCATTTTTTGTCTCAAAAACATAGGTTATGACCCCTCGTTGGAACGAGCTCAACGGGTCATAACCTATGTTTTTGAGACAAAAAATGAAAAAAAATAGTTATTCAAGAAATTTTTTGGCAAGTGTCGTCTGCTTTTCATGTTAGGTAAAGGGTTAATCAACAAAACAGTTTTGAATGTGGTAGGAATTAGAAATTAAATTAAAAAGCAATGTTTTTAGCAGTGAAAATGTCATATTATGCAGTCACAAATTTAACCAATTATATCTGTTGACAGAGCTCTGTGATCTCTAGCTGTCAAACAAGGATATAGTTGCTTAAATTTTCAGCCATACAAGTGCAAAATGGCATCATCGTAGAGGTTTCCAGGTACAGTAGAACCTGTCTTGAGAGACCGCCCTTTGGGCCACACAAAAGTGGTCTCTCAAGACAGGTGGTCTTTCATAACAGGTTTCAGGTTTTCTCAAGTCAGTGAATAGCCAACCACAAAATTCAGAAATGGAGAAGAATGGATTTTTGTAATTACTTTGTAGTTGTTCTTTTGTATGAAGTTTTTGTAAGAAATTGAAATGGACTGTTATGAAAATTATAAAAATAAATTAGTGTTGAAAATCTCCATTGAAGATTTTCAACACTAATTTATTTTTATAATTTTTATAACAGTCCATTTCAATTTGTTACAAAAAGATTTTCAACACAAATTTATTTTTATTCCTATCTGTCACATTTCAGGTATGTATGAAATTGTTTGTTCAGCAATAATCCTAATCTTTTCACAGGGGTCTTATAAAAACATCTCAATCTTTAATGAGTTAGCAATTGAAACCCAATTAAGAGCTTTTAATTATGTTAGTATAACCACAATGGATTTTCCAATTCCAGAACAGGTAAAAAGTTTTTGTCATGGTTTCAGTCTTTAAAGGGGCGGTCTCTCAAGACAGGTCCATTATGGCATAAAAATACAAGTTGGTACCAATTCCCAATTGTCCATTCGCACCTCTGAACCACATTCGCACCTCTGAACTCAGAGTGCGAGCATCCTAATTAGAATCTCAATTATGGAAACACTGGAACTACCAGTGCGACTGAAGAAAACGATAGCAGCTCTGGGCGTCTCTTGCCCTGTCACCTGGATTATCCAGGAGACAGGCAAGAGCATCCATCTGTCTCTTGAGTTCAAGATCGAGGAAGACAAGAAATCACCACCCTACCCGGGGAGAGGTAGTACCTTTGATGAGAGGATCCCCTCTCTGGTCCTCACCCGAGTAGGTCAGGAGGCCCTGAAAAGAGAAAGAGAAGAAAGAAGAGCCCGTCCACCAAGCGGAGGGATTCCTGACGCTTGGAGGCATTCTTGGAGATGAAGAAAGAGAAAGGTGAGGAAAAGAAAGAGCCAGATGCGGCCACCACTTCCCCTCCCACTCCCACAGACAGCCCCATCCAAATGCCGGCTTCCCAGTCGGTATTGTCGGATGTGGAAGAGTCTGTGCAGACTGAGGTGGAAATGTAAGCTGCCCTCTCTCTTCTTCCTTATCTGCACTTGCCTCTTCCTTCTAAACCAGAATGCCAGGACGCGGACGACAGGATAGAGAACATCTTATGGGAACACAAAATGCAGGGGGACCTTCACAGGCAAGAGATGGACAGGAAATACCAAGTATTCCTCCAACAAGTTGATGAAGCCAAAAAACTAATAGACACTAGAAACCTACAACAACAAAAGACTCAGCAATCACCCACAACCACCCCAGACTCGGCTAGGACCAGACCCTACAAAACTCAGCAACCACCATCAGGCAGCCCACCAACAACACCAAATACCACTGTCTCTCCTTCCAAACCTCCACCTCTGAAAAAGAAGCAGAAAAGACACAAGCGCCGCTAACAACCCACAACTTCTCCTCCTTTACCATGGTCTGACACTTTCAAATTCTACAGCTAATGAGGGTCGAAAGGGGCTTGCTCCCCAAATCGCCCATGCGTGCCTTTGGTGCGCAAAACCATTTCATTCAGTTGGTACCAGGTTACAGTGGTCTCTCAAGACAGGTGGTCTCCCATAGCAGGTCCAATATAGAGTAAAACCAATCGGTGCCTGGCAGATGTGGTCTCTCAAGACAGGTGGTCTCTCAAGACAGTGGTCTCTCAAGACAGGTTTTACTGTAAGATAAAAAATGATGTGGCAGATTTTCAATGATGAGGGAGTTGCCTGAAAAAAGAAGAAGAATTTTTCTTTTTAACTGGTCGAGTGCTGGAAGCCCAAATTTGGGCTTTACTCTGAAGTGCGGGTACCACATGTTAAAGGCTTCATATTTTGTCTATGTGCTTCCTATTATCTTAGATGGGAAATTATTTATTCTGTGAGGATTGTCCTTGTTACAATTTATGGGAGAGTGCCTATGGGCGTGTCTCTCAGCGTGTCTCTCGGCATGCCTATGGGCACTCTCCCAAAAATTATAACAAGGAAAAGACATGTGAAACATGCTATTAATTGAAAATAGTATATGTTTTCATTTTTGGAATTCACTTTAAAAAAATCATTCTGCAATCCTGAATAGGTATTTCCTTAGATCTTGCACCCTATGTAACAACATGTAACAAACTAACCCTGTGTATTTTTATAGTCGATGTATATTTTCATGTAATGTGAGATATGGTAGTTGCAAATTTTTTTATAACTAGAAAATGTGACTAACCCTGTGCTATACACAGGGTTAGTCACACTTTCTGGTTATAAAAAAATTGCATTTTATCTGAGTAACTAACCCTGTGCAGTGTACACCCTTAGTGTAAATCTCTTCTTAATCTTTTCCCAATGTAATGGCCAAAACCAGCCAGCATTATTCAAACTCAGCTCAAGACCTCTCATTGTTTTTTAGTCCCCTACCGGCACCGCCGGAGGGGACTATAGGTTTGCACTCCGTCCATCCGTCAGTCTGTCAGTCACACTTTAGTTTTCCGGAGTTTTTTTGGAAACGCTTCAACGTAATGATTTCATTTTTGGTAAACTACATAGAACGATGACTTACAGATCAAGTTTGAGTTTCATGCTGATTGCATTATTCTTGTGTGAGTTACGGCCCTTGGAAATATGTGAAAAAGCACCAAAATATCAGTTTTCCGGAGTTTTTTTTGGAAACGCTTCAACAGAATGATTTCATTTTTGGTAAACTACTATAGAAAAATGACTTACAGATCAAGTTTGAGTTTCATGCTGATTGTATTATTCTTGTGTGAGTTATGGCCCTTGGAAATATGGAAAAGCGCCAAAATATCAGTTTTCCGGAGTTGTTTTGGAAACGCATCAACAGAATGTTTTCATTTTCGGTAAACAACTATAGAACGATGACTTACAGATCAAGTTTGAGTTTCATGCTGCTTGCATTATTCTTGTGTGAGTTATGGCCCTTGGAAATATGGAAAAGCTCCAAAATATCAGTTTTCCGGACTCTTTTTTGGAAACTCTTCAGTGGAATGATTTCATTTTTTGTAACCTACTATAGAATGATGACTTACAGATCAAGTTTGAGTTTCATGCTGATTGCCTTATTCTTGTGTGAGTTATGGCCCTTGGAAATATGGAAAAGCGCCAAAATATCAGTTTTCCGGACTTTTTCTGGAAACGCTTCAACGGAATGATTTCATTTTTGGTAACCTACTATAGAACGATGACTTACAGATCAAGTTTCATTTACACTCTGTCCATTCATCCCTCAGTCAGTTTGTCGGTCATACTTTAGTTTTCCGGACTTTTTTTGAAAACGCTTCAACGGAATGATTTCATTCTTGGTAACCTACTATACAACAATGACTTACAGTTCAAGTTTGAGTTTCATGCTGATTGCATTATTCTTGTGTGAGTTATGGCCCTTGGAAATATGGAAAAGTGCCAAAATATCAGTTTTCTGGACTTTTTTTTGGAAATGCTTCAATGGAATTCATGCTGATCACATATAGGTTATAACATTTGTATAATTATTAATGCTCATTAGTCTGGTAGGGGACATTGTATTGCTTCAGCGATACATGTGCTCTTGTTTTTAGTGAATTCCAACAATGAAAACATATTCTATTTTCAATTTATTGCTTGTTGTGAACAAATCTTGCTGACCAAAAATAATTTAGCACTTGACCAGTTAATACTTAAATCTCCATACAGCCGCAAACCGCCCCTTTCATATTGTTCTGAAAAAGTTGTTCTTTCTTGAGAACTCTGCACTGTTTATTTTGACAGTGTTTTAACATCATTGTTTGGAGCACAGTGGCTCGGTGGTTACGGAATTGAACTTCAAATCAAAAGGTTCACAGTTCAGTCCCATCCAGGGTTAATTATGTTGTGTCCTTGGGCAAGGCACTTCATCCCAATTGTTGGTTTGTGGGCATGGTGGCAAGCCAGAAAATAAGCAGACTGTCATCTGCAAAATGAGGCCCCCAGAGGGTGAATTTAGTGATGCTACCCTGCATATCACCATGTCTGAATCTACCTGTGAACCCCAGTCTGAATCAGGGTCTCAAAACTAAACAGAAAGAGGTACCCAGAGGATAAATTGGCCCACTGTATGGGATAGCATCATTAAATTCACCCTCTGGGGACCTCATTCTGCAATTGTCAGGCTGCTTATTTTCAAGCCTGCATGGTGGTGATGTGTACTAAGGCATACCGCATGCCAGTGGTGCACTTTGTCTTCAACCAATGCTAACCTGCTTGTGTAGAGTTATAAAGTATGGGAGTCTGACAGTTGCTCACCATTGCTTGGTGGTTCTCTCAGGGTACTCCAGCTTTCTTCACCCATAAAACTGTCTGTCACAATGTAACCCTGGCTATTAAAAGTGTTGTTAAACCCCAAAACAGGGGCGCAGTGGCATTGCGGTAACCAGTTCTCATCAGATCACCGAAGTTGAGCAACGTCGAGCCTGGTTAATCCTTGGATGGGTGACTGTCTGAGTGATCAATTTGGACTCCTGCGTTGTGTTCTTGGGCAAGGCACGTAACCCCGGTTGTCCACATGGGGGCACGATGACGCCATGTACTAAGGCGTACTGCACGTCGATGGTACTCATGTCTTCAACCAATCTCACCCTGCCTGTGCTGCAGTGCGGAGTTACGATGTTGGGGAGCTGGCAGTTGCTCATCATTGCTCAGTGGTTCTCTACGGGTACTCCGGCTTCCTCCACCCATAAAACTGTCACGGTCCTGATTAGCCATTGTGCATAAGTATATGACCTTAAAAACACCAATAAATAAATAAATAAACGCCAAAACATAAATAAATACATAACATCATTGTTGGCTGTCAACAATAATGTAGAAACCCTGTGAAGTCACCTGGCGCTTATGTACATGGATATACGATAGTCCTTAACTCCTTGCATGCTGCTGGTGGATATTCCTGCCCAGGAGAGAAAATCTCTCACCTCTAAAATAAGTATAATTTTAGTAGATTTAACTAAATTTTTCCCTCAAAATTGGATAAACTCTAGTTCAGCGATTTCTTGAGTTAAATTGTTATGAATTTTCCATCAAATCTAGTCATGGCTGCTTCATAGCAGCCATGACTAGATTTGATGGAAAATATTTTGAAAATAATCAGCGGGTTAATTGGAGGACTTGAGGGTTAATTTCCTATTCAAAAATTTATTTTGCATGTTTTTTTAATTTGCCCCAAATCGAGTTAGATACAGGGTTAAATATTCTCCTATCAAAGACTACTGCATGCTTTGAAAACACTGGGGACTTAATATGCCACCAGAAGTCAAAAGTTAGCATGACAAACTGTGTTTTTTTGTTTGACAAAACATGCCAGCATCAACACAATTAACATATCTAATAAATTGCTGCAAGTAGTTTTGGCTTTTACCCAGGGAATCATTTCGCAGGTAATTAAGAGAGATTTGCATGAATTGATTTCACAAACTGATTCCAACCTAAAGTTTTCAATCAATAAAATTTCTTGGAACACAACATGAATCTGTCAGCGTCTCCAGTAGACTGACCTGCGATGACATTTCTGGTGAAATCCATTAGTAAACAGGATGCTACCCATCTCTGGTATAATTATCTCCAGGAAATTATCTTTTTATATAGAAAAGTATTATGTTCATGAAACATGATAAAAACTACTTCAGAATTTTATTTTTTTGTATACAGTCATGGTGATATGTAGAGAACAATGTCACATAACTACAACAATTCTTTATTAACCCCCATTCATTCATGGTGGCTCAGTTGTTTTGGCATTGGACTTCAAACTGAATGCTCCAAGCTTCGTCCCCCAGCAGGGGCAACTGCATGTTGTCCTCGGGTAAAGCACTTAATCCCAATTGCCCACATGGGGGCACTGTGTACTAAGGCATAGAGATAGAGGTGCAGGCTGCAAGCCGAGAGGTTCTTGGTTCAAATCTCACCTGCGGCAACTTCCTTGGTTCAAATCTCACCTGCGGCAACTCCGTTGTGTCCTTGGGCAAGACACTTCACCCCATTGCCCACATGTGGGCACGGTGGTTCTGTGTACTAAGGCGAACTGCACGTCGATGGTGCACCTGTCTTCAGCCAGTGCTAACACTGTGGGGAGTTAGTACATTGAAGAATCTGACAGTTGCTTGCCATTACTTGATGGTTCTCTCCGGGTACTTTGGCTTCTCCGCCCGTGAAACTGTCTGACATGAGGTGAACCTTGCTGTTGAAAGTGTTGTTAACCCTTCACCCAACACAGACGATATCAAAATTTATTATTTTAAATGTCATTTTTTTAAATTTTTCAAAAAATTTCAACAAAACCATATCATGTGACCCCTCGTTGGAACGAGCTCGACGAGATCGTTCCAACAAGGGATCCCATGATATGGTTTTGTTGAAATTTTTTTAAAAATAATATTTTTTCAACTTCTGAATTTGCATATTACGCGGGCGGATGCGGACGATTTGTTAGGTAAAGGGTTAAACCCCAGTTATAAAGGATAAATAAAAATAAATAATAATAATAAACCCCATTCATTCTTAACTAGTAGAGCGAGTCCTAGAAGCAACGATAATGTCTCGATTGAAAAGTGCTGAAACCCACTTTAGTTACTTAACACTGTTCCATCAGCAGCATAGAAAAAATACTGATATAAAATTGTTTTGTTGCAATTTCTGTTAGCACTCTTCAGTGAATTGTAACAAACATTATTTAAAAATGAAATCTTGCAAAACGAAGGCTCCTCTTGCTGCTAACATGGTATCTTTTAAAAAAATACCTGTGTTACAAACCACCCTCGAAAAATAATTCATTACCCCATTAGTTAATACAGATTACAGTGTTTCTCTGACAAAACAGTTATGTCCTTTTCCATACCCTTGAAGCCCTCATGGGAACCCTGAGAAGGGAAGCAGTGCTTGTTTACTGTGGTAAACAAGCTCTGTTTTACTGATAAAATATGACCCAGTCTCCATTGCTCAAGTGGGCAACATAGGTATAACTGATTAATTGACTAAAATTGCTCTGCTTTCCTGCAAAAAAAATACAGCAGATCCTCTCACCTTTGGAGAATCTCAGATGCTATTTTGTTTTCGGAGGGGGGGGGGGGGGGGGGGGGGGGGTTCAGTCTTGATTTCACAGTATTTTATTTATGAAATTTTGACACCAGTGTTCACTCTGACCGAAATTATTTTTAGTTCAACATGGATTTTTGTTTGGTAACAAATGATTTTTTTCTGTGCGAAATGAAAGATATTTGTGCCAAATGGAATCTGATTGTAAATGAGAATACATTAACTATGTATTATTATTCTTTGAGTGCTAAAGCATTACAGATAGCGACTTGTTGCACTCAAAGTGTTATTTTTTTAATTTATTATCACCTACTCAAGTATTTTAGGTGCAAAAAACTTACAAATGACAAAAATAGAGATAATAAAAAAGTAAAAGCCTATCATTAACGTTTATTATTTATTTGTTTATTTATTGGTGTTTAAGGTCACATACTTATGCACAATGGCTAATCATGACCATGACAGCTTTACAGGGGGAGGAAGCTGGCGTACCCGGAGAGAACCTCCGAGCAACAACGAGCAGCTGCCAGCTCCCCAACATTGTAACTCCGCACTGCAGCACAGGCAAGGTTAGATTGGTTGAAGACATGCGCACCATCGGCGTGCAGTACTCCTTAGTACACAGCGTCATCGTGGCACCATGTGGACAATCAGGGTTAAGTGCCTTGCCCAAGGACACAATGCGAGAGTCCAAATCGATCTCTCAGACGGTTACCCATCCGAGGATTAACCGAGCTCGATGTTGCTTAACTTCGGTGATCTGACGAGCCCGGTTACCGCAAAGCTACCGTGCCCCCATTAACGTTTATAAAATAATTGAATGATCATTATTTACTCACTGTTTATTCACATCAAATAAATTAGTTGCAAATAATTTATTATCTTACAGAACGATTACAACAAAGATTAACAGGTAGAGTGCTGGAAGCCCATATTTGGGCTTTATTCTGAATGCAGGTGTCACTGCTTAAAGGCTCCTTTTTCCGTGGAAGTGCTGCATATTTGAAGCAAAATTATTTAAAATACTTGTCTGGAATTTGCCTTGTTTTAATTTATGGGAGAGTGCCTAGGCACTCTCCCATAAATTATAACAAGACAAAGACATGTTAACAAATTTTGGCAACAAAAAATAATTTAACACTGTACCTGAGTTAACCCTTTACCTAACGTAATGGCCAAAACCGGCCAGCACTGTTCTCAAAAATCGCCAATTAATTTTCATTATTTTTTTCATTTTTTGTCTCAAAAACATAGGTTATGACCCCTCGTTGGAACGAGCTCGTCGAACTTGTTCCAACGAGGGGTCATAACCTATGTTTTTGAGACAAAAAATGAAAAAAATGAGTTATTCAAGAATTATTTTTGCAAGTGTCGTCTGCTTTTCAGGTTAGGTAAAGGATTAAGTAACAAAGAATTGTTTTGATAATAGTCAGATTAAATTGATAAATTATTATTTCAGTTCACCCATAACAAAGAGCCGTGATTAACTTTTACCTATAGATTACTTGACAGGCGTGAATTCTCTCCTGCCTGTGTCATCAGACATGGATTTTATCAAAAAGGACGCACTGAAATAATGAACGAGAGAGCCTTTGAGTCCTACCAAAAGTATATTTGCTGCCAGAGGCATCTTTGTTTCTGATTAATCAATTTTCAAAAATCTTCTCCTCTGAAAGTACAAGGCAAAATGTTTTGAAACTTCACATACTTAATAAATAATAAACCAGAGAGCATTTGAGTCCTACCAAAAGCATATTTTTGGTTCCAGATTTTGGTGCCAAATGAATGTTTTAGTGCAATGTGCACCATTGGCATCAACAGCATGAACACCATTTAACACACTACAAGATAATTAGGCCTGAAATTCCTCTTGCTGGCCCTTCATGGTTAAGTTTACAGTACGTCCACTATGGAATGGTCACTTTCTATGTATGGGCAATATTTCTACGAACGCAATAACATAAGTTTCCAAACGCTAATTATAGGAATAATCATCCAAAATTTAATTAATGAAGCACTAGGCATAACTCAGGCTTCATTAATTAAAATTTTGCTGATAATGATTTTTATTACCTGGTAAACACATGCTTGGACATTATTGTCTACCGGTGTAAAGCGTCTACTGGTTTTAAAAAAGATTTACACCCACAGTAGGAAGTTCATCCATGACATGCCATGATAACGTAATTTGCCAACTTTGATACATTCACACTTCGCGATGTTTCATTGAAACATACGACGTTTTCCGGTACTATCTACTACATGCAATGACTTATTAAGTTTAAAATACCTGCAATTAAATATTTAAAAAAAAATTTAAGAATTGTTAATAATAATTTGACTGAAAAAGCAAGGTAAATTCAATTAACTTTGATAATGTGTCTAGCTGTTAATCAAGCATTCATGTGCAGCCGGAAGTACTGCCCACTGGTGCAGATGTAAATAAAACAAACCCATGTATTTGCAATATTTTTCTCCATTTTAGGTGACAGTGTCAGTTATTTATTAAGAGCATTGTGGGAGCGTGGTCAGTAGGTAGAGGTGCAGGCTGCAAGCCGAGAGGTCCTCGGTTCGAATCCCACCTGCGGCAACTGCGATGTGTCCTTGGGCAAGACACTTCATCCCCATTGCCCGTGTGGGGGCACGATGACACTGTGTACTAAGGCATACCGCACGTCCATGGTACGCATGTCTTCAACCAATCTAACCCTGCCTGTGCTGCAGTGCGGAGTTACGATGTTGGGGAGCTGGAAGCTGCTCGTCGTTGCTCGGTGGTTCTCTCCGGGTACACCAGCTTTCTCCACCCGTAAAACTGTCACGGTCATGATTAGCCATTGTGCATAAATATGTCACCTTAAACACCAATAAATAAATAAATAAATAAATAAATAAATAAATAAATAAATAAATAAATTAAGAGCATTGTATAAATAAAACAAATAGGTACTATGGCCAGTAATCAGATTTAAACCACTCGTAGAATGGCAAGCAGAGTGGTTAAAACCCTTATCCTGCTCGAGGTTTAAATCTGATTACCCGGCCCCAGTACTTATTTATTCTACATGTACAGTTAAAACTAGAAGTCCTGTCATGAAATGCGCACAAATAGCATGTCGATCTGCATGTTAATCTGCGCGTTATGGCCATAGTAAGGCCATCAGATTCTGTACATATGGCCTGTGCAAAGCAATGTTTCAGTCAATGGACCTACGGGTAACCCGGAGGTCCATTGGCAGAAACATTGCCTGTGTTTGCTATGAGTAACCATGGGAACCCGCCGTGCTTTGGATGCCATTCGATATGGCAATTGCGCACAATTCCTACATGCAATTAAGCCTAGATTTATTTATATATTTATTTATTGGCGTTTAAGGTCACATATTTCTGCACAATGGCTAATCATGACCTCGACAGTTTTACGGGTGGAGGAAGCCGGAGTACCCGGAGAGAACCACCGAGCAACGACGAGCAACTGTCAGCTCCCCAACATACTAACTCCACACAAGCAGGGTTAGCATTGGTTGAAGACAGTGCACCATCGACATGCACTATGCCTTAGTGCACAACATCACCGTGCCCCCACGTGGGCAATGGGGGTGAAGTGTCTTGCCCAAGGACACATCGCAGTTGCCAATTAAGCCGAGATAAGCGCACTGTTCGTGACAGGACTTCTAGTTTTAACTATACTTTATACAAATTCATCTCATCCCACATACAGAATTTATTTCACTTCCTTCCAATCCTTTCATGGGTTAACATTTCATTCCAACTGAGCCCTTTCATTTTGCTCGGAGATATAATCCAAGTGACTTTGACTTGCATCTATTTTTGTGTTGATAAAATTTCTTGTCACCTGTTTGATTATTTCCTGTTGTCTCTTGGGAAATACCAATCAATATCCAGGAACATTGATGCCGTGATTATCACATCGCTTCAGTGAACGTTCCTGTTTGTATCTCAAATTTGACTATTTCATATTATTTCTCATTATTTCTTGTGTCACATTACAACACTAATTGTGTTGAAGTGACATTTCCTTCTGGGGAGAATAGCAGTTGCTGTGAAAATGTCATTTCTCAATGTCCCCTGTTTAGCCATTGGAATCAGATAGAAAATATTGCTTTCTAACCCATTGCCATTACATGTTAAAGATGTGTTTAAAATATACCACACTTGTAGCCAGGATTCTATAATAAGGTATGCCCTAACCAGTTTTGGGGGAGGAGGGGAAACAGATGATATTTGAAAGGCTGTTGTGTAGGATTTTGGGGCCTCCGCTTGTCCTAGCTAGCCCCCCCCCCCCCTCCCCCCCCCCCCTCCCCCAGTTGCTTCTCCCCTTCTCCTGCTTCCTTGAAGGAAGAGGTTGAAGGGGGAAAACAACCAGGGCTGGTAGTTAGGACTAGTCCCCCCAAAGAAAAGAAAATGCCCTAAGAATGAATCTGGGTCATTTGTAACATGTGCAGCCCCTATACTGGGGACTCCCTGTTGTGAATGTTGCATTTAGCCAATGGTTTTATGGGGTGGGGGCAAAAGTTTTAGGGGAAGGGGCAAGTTCCCCAAGCTTTTCAGGTACTCTGACTTCCTCCATCCATAAAACTGTCAAACATGATATGATCCTGGTGTTGAAAGTGTTGTTAAATCCCAAACAATGAATTCAGCGCAATTCGTTTATTTGATTTAATTGATACAAAAAAAATTTTTTTCCACCATTGTAATTTTTTGTTCATACAGCTATAGTCCTTGAGGGTTAATTTTGTCCACAAGGGATATTGTGTTTAGGTTTTTGTCTCACAATCTGCTACATCCATTAACTGGTAGAAAACTAAGTTATTTTTGGTCATCAAAATTTGCTCACCTGTCTTTGTCTTGTTACAATTTACTCTCCCATAAATTGTATCAATGCGAATCCATACAGGCTAATAATTTGACTTGAGAAATAATATGAAGTCCTTCACGGAATAATAACCCTTTTAATTGCAGTACCTGAACTTTAGAATAAAGCCCAAAGATGGGCTTCTAGTACTCTACTATTTATTAACTAAGACTTACACCAGACCTGAAAACTATGTTTTTGTGGGCCCTGTCAGAACTGAAAATTGAAGCAGTGCTTTTTTTACCGTGCTCAAGCCTGAAAATAAGCAGACTGTCATCTGCAGAATGAGGTCCTCAGAGGGTGAATTTGGTGATGCTACCCTGCATAGCAGGGTAGCATCACTAAATTTACCCTCTGTGAACCTCAATCTGAATCAGGGTCTCAAGAGTAAACAGAAAGCGGTACCCAAAGGATAAATTGGCCCACTGTTTGGATAGCATCATCAAATTCGCCCTCTGGGGACCTCATTCTGCAAATGTCAGACTGCTTATTTTCAGGCCTGTATGGAACAAGTGTTCAGTATGGATTTGTATATTTGGAACTGGAGGAAAAGTAGCATTACTAAATTTACCGTCTGTCAACCTTACTCTGAATCAATGTCTCAGGCCTAAACAGAAAAAAGGTACCCAGAGGATAAACTGGGGGATTCTAGACCACTGTATGGGATAACATCAGAAAATTCACCCTCATTCTGCAAATGACAGATTGCTTATTTTCGGGATTGACTGTGCTCTGTCTTACTGGTAAAATCAGACCCAGACACCAATGTTTGGGGTGGAAGTCCTTTAACCCTTTACCTAACATGAAAAGCAGACGACACTTGCAAAAAAAATTCTTGAATAACTAATTTTTTTCATTTTTTGTCTCAAAAACATAGGTTATGACCCCCTCATTGGAACGAGCTCGACGAGCTCGTTCCAATGAGGGGTCATAACCTATGTTTTTGAGACAAAAAATGAAAAAAATAATGAAAATTAATTGGCGATTTTTTAGAATAGCGCTGGCCGGTTTTACGTTGGGTAAAGGGTTAAAATGATAACATAGGTATAAACGATTGTCTAAACTTGCTTGACTTTATCTCCGTGTAGCCACTGTGAGAACCCCATGAAATAAAACAGTGCTTGTTTACCCACCAATAAATAAATAAATAAATAAATAAATAAATAAATAAATAAATAAATAAAATAGTACTTGTTTACAATAATAATAATAATAATATACACATTTATATAGCGCCAAAATTATAGTTCAGAAGATATAGAACCATATTCTAAGGCGCTGTACATGTTACTGATCTCGTGCAAATATACAAACGGAATATATACAGTATCTTACAGTCCACAACATCACTTTTAGACTATTTGAAACAGGTATGTTTTGAGATCTTTCTTGAAAAGGTTGACATTTGACAGTCTTTTTAGGTGTTCTGGTAAATTATTCCACAAGTGAGGGCCAGCAAATGAGAATGACCTATCTCCAAACGTCTTACACCTATGTTTTGGAACATGTAGTAGCATTTTACCATCAGACCTCAGATTGTATTGACACACATTCTTGGTATTAAGGAGTTCTTCTAAGTAGGCTGGTGACATGTTGTTTTGTGTCTTAAAAACTAATAGTAAAGTTTTGAAAATTATTCTGTACTTGACTGGCAGACAGTGCATATCCATCAGAACAGGCAGGAGTGATGTGTTGAGATCGTGATACCCTACGTACCACTTGGGCTGATGCATTTAGTACCATCTGCAGGCGAGAGTACTGATATTGTGGAAGGTCGAAGAGTAAGGCATTACAATAATCCAAATGTGAAGTTACAAAGGCATGAACTAGGGTTTTTGTGGAGTCTTTCGTGAGGAACTGTCTTATCTGTTTAACTTTGTGTAGACCCCTGAAAGCCTTATTGCACATATTTGTAACATGTCTATCCATAGACATGGTAGAGTCGAAGAAGGCACCAAGATTACGTACACTGTTACTTGCACTGATGGCGGAATCGCCTACCTTCACTGAATTGATGTCAACTGTAATGAGTTGCTGTCATGAACCAGTTATTCGGAATTCAGTCCTATTATCATTTATCATTAATTTGTTTGAAACCATCCATGTACGAATGTCCAAAATACATGATTCAGTAGTTTCTAGAGCTTTAGTTTGATCCTTGATTGCTGGTCGAAAAGAGAAATAGACCTGTGTGTCATCAGCATAACCATGGATGTCAGGCAGGTGAGATTCAATGATGATGAACATTTTTTTGAAATATAGAATAGAAACAGAACAGGACCAAAGCAACTACCCTGTGGGACACCACATTCAAGATGGAAGTCTTTTGACAGATTACCATTTATTGATACACGCTACTGCCTATTCTTGAGGTATGATGATAGCCAGCTAGCAGTAACACCATTAAGTCCAAAATCAGAATTCATTGTCTCTAGCAGAGTTTTATGACAAACAGTGTCAAAAGCAGCAGTAAAGTGTAAAAGAACAAGGTTAAACAAGCTTTGTTTACAGGTAAAATAGGACCCAGTCACCAATACTTGGGGGTAGAAGTCCTCTAAAATGAGTAGCCTGGTTTTAACGATTCTCAAAACTTGACTATACTTTATACAGTAAAACCTGTCTTGAGAGACCACTGTCTTGAGAGACCACCTGTCATGAGAGACCACATCTACCAGGCACCAATTGGTTTTACTCTATAATGGACCTGCCATGGGAGACCACCTGTCTTGAGAGACCACCTGTCTTGAGAGACCACTGTGACCTGGTACCAGCTTGTATTTTTATGCCATAATGGACCTGTCTTGAGAGACCGCCCATTTGAAGACTGAAACCATGACAAAAACTTTTTACCCGTTCTGAAATTGGAAAATCCATTGTGGTTATACTAACATAATTAAAAGTATTAAAAGCTCTTAATTGGGTTTCAATTGATAACTCATTACAGATTGAGATGTTGTTATAAGACCCCTTGAAAAGATTAGGATTATTGCTGAATAAACAATTTCATACATACAATAAATTTGTGTTGAAAATCTTTTTGTAACAAATTGAAATGGACTGTTATAAAAATTATAAAAATAAATTAGTGTTGAAAATCTTCAATGAAGATTTTCAACACTAATTTATTTTTATAATTTTTATAACAGTCCATTTCAGTTTGTTACAAAAACTTCATAAAATAGAACAACTACGAAGTAATTACAAAAATCCATTCTTCTCCATTTCTTAATTTTGTGGTTGGTTATTCACTGACTTAAGAAAACCAGAAACCTGTTATGAGAGACCACCTGTCTTGAGAGACCACTTTTGTGTGGCCCAAAGGGCGGTCTCTCAAGACAGGTTCTACTGTATCCATGTTCCAGACACGATTCGCCATTTTGCCAAAATATGTAACCTTAAACACCAATAAATAAATAATCTCAATGCTACTTTCACGATTAACCATTGTGTAGAAATATGTGACCTCAACTGGTCGAGTGCTAGAAGCTACTTAATCAGGGCTTTAAAAAAAATTAGGGTACTGGAGCAAAAGCCAATACCTTACATGCTCATGTTTCATATCCACTCAAACACAAATAATATTTTGTTCATATAAATTTGTTTTATTACAACTTGTTGGAGAATCCCAGTGGGCACTCTCCAAAAATTTGTAATAAAACAAATTTTAAATAACAAATTTAGACAACCAAAAATATTCTAGCCCTCAACCAGATAAACACCATTAAATAAATTTATCTGTGGGAAATTTGGATGGTTGATTTTATTGTGTGTAGGTGTTGTTACACTACACTGACTAGTGACCACTCGAGTGGATTTCTGACCAATAAGTAACTGAGTACAAAATAATCTTGTTCATGCAGCGTAGAGAAACCTGCTAAGAACTGAATGTGCATTTCATTGTTGTAAGTAAATTTATTTATTACAGTCCACTGGTTGGAACGGAGATGATGACGGCTATTTTAAGAAATCCAATAAGTACCCCATAGTAATTCAGGGTGTACCAGCTGTTTTCTAAACATGGTTTTCTATCTAAACAACAGACTGTCCCAGAATCAATATAAGTTATGTTTTCCAATCAAATTTTAAATTAATCGTTTGCGACATAAATCGTTTGAAATGTGAGATGGAAAATCATTGGGTATTTTTCTATATTGTCATTATCGTCTGCTAGCTGTTGTAATTTCACTGTAATTAATCAATTGTTGTGCATAAATAATTTACAAGAATAATCAATCTCTTTCCACAGAGGAATTACCTGCTGAAAGTACTTTCATCTCAAGCTTTTTAGATATTATTCGCTTCTGTAATGATGCTTAGATCTATGACCTATGTCTTGCTTGTGTGATGGTTGATCAAATATTTATGCTGGTAAAATGAGTATCCTTAAACCATTATAAGATCTGACTGCTTACTGTGAAAGAGATCAATTTTTGCTTCCTTTGACACTTCAATTAAAGCTTGAGGGCTAGAATTTTTTTTAGGTGTCTCAGAGCTGGAAATCACTAGTGGGGTTTTCTCTATTAAAATCCTTAACTCTTAACCTCCTGAGTATTTTCAAGATATTTTTCATCAAATCTAGTCGTGGCTGCTGTGAGGCAGCCATGACTAGATCTGATGAAAAATTCATTCCTTCGGACCACCCTCAAACATTTATGCACCCATAAATATAACAACTCCCTTGTTGCAATGGTAGGTGCTACACAGTGTCGTGCTTTATTACGCATTCTACACATTTCCAAAATACACAAACCGAATGACTAATATTTCTTACAGTACAACAATACCAAAAAAGTGCCGACATCAATACAATTTGTCTCCACTAAAATAATGATAAAAATTAATTAGTATCCAGTGTACTCCACTGCACTAGCACCTGAAATGACTTCAATTCGTCAAACAATCCAATTGATAAATTGGATGGTTACGCCCGTGCGACTCCGTGCGACTCCAAGCGCACAAATGTTTGAGAACACCCGAAGGAATACAATTTCTTTCTTATTCACCATGTTCAACCGAAAGAAATATTTATTGAAATTTAACTCCAGAAATCAATGATGAAAAAATCTATGATTGATTAAATATGCAAAAAAATTCCACTTATTTCCGTGTCATGTGAAATCCTGTCCTGGGCAGAAATATTCACCAGATGTATGCAAGGGGTTAAATACAGTGGAACTATGTTAGCTGAATACCCAGCTTGCTAATATTAACAGAAGTAGAGCTGGGAGGTTTTCAGGTTTGATTCCATTTTGGGGGTAAACTGGAAAACCAAACTGCAAGACCCAGCATAAACTGTTCGAATGGTTTTACTGTTTGTGTGTGTACTGATCAAATAATCTTACTGTACGGAACTGGACTAAAGACCATTTCCGTTAGTGATTAACCGATAAGGATTTGCGACCGTCATCTGCTTGCCGATTAGTTGAGCACACAATCTGTCGATTGTGAGTGCCGATGTCAGACAGTAACAACCCAAAATGAGTAGTATGTTTAAGAATGCATAGAACAGGGTTAATTTTACAGTACAGTCCGGTTGATTGGTTTGTTGACCTCACAAGTATGTCAGTGTGTGTATTAACCCTTTACCTAACATGAAAAACAGACGACTCTTGTAAAAAAAATTCTTGAACAACTAACAAAAAATGAAAAAATAATGAACATTAATTAGCGATTTTTGAGAATAGCGCTGGCCAGTTTTGGCCGTTACGTTGGGTAAAGGGAAACATGTTGACAGCACAACATCTTTGATCAACAATCAAAGATGCTGCACTGTTAACTTGTTTCTGCTGATGTCGCATTTCATTGAGTCATCACACAACATGCGGCATGTGTGTAATGAGCAGCAATCAAGGTGAAGATCAGACCAATCAATGAGATTAGACCAATCTTGATTCCTGCCAATCGTTGTGGCAACTTATTAAGTTTGTTACTGCTTGTATGAGATTGTTAATCAAACGTAAATACAAACAATTTTGATCCCGTGGTGTTCCATGTAACCATTGGCATGGACAGATGTTCAAACACCTCTACCGATGGTCAACTGATGGCTTAAAATTGACCGATGTCAGATGCAATTGCCAAACAGCAGTTAATCACTAATTTCTGTCACTTTGACTATTCGGCAAAGAGGTGATTACGTCCTGTTCTGATTGTCACATTTTCGTCCTTATTGACTCGTCTGGTCAAAATAAATGGCTCCAAGCCAGAAAATAAGCAGACTGACATCTTCAAAATGAGGTCCCCAGAGGGTGAATTTAGTGATGCTACCCTGCATAGCAGGGTAGCATCACTAAATTTACCCTCTGTGAACCTCAATCTGAATCAGGGTCTTAAAACGAAACAGGAGGAGATACCCAGAGGATAAAATGGCCCACTGTATAGAATAGCATCTTCAAATTCATCCACTGGGGACCTCATTCTGCAAATGTCAGGCTGCTTATTTTCTGGCCTGAATGGCTCCACTGTAATATGCTTCCAAAATTTCAATAAAATGTCACATGTGCATATTTTCACATTTAAAATTTAAATTCATTGCATAAGTGCAAAGCATTTCTCTGGAAAAAGTCTGGGAATTAGGGCACAGATCCCTCTATTACTTCCCTGGTTGCACTGTCTCTCCTGGTGAGTCATTCAGTCAACTCCTTACAATGTGTAATAATATTTCCCACCATTGTAGAATAACATTCCTATATCATTAGATGAAAAAAACTCTGTAATGCTGGCATAATTCAGTAAGAATGGATTAAGAGATTTGTATAAAGCAACAGAAATCTGGAAGTGCTATGTTGTTCTCTGTATTTCTTTTCTCTCAAAGATACTTGAAGAGTTAATCTTTGCATGTATTGAATTTATCAGAACTTTTTTAAAATCCTGCTCTAAGCTTGAATGTACAAAACGAAGCATCAGATTTATTTTCTCCTAGCTTTACTTGTGTTATTGAAAGAAGCACCTACGGTGTTCTTGAAGAATTTTCTCCAAGAATTGTTGGTTTGAAGTAATCCTGACATTTACTTGATAAATATAAAATTGACTGTTGAAGTGGATCATGGGAATGAAATTAAAAGATGGATGGATTGTAAATCTTACACAGGAAGCTACAGTACGTGGAGAGTAAATTACTACAAAAACACTTGTGGAGTGTAGTTTCCACCCAGACAATAACAGTCGATTTCTGAAGTAATGCATGAAAAGGACAAATATAGTTTTAGCCAAGGGATCTCTGGGCTCAACCCAGAGGTCCCTTGGCTGAAACTTTGCTTGTTGTTCTAATGCT
This sequence comes from Pictodentalium vernedei, assembly GCA_031216915.1. Classification (NCBI taxonomy): domain Eukaryota; kingdom Metazoa; phylum Mollusca; class Scaphopoda; order Dentaliida; family Dentaliidae; genus Pictodentalium; species Pictodentalium vernedei. The sequence goes on from CM062289.1 coordinate 27,237,200, forward strand.
TTTTCCCAGGCAAGGAATTTTTGTGTGAGACAACACCCCACGAGTGATTTAGTAACCATCCACACTCCATGTACTGTATATAGTACTTTGATCACAATAGATGTCTCTTTCTTGATCAGATCACAACTTGATTATGATGCTGTGACACCAGTGAGGCGAGACTTTTTCAATAAAAGATACTGCACTGCACTTGTCTCAATCCTTGCCACTCCCCCCATCCTGCCCCATTAATAAGTGCTTAAAAGAGGAGGGCTCCTAGCTACTCACCCTCCTCATTGTTTATCAAAGAAACTGCTGGCAAATAGAATGTTCTTGGTGTTAGCATATAACTACAGTAGAATCTTCTAAAAAGAATGTTCTTGGTGTTAGTATATAACTACAGTAGAATCCTCTAAAAAGAATGTTCTTGGTGTTAGCATATAACTACAGTAGAATCCTCTTAATTGAATATCCATTTTGCCAGTGAAAATTATTCAGTTAACAGGAGTATACAATTAACATGGATTTGGTCAGTTTCCTGTGTTCATGTGGTAAACTGAGCATTTATTCTATTATATCTTGTTTGACAGAGCTCATAGAGCTCTGTCAAACAAGATATAATAGAATAAATGCCTGTATTGGATGTAGTGAGGCCAAAAAGGGTCATAAATAAGGGGAATTTGATGCGTGTCACAGTAATTTTTTCGACATATTACAAAAATTTATATACAATTAACAGGAGTTTACTCTACAACCCATATGCAATTAACAGATCAAATTTGTACTGAAGGTGTGGTAAATGGTTTTGTGTTTGAAAATTATATTCAATTAACAGGGATATACAATTACAATTAAGAGATATCCATCAAAGTGGGCTCCACTGTATTAAGCCTCAAACCATTTATCATACCTTCAGTGGAAATTTAGCTGTAAATTCTGTACAAAGTAAATGGCTGTCACTTCAATAAAAGATGTGAACTATTGGAAGTTTATACAGATGGCTGTAACATTTCTCTACATTACAGATACTTTGGGCCTTAAAACATGCAGCGTAAATATTTACAAGCAGTGCATTGTCAAACAAGATATTATGGATTGTCTGCTCAATCTGTGATCTGTGTTCATTGAATGAAATGGTTTGTGGTTAAAATTAGACCAGTCAGTGACTGTGAATAGCCTTTTTAGCTCAACTTGACAAAGTCATGCTGAGCTAATCTCATCGCTCTCCGTCCATCGTCCATCATCTGTCGTCTGTTGTCTGTCGTCCATCAACACCATGTTTTGGTGTTCTCCTCCAAAGCCACTGGGCCAATTCAAGTGAAAGTTTGTGTGAGTGATGGTCCCAAAGGGGCATTTCATTTTTGTTCAACTCAGCATGCCCAACCCTACAGGGAGGGAGTGGGGGAAAATGCTCCAAAATATGTTTAAAATCTTCTTCTCAGGAACCAGTGTGTACAATGACTTGATATTTGCTATGGAGCTTCCATATGAGGTGTAGAATCAAGTTTGTTCAAACGAAGTTCGTGAAGTAATATTTGGCTTTGTAATAGAAGAGGTAAGATTTTTGGCCCTGCCCAAAATTTCTATTTTCTGAACCGATGGTCCGGTATGAACCAAATTTGGTATGTGGTATTATTGGGTCATAAGTACATGACCCATGCAAAAAAAAAAAAATTCCTGCATCCCCATGGGAACCCTTGGAGCTAAAAATAGAAATATTTTCAAACACCCATATTTTCCAAACCACATGGAACAGAGAGCTGTTATTTGGTATGAAGTATCCTTAGGACCAGTAGAATTGAATGGTAAAAAAAATTGCCATTGGTTATGTTAGAGTGTTCTGTAATGCGCATCGAAAAAATGCTGAGTCAGCATATTTGCAAAAATTTAAAAAAATCTTTTCTCCAGAACCAATCAACAGAATCTTTTGATATTTGGTATACAGCATTCATAGGGGGTCAGATAAAAGTTTGTTGAAATAAAGCTCATTGGTTCATATTTGGGCTCTCTACAGGAGCCCAAAGTTTTAACATAGGGTAATATGGGGAATATTCTTTAAAAATTTTCTTCTTCAGAATCTTTTAATATTTGGTATACATCATTGTTATGAGGGTCAGATTCAAGATTGTTCAAACCAAGTCCCTAGGTTAATATTTGCGCTTCCTACGGAAGCACAAATTTGATCTTTGTTCAATAATTTAAAAAAAATCTTCTTCAGATCCACCAGTCAGAATGCTTTGATATTTGGTATGCAACATCTCTAAGGGGGTCAGATTCCAGAGTTTGTTCATATCATATCCCAGGTATATATTTGGGCTCACTATGGTAGCCCAAATTTTTACTTAGTGCAATATGAGGAAATTTCTTTAAAAATGTTCTTCTTCAGATCCACCAGTCAGAATGCTTTTATATTTGGTATACAACATCTCTGGGTGGTCAGATTCCAGGTTGTTCAATTTGAGTGCCTAGGTTAATATTTGGGCTCCATATGGGAACATGAAATTCAACTTAGTACAATATGAGGGAATTTCTTCAAAAATCTTCTTCAGATCCACTCGTCGGCATGATGCCCAGATTATTTTTGTCTCTCCTGAGGGACTCAAGGATTGACAGTGCAGCCTATGGAGATGGCTTGCTTAATGTAGACTCATTCTTGGACTCTGTATAAATTATGTTCTGTTCAAGATGAGCACTTCAGGCCCCATGGGGCCTCTTGTTCTAAAAGTATTTCTCTGTGTATGTGAGCTGTGTTAGTTAATATTTATTTCTTTATTGGGGTTCAGTGACACTTTTGACATCCAGGGTCACCTCGTGTCGGACAGTTTTATGGGTGGAGGAATGTAGAGTACCCAAGAAAATACACCGAGCAATGGCAAGCATCTAACTCCACACAAGCATGATTAGAATTGGTTGAAGGCAAATGCATCATCCATGTGCAGTATGCCCTAGTACACAATGCCACCATGCTCCCTGTGGGCACTAAAGTGCCTTACCTACAGACACAGTTCAGTTCCCGCTGATCGGACAATAGACCTTTCAGTTGGAAATTCATTGCTCTAATTACTAACCTACCATGATCCCATTTGTGTTGTGTAATATTATTGCTCTCTGTTATTCAGACATGATTTTCTGGTAAATGCTGGGTGTCCCAATATAAAATACCATAACCACTGAGCCACGGTGCTCCCAATCAGTTTATTTTAGTAATATACAAATTCAGCAGTTGAAAAAATTTATTTTTCAAAAAGTTTCTACAAAACCATATCATGTGACCCCTCGTTGGAACGAGCTCGTCGAGCTCGTTCCAACAAGGGGTCACATGATATGGTTTTGTTGAAGGTGTCCCAATATTAGAGTAGAAAAAAAAATTTGGATGTCTCAAAACATAAAGTGTCTCAAAACATAAAGTAAATATGGTAATTTGGGGGACGCCGGAATCAAGTAAAAAAAAATTCTCCAAAATGTGAGAAACTACATACAAATAGAATGTAATACAGGTCTTTCTAAGACCCATTTTGCATGGTACAAAAGTATTCCTTAACAAATATCATCATTTTAGAATGTTACAACAAGCTGTTGGTAACCATTCCCCTAATTTGGGGACACCCATTACCGTCTCGAATTCAGGATAATATAAAGGCTTGTGGTTTAAGCACTGATCCAGAACATCACCAACAGTTATGTTTGATTTACAAGCATGCTAAAAATTGCCTTTAAGGTGGGCATTAGGCATGCAGCACATCTGCGTGCCTTAAAATGATAGGCCTGGTTTATTATGCCTCCGAAAAAATTTTTGTAAGCATATAGTGTCATTTCCATCTGTCTGTCTGTCTGGAAGATTTTCGTGTCTGCTCCATAACTCAGAGATGCTTTGTTGGATTTTGTTGAAACTTGGCATACATGTTCCTTATGGGGAGACAATGTGTCGTGCACAAAATATTTTTTTATATTGTTTGTCATTTCCATCTGTCCGGGCAATAATACGAGACTGATGAGTTTTTGGGGGGAACTCATACAGGCATTATGAGCTTACTTCCAGATTATAGCTTATATTAAATATTATGAGGTTATTATCAAAAATATGATACTTATGAGGCAAGAATTGATTTGTAGTGATTTTTCAGGGTTTATGTTAAGGTTTATGGTCAATTAATGGCTGGGGTTAGCGTTGCCCCCTCTTCAGGTTTATCTTGGGGATCAAACCATATCTATTCCCCCAAAAAGATTTCCTAAGAAACGACTTTTTAGCGGTTGTCCAAACATTTTAAAATGATCAGTTTTTCCGCAAAAAATTAAGCTCACAACTCCCGTTTTTAAGAACGTGTCTCCATCTGTCTGTCTGTCAGGAAGATTTTCATGTCCGTTCCATAACTCTGAGATGCTTCTTTGGATTTTGTTGAAACTTGGCATACTTGTTCCTTGTGGGGAGATTATGTGTTGTGCACAAATTCTTTTTTGGTTTGATGGAGGTCAAGGTCACAGATCAAGTTGCCATGTCAGGTTTATTGTCACTTCCGTGTGACATTCTCTTGTTTTTCATATCATTATTAGTTTACTCCTTAAAGGCTTGGAGATTTTTATACTCTTTTGCTGATACAAGTTAACGGTCTACATCCTGTTGCTTGCCATTTGTTTCCAGGAAAGTCTTGGCTGCCAATATAAGCAGCCAAGACTTCCCAGAAACAACAGCCAAGATACTTTGAATGCTCCTTGCAAGTTTACGAAAAGACGGCATGTTGGAGCACATATTTTTGTTGCACTGAAAAGTCGGAATTAGACTCTAATGGGTTAAATATAAAGCTGTTTGCAAACAATTCTGTCAAACTATGACCATGTAAGTAAGATTAGACCACATTAGTCAAAACTAGTATAGTATTATAACAGATTGAGAGAGAGAAGTACGCTAACCAAGGCTCAGACCGACGACCTCTAAGACACAAATCAACTGATTTACCATGAGACTAAGAGATCGGACGTCTTATTTTTATGATAAAGCAATTACTTTGTGTGCTACAGGTCAGTGGTTCAAGCCTCGGCTCACACACTTCTCTCTCGGTCTGTTCTAGTATAATTAGGCTGTAAGAAGTTGTGAGTTTTACTCTTTTCAGAGGAATAATCTCTTTTTTTCCTGTAGGTTTTACAAGTTTTCCTGTATAATCATATGTAATGAATGGCTTCTTCACCTACATTTGTTGATCATTCTACTGATTATATCTTGTTTGACAGAGTTCAGAGATCAGTTAACTTCTACATTTTGTTATAGCTATAACAATGTTAATTGTAGAGAAATTAACCCCTAGAGTAATTAAACAGCTAGCATAACAATGTTTCATGTGTTTGAGATTTACTAATATTTTTTTGAGATAAACAAACCAGGCCTGAAGCTACAGGTAAAACTAGAAGTCCTGTCACAAACTGTGCGTTTATCTAGGCTTAATTGCGTGTAGGAATTGCGCGCAATTGCCATATCGAATGGCATCCAAAGCATGGCAGGTTCTCCTTGTTACTCATAGCAAATACAGGCAATGTTTCTGCCAATGGACCTCCGGATTACCCGGCGGTCCATTGGCTGAAACATTGCTTGTGCACATATGCACAGAATTTGATAGCCTTACTATGGTCCTAACGCGTAGATTAACACGCAGATCGACATGCTATTTGTGCGCATTTCATGACAGGACTTCTAGTTTTAGCTGTAGGAGGATGACTGTGTGGGGTGCAGGGAGGGTATAGCTGAAGGAGGACAGAAATGTTTTGTTGTCAATTGGAAAAATTGTTGTCTGCCTAGCCACAAAAGCATTTACAATACCTTTAGTACAAATTTGACTTATAATTACATTTGGGCTTTTGAGTAAACTCCTTCTTAATTGAATAAAAATCTTGAAATAATTACAAGAAATTACCTTCACAATCATCAAATTCACCTTGTTGAAAGACCAATTTGGTATCTAATTTTCACATTTAATCTATTTTATTTTGTTTGACAGGGCAAACTTGTATGCAATTAACACGTCAAATTTTGATGAAGGTATTGTTAATGATTTTGTGTTTTTGGTCTCAAAACATGTTATGACCCCTCTTTGGAACAAGCTCATTGAGCTCATTCCAACGAGGGGTCATAGCCTATGTTTTTGAGACAAAATATATTCAATTAACAGAATTTTTCTATTAATTAGTATATAATTATGTGGGATTCATGGTATTGAACGGCTCAAGAAATTTATTTGTCTCATTAACAACTAGTTGAAAATCTGAAATCTCATTTTCAATCATCATGGCTGACTGGTTTCTCCTGAGTACTGAGGAAATTGTGGAACTAATTACATCCTCCGGATCCTCTAGGGTTGGAATTTTAAAAAGTTTGCAGGAATCAAAATGACTTCATGTCCATTCTATTCTACTGTTCAGAAGAAAATCTGTGAGAATCTTAGCCCTTTACCTAACGAATCGCCCACATCCGCCCGCGTAATATGCAAATTCAGCAGTTGAAAAAATATTATTTTTAAAAAAATTTCAACAAAACCATATCATGTGACCCCTCATTGGAACAAGCTCATCGAGCTCGTTCCAATGAGGGGTCACATGATATTGTTTTGTTGAAATTTTTGAAAAATTTTAAAAAATGATATTTAAAATAATAATTTTTTATATTGTCTGTGTTGGGTAAAGGGTTAATGAAAATCAGATTCTTGGATTTTTATAAAATTGTTCCCCTGTGATCCATCAATTAAATTTTTTTACAAAGCTTATACTCTTAATGTAGTTTTAATCAAATAGTAGGTTTTATTTTTAGTCTATACTCCTTTGGTATATTTATTGAATGGAATTCTTCATCTGTGGTTTCAAATGCGATGCACATGAATTTTTGATACTCAAAAACAAGATAAAAACCATTATTCTGTTTTTGCTATAATTGTTATGTTTGTTTTTTATTTTAGGAAGTTGGAAGTATCATAGGAAAGGTGAGTCAAGTTTATGATTTCATAATATATATTCTAAAAAATCTGGTGAATTTATGATTTCATTATACATACGGTATTTACTCTATGTATTGGGACAGCTGAAAATAATTATTTTCACAGGTGTCCCAATTCTTAGAAAATGGGGAAAGAACACAGCCTAGTCTTGATTTGATGCTGAATAAAGTTGCGTGTGATTCATTTTCCATCACTATGTACGAAAATCGCCGTCCAATTTTTTTTTATATTTTCATTTTTTGCTTCCAAAATATAGCTTACGATCCCTCATTGGAACGAGCAATACGCTCGTTCCAATGAGGGATCATAAGCTATGTTTTGGAAACAAAAAATGAAAATTTTTAGTTACCCAAGAATTTTTTTATGAGTGTCGTCTGCTACTAGCGACGGGCCAACTGGAAACAAATCTCCTGAATGTCCCAAACTTTGGAGCATAAAAAAAATATAGTTTTCTGGAAAAAATGTGTGTCCCTAATCATAGAGTGTCCCAATACATAGAGTAAATACGGTATTCTAAAAAATCTGGTGAGAGCTAAAAAAAAAAATGCTTCTTTACTTCTTGATCAACAGACCTACAAAAGCTTTGTCAGTCAAAATGTACAGTACAGCTGCTGTGGTCATTAACCCTTTCACATACGTGTGTTGTTCTCTGTATTTAATTTATTTCACAGCATTGTTATTTTGTTTCAAAGCATTTCGTTCACATCATAACATCATTTAGAAGCATTAAGACCAATCAGATATGTTCTATGCTGATGACCAATTAACAAAACCATAATTTTCATTATGCAAAAATATCTCTGTATTTTATATATTCTTTGTATAAAAGAATTTGTTGTCACCAATGCTTGGGAGGTGCAAACCCTCTCTAAAATGGGCAACATGGCTTATTAACGCTCACCTCTGGTCTTGAGTTGATTCTCATGTTGTGGTCATGATTAGCCATTGTGCAAAAATATGTGACCTTAAACACTAGCAAATAAATAAATAAATAAATAAATAAATAAATAAATAAATAAATAAATATAAATTGTAAGTATTATTATGACAATTGAGTAGTCATAGACATGAAAAAATTATGTTTTTGAAACAAAAAATGAAAAAATAATGAAAATTAAGTGGCGATTTTTGTGAATAGCACTGTCCGGTTTTGGCCGTTACGTTGGGTAAAGGGTTAAACAATAATAATTTTAACTTTTTGTAACTGTTTAATTTGATATTGTTTTGAAGGGGAGCGCTGTGGCTCAGTAGGTAGAGGTGCAGGCTGCAAGTCGAGAGGTCCTCGGTTCGAATCCCACCTGCGGCAACCGCGTTGGGCAAGACACTTCATCTCCATTGCCCGCGTGGGGGCACGGTGGCATTGTGTACTAAGGCATACTGCACGTCGATGGTGCACTTGTCTTCAACCAATGCTAACCCTGCTTGTGTGGAGTTAGTATGTTGGGGAGCTGACAGTTGCTCACCGTTGCTCGGTGGTTCTCTCCAGGTACTCTGGCTTCCTCCACCCGTAAAACTGTCAAGGTCATGATTAGCCATTTTGCAGAAATATGTGACCTTAAAACACCAATAAATAAATAAATAAAGATTGTTTTGAAGGAGTATATTGTGTTATATTTCAAGTTCATGCATACGGTCAGTGACCTAGGAACATTGTTGGGAAATTTTAACTTAATTCTGCCTCACCATATGTCGCAAAATTTTTAGCTCATCTTTGCACCTAATAATATTCTTGCCTCCAGTGAAGAGTTCATTAATATTATACAGCAGACTGAGCTGTGTAACGTGGAAAAACATGATCAATGAAACTAAATTGATGCTATACACAAGTTGTGAAGGAAAATGGAATGTAATGCCTCAGCTGTTGGATTTCAATCACCAGATTTCTCATGTATTGAAAAGACATCAGTTGAAGAAGAGAAAAACATGAATTTGCCTGATTCACAAGTCAGACATATCAAGAATAAAACTGTCAAATTTAATATCCATCAAACTGATTTGCATCTGGTTGAGTTTTGGATAAAGGGTGCAATTTGTAAATGTTTAGGTGTTAAGTTTTGTTAATAAACGACCTGTTAGTATAGTGGCTGCCAACTCCTGGTGAATAGCATGTGATAACTTGTCATTGCCAGTTAATATCATCACATTGATGTAGTTCTGTGATAGAATATTGGCTCTTACCTATTGGAGTTGATAAGTATTCTTAACTTCACACCTTTCTGCATTTCAGCTTCATCTGTAAAGATAGCTTGAAGTTGAGAATTGGACATTCATTTGGCATTCGCCTGAAGTTAGTTTGATGTTTGGCGTTTGACATTAATTAGCCTTTAGTCACTTTGACGTTAGGCATTGGACATTCATTTGACATTCGCCTATGTTAATTTTGACATACAGTACGTGGAGAGTGGATTGTAACTAAATCACCCACGGAGTGAAGTTATCACCCAAGCTATAACTTTCAAATTTTGAACATATCAACAAAAAACACAAGCAATGTTTCAGCCAATGGACCTCCGGGTTGAACCCGGAGGTCCATTGGCTGAAACTGTGCTTGTGCTGGTTATGCTTTGCAATAAATTTGGAATTATTGCTTGGGTGGAATCTCCACTCTGCATGTGATTTAGTGATAATACACTCTCCACGTACTGTATGGCATTTGACAATAACCTTTGGTCAGTTTGACGTTGGGCATTCATTTGACATTCACATGTTTGACATTTTTTTGACATTCATCTGCAGTCTGTTTTATATTTGGCATTTGACATTCGTTTGAAATTCACCTGAAGTTAGTTTGACATTTGGCATTGGACATTCACCTGAAGTCACTTTGACATTGGGCACTGAACTTTCATTTGACATTCACCTGTAGTCAGTTTCGTGTTCAGTATTTGACATTTGCCTGCAGTCAGTTTCACAGTTGACATTTGTTTTCACGTTCGGCATTTGACATTTGATTGAATTTCACTTGTAGTCATTTTTGTTTTTGTTTGTTAATTTTTTTCAAACTCATCATCTCTTTTATGATCAAAACACTTTGGACATGGTCACCAGCATGCTAGGATGGCAAACGCTCTCTGAGCCTTTTCTAAAAGTGTATTTCAACACAGCATGCCAGAGCTCAGTAAGAAAAATCATGAAATAAGTTGTTGAATTATCAGGGTTTTCTCACCTCAATATTTGCACTAACAGTGGTAAACATATTTAACCCTTTACCCATCGTAACAGCTTAAACCCGCCAGCTCTATTCACAAAAATCGCCAATTAATTTTCATTATTTTTTCATTTTTTGACTCAAAAACATAGGTTATGATCCCTCTTTGGAATGAGCTCGTTGGGGTCTGTCAGTGGCCGAGTGGTGTGCGTGGTTCAGTATAGTTTCGCTAGGTGGTTGGTGCCGAAGGAAACTCTCTTGGCGTGGGTTCGAACCCCCGCCATGCCAATGTAAACAAAACCAGCGTTCTTTCTTAATTCTGTGGCATCCGAGAAATTTGAAAAAGACAAGTACTGTCGCTGATTTCTTCTGAGGTGCAGTTCATAGAATTAAGTGCTTAGATGCAACTATCTGATGAATGAAAAAAAATTAGTTATTCAAGAATTTTGTTTGCAAGTGTCGTCTGCTTTTCTTGTTAGGTTAAAGGGTTAGATTACTGCTTTTCTCAAGTTTTACCCTCTGTCCAGTTATGTCATAATGCCAAATCGTCCCCTGAGTTCCAATGTGTTCTATGTGCCTACTGGCACATAGAACACATTGGAACTCAGGGGACAAAATGTTCAAGCAGGAAGTTTTTCCCATAATGCAACTAGTAATTTAACCGAATCAATCTCATTTGACAGTGCTCAGTCATCTTTTTCAAGCAAGATTAAACGTACCCAACACGGGATATCAAAATTAAATTAATTATTTCTATTGCTGTTTTTTTTAAATGCTTAAAAGAATTTCAACAAAAATCATGATCTTTCCAGTTTAGGTCACATGATCTAGTTTTGTTGAAATGCTTTGAGAAAAAACTTTTTTTTCAACTGCTTATTTTGTAAATTATACAGTGATGCGACCAAATCAGTATTAAATTATAAGGTGATACGACCGATTCGTTATTAATTTATACAGTGATGTGACCAATTCATTATTAAATTATACAGTGATGTGACCAATTCATTATTAAGTTATACAGTGATGCGACCAATTCATTATTAAAGAGTTAAATTTTTAGTTGTATTATGGGAAAAAGTTGCAGTTTGAAATTGAGATATTTTGATGTCATTCTGTAAAGGGTGTCAAACACCTCGTCTGAGTGGGAGGGGTGACATGGGGTTCTTCAGCCTCGCCATTAAAAATATTGGGGGACGAGCCAACAAGGAGGGTCAGAATCTGGGCACGGGCCAAATTCGGCTTGCTGAGCTGAATTGGAACTGCACTATGATTTTCTTCCCTGCAAAGTAAACTCGAAATATAGGTTTGTTCTTCTTCAGGTGTGATTCCTAATCACTTCTGGCTGTGGAAAGGAAACAATGATTAAAGTAACTATTAATCATTCTTTTATTTACATTTAAAATAAACTTATTTCAATATATATAACCCATTCAACAATTTGACCAACATGGCAGAAGATTTGCCACATGGATTAAGTGGTTTTTCATCAATTTCAGTTTATCTAGAGCCCTGTACTGGCGCTATAGCACACTTTGAAAATGTCACTGTCATAGGCTCGCGACAGTAGCTTTATACGCTGAGTCTTAATCTTTTGCATCTGTGCACATCTGCAGCTCTGACTGCCGGGGGGATCCCGACTAGCAATGTTAATTACCTTGTGGCAACAAAGTTCTGATTTGGATTCGGTTCATCCACTCTGTCGGCTAGTTTAGCAAGTCTACGTCACATACCTTATACATAATACCATAATACAATGGCCTACACTTTGAGACAGGTGCGAGTCGATCCTTGCTTACGACATCTAAACTAAGCTTTTACTTGGGTTTGTAATCTATTCTATAAATTCGGGATTGTAGCTCTCCTATGTCCACCTAATCTGACAATAGCGGCATACAACGGAGCTTTGTGGATTGCCCAGCAATTCCACTCACACGAGACCCTATTATATGGCATCTCATAAATGGCCGAACCCAAGTCTCCCTGAACTAGCTAGTTCTCCACACTTTTATATCTTCTTGGGATACCTAAACATGGCACGTTCCATTTCTGAAGATACAATCACCGCGCGTCAATGCATATGCTATCAAGCGTATCTCAAGAAATAATATACTAGATAGCCATATCGACTGGAATGAATCTATAAATGCCAGTCACTGCTAGATTAATTGACTGATGATAAGATGGAGATATTTTATTCTGACTAGTAATATGCCATAGAAGTATTCCACTGTGAATTGCCTAAGGCTAATTATCCAATTAAAACATTTTTACTTACAACACAGAGAGAAGAAATATATACATATATCTGAACTTGAAAGTCGGGGGAGGGGGCCTTCTCCCTTTTTGACTGGCTTTGGTCTGACAGAGGGTTAACCCTTAAGGGCCTAATTCCGACTTTGATCTCATATTTTGTAGCAGAGCAGGTGCCCCTACATGCAAGTTACATTCCAAGCACCTTGGTAGTTGTTTTAGGCAAGTCTCGGCTGCCTATGTAGGCAACCAAGACTTGCCAAAAAACAGCAACAAAGTTGCAGGATGTAGACTGTTAAAGTGTAGCAAAAATATGTAAAAATCTCTTGGCTGTTAAAGGTTACCCCTTTATATCCAACATAACGGCCAAAACTGGCCAGCGGCATTCAAAAAAATCATTCAATTTTCATTATTTTTCATTTTTTGTCTCAAAAACATAGCTTATACCACTTTATTGGAATGAGCTCATTGAGTCATTCCAATGAGAGGTCATTAGCTATGTTTTTGATGCAAAAAATGAAAAAAATGAGTTTTTCAAGAATTTTGTTTCCAATTTAAGTGTTGCCTCTCTTGTTAGGTAGCTGTTTTGAGAGACCATTGTCGTAAGAAACCACCTGTACATGTCTTGGGAGGCCACTCTGTGACCTTGTACCATTTGGTTGTTTTACTCTGTAATGGACCTGTTGTGAGAGACCACCTGTTTTGAGGGACCACTTTTATCTGGCAAAAAGGATGGTCTACTCTCAAGACAGGTTCTACTGAATAGGGTTGATTATATAGAAGAAGAATACCAGAAAAATGTGTTGCCTGTAAGATGTTAAGGTATCCTTTTTAATTCTCATCGTAGGCCCAGTTTTGTTTAGTTCAAAGGATTCACTGTTCATCCTAATTTTCAATTTGCCTAGGCCTGACCTTGTAAATATATTGGACTGAAGTCTAAAATGCAGTAGAAGTATTTTCAGTTCTAAAAATTATAAAAATAGTGCTTCCTATATCCAGAGGGGTAGAAGGTTATTAAAAGTTTTCAAAGGAGAATTCATCCTCCCTGCAGTGGAAACTGGATTTTTTGTATTCACTCCACATTTATTATTGAGTATCATTGCAAATGTCCAGAGGACACATTTCATGTCGTGGAACTTTTATGAAAAAGGAAAGTACCTTCAGGTTGTAACGGAAATTAGATTTCAGAACTATATCACAAGTTGCATGTAGTTTCCAGCCAGTGCACAGACTAACACTAATAATGCAATGAAAGCTGGCATTTCTATGGAAAGCACCTGTTTACTGATGTCCCTAATAGAAAATCAATGAAATTTAATTAAATATTGGTTTCATGGTATTAAAATGCAAATATACTCCATTTTTATCCTAGTGTATGCTGGAATCATTGGTTTTTTATTAATCAGTGTTAATGATAATAATTTGACTCCTACTCTGCCACTTTATTATAGATAATCTATGATGAGCTAAGTCATATACACTGGAATCCACTTAATTGGATATTTTTTAATTGAATAACCCTCTTAACTGGTTGAGGGCCAGATTATTTAATGTTCTAATGTCCAATATAAGCATTTAATCTATTAAATATTGTTTGACAGAACTCCATGAGCTCTGTCAAACAATATATATATAATAGATAATCTACTAAGTTTATCTCCAGAATACTATTTATTTATTTATTTATTTATTTATTTATTTATTTATTGGAATTTAACAACACTTTCATCAGCCAAGGTTACTTCATGTCGAAGTACCAAGACAGACCCATTGAGCAAATAAGAGCAACTGACAGACTCCATAATGTACCAAATCCACACAAACAGGGTTAGCACTGTTTGAAGACAAGTGATCCATTGATGTGTACAGTTAAAACTAGAAGTCCTGTCATGAAATGCGCACAAATAGCACGTCGATCTGCGCGTTAATCTACGCGTTATGACCACAGTAAGGCCATCAAATTCTGTACATATCGCCTGTGCACAAGCAATGTTTCAGCCAATGGACCTCCGGGTAACCCGGAGGTCCATTGGCAGAAACATTGCTTGTGTTTGCTATGAGTAACCAGAAGAACCTGCTGTGCTTTTGATGCCATTCAATATGACAATTGCGCACAATTCTTTCGCGCAATTAAGCCTAGATAAGCGCACAGTTCGTGACAGGACTTCTAGTTTTAACTGTAGTATGCCTTAGTATACAGTGCCTCTGTGCCCCTAAAGGGGTCATCGGGATTAAGTGCCTTGCCCAAGTACACAATGCAGTTACCCCCTGGTGGCGATTGAAACCTAGACCTTTTGGTTTGAAGTCCAATTCTATAACCGCTGAGAGACCATGCACCCTATCCCAAGAATAATAATAATAATAATGAAGTTTATAGCATCGGTTCCACAATGTGTTCACAGGCTTTACAATCGAGTACATGCGTGGTGTATAAATAAATAGACTCTGCGGCTGAAGCTGAATACAAGACGTGGAGAGTGGATTGTAACAAAATCACCCATGGAGTGGAGTTATCACCCAAGCTTTAACTTTCAAATTTTGAACAATATCGACAAAAGACACAAGCAATGTTTCAGCCAATGGACCTCCGGGTTTAACCCGGAGGTCCATTGGCTGAAACTTTGCTTGTGCTGGTTATTCTTTGCAACAAATTTGCAATTATTGCTTGGGTGGAATCTCCACTCTGTGGGTGATTTAGTGATAATACACTCTCCACGTACTGTATATACAAAAAGAAAAAGTAACAACTATCAACTATTAATCAACCAAGGTTAAGCTCAGTGTTATATACTTGCTTGAGGGGGCGCGGTGGCTCAGTTGGTAGAGGTGCAGGCTGCAAGCCGAGAGGTCCTCGGTTCGAATCTCACCTGCGGCAACCGCGTTGTGTCCTTGGGCAAGACACTTCACCCCGATTGCCTACATGGGGGCACGATGACGCTGTGTACTCAGGCGTACTGCACGTCGATGGTGCGCATGTCTTCAACCAATCTAACCCTGCCTGTGCTGTGGTGCAGAGTTCAGAGTTACGATGTTGGAGAGCTGACAGCTGCTCGTCGTTGCTCGGTGGTTCTCTCCGGGTACTCCAGCTTCCTCCACCCGTAAAACTGTCACGGTCACGATTAGCCATTGTGCATAAGTATGTGACCTTAAACACCAATAAATAAATAAATAAATAAATAAATAAATAAATAAATAAATAAATAAATAAATAAATAAATAAATAAATAAATAAATATACTTGCTTGAAGAGATAGGTCTTCAGAGCAGATTTAAACTGGTTGAGACACCCCCATTGCCCATGTGGGGGCACCGTACTAAGGCGTACTGCACGTCGATGGTGCACCTGTCTTCAACCAATGCTAACCCTGCTTGTGTGGAGTAAGTATGTTGTGGAGCTGACAGTTGCTCACCGTTGCTCAGTGGTTCTCTCCGGGTACTCCGGCTTCCTCCACCCGTAAAACTGTCGTGGTCATGATTAGCCATTGTGCAGAAATATGCAGGGTGACCTTAAACACCAATAAATAAATAAATAATAAATATAACTGGTTGAGAGTTTGTGGCGTCTTCATATAAGTTGGAAGCAAATTCCAGAGCTTCGGACCGGCAACAGAAAAAGCACGACCACCGCATGATAGAAGGTTGCAAGACGTGTAAACTTAGTCATTGGAAAATGACCAAATTCTCTTAATTGAATCCTTCTGTTAACCCTTTATCCAGTGCACACAATATCAAAATTTGTTATTTTAATTAGATTTTTATTTAATCTTTCCAAAAATTGAAACAAACCCATATCACATGACCCCATCATTGGAATGAGCTCAATCAACTCATTCCTGTGAGGGGTCAGGCCCTAAGAAGATGTTAGCTTCCGATCTCATGCTCACTATAGATGTGTTGTGAGCGTTCTTTACTCAATATAGATTGAGCTACTTACAGTACAGTCGCCGTGGATTGGTCATAATCCACACGCATCTGTTTACCAGGTAGTAAAAATCACCATTAGCAAAATTTTAATTAATGAAGCACCGGGTTGTACCCGGTGCTTCATTAATTCAATTTTTGATGATTATTCCTGTAATTAGTGTTTGGAATGTTATATTATTGCGTCTGTTGATATATTGCCCACGCGTGGAAAGTGACCAGTCCACGGCAACTGTACTGGAGGAGGGATAAATTGAGAAATCACTTGGGTGGGACACTTTATCCCATGTGTGATTCTGCAGTTCATAATTTTTTTTCAATTTCTTTTTCAGAAAGGTGATAATATTAAAAAATTCAGGGAAGAGGTAAGTTCTATTGGAATTTAAAAAAAAAATTTTGTGGTTTTGCAATTCAGATGAATGTGTCTAATGACTCCGTGGATCACTTCAGTTGTTGTAAATTATTCTTAATTTTATCACAGAATATTTTGGGTTTGATGAAGCCCTTGTTGGAGACAGGTCAAAGAGTGACTGGCTCGAAGTAATGATATTTATGCCGTTAGATCTGAGGCAAGAGGGAATACGTAAGCTAAATGTCTCTAAAATGCATTTGGACAACACCAGAAATACTGATGGGTGTTGCCGATTTATTAAAATACCTCATTAAAATTGACCAAATATTTAAACTAAATGTATAGAAATAATTCTTACAACATGTTCAATAAATGATGTTAAAATGAAACCAAGTATATAAAAGCTAATACATGTATCCCCCAGCTGTTCCCCTAATGCTGTGGGTGTACCCGCCACAAACAAGAAACTATTCATGGTACTAATCCCCAAACTAACAAAATGTAATATCCACCCTAAAATGTCTGCTGGAAATTTAGGAGGAAAGAGACTGGAACAGCTGAGGGGAAAAGATACAACCAACAGGGTAAACATCAGGCAACGATAAAGGAAATGGGCGTGGAGGGAGGGTAAAATTTTTCTTGACGAGGTGAATGCTTGAGTTGTCTCTGAAGAAATGTGGTGTGGATTCCAAGTGACGCGCACTCTTCTGCCAAATAAACAAGCTGAAAATCTTGATTGGTCAGTTCATGTCTGCAGGTGTGAAATAATATCCTGGTGACCTATCTCTGTACATGGCGCTGTATCTGTCATCCACACCATCTAAGTACATGGAAAATAGCATGTTACGCCCCCCACGCATGGAACCGTAATCATTATCCCTCAGCTCCCAGCATAAATATCTTTACAAGTAAATTTAATACAAAGTGCATATCCCATAGCAGGGTGATGATATGCCATCTTGTATGTATACTGTTGCCGTGATTCATTCACTCAATCAAAATTCTACTACACCGAATCTCCATTAAATTCACGGTGTGTATTTAAGCATCACTGCTATGCACATGATGTATCGCATCATGTGAGATTTTTTTTATTTATCATGCACCGTTCCACGCTCATTCTATAAAGAATTAAAGATTCGGAGATGTTTTAGGACACATATTGATGGAAGGTGGTTCTGATTATTCGGAGAAGTTGATTGGAACCAAACTGGTTCAACCAATAACTTGCCACAATGATTGGCAGGAATCATGATTGGTCTCAATGATTTTGTTTGATCTTCCCCTTGATAGCTGCTCATGTTGCATGACTGCCACATGTCGAGTGATGATGACTTTAAGAAATACGACATCAGCAGAAATAAGTAAACAGTGTGATATCTTTGATCATTGATGCTATCAACCTGTTTCTGCTGACGTCATATTTTTATTTTGATACACACAGTGACACGCTCTTGAGGTCAACGAACCAACCAACCTGACTGTACTGTAAAACTAACCCTATTCTATGCATTCTTGAGCATTCTACTCCTTTTGGTTGTGACTCTCTGACATCGGCACTCATAATTGGCTGATTGTACACTCAACTAATCGGCAAGCAGATGGCAGTCACAAATCCTTTTTGGTTAATCATTAACTCTTTGCATGCTGCTGGCAGATATTCGTGCCCAGCACAGGGTGTCTCTTATCTCTGAAATAAGTTTAATTTGTGCATTTTTAATAACATTGTCTCTCTGTAAATGGAATACATTTTTTCACCAATTATTTCTTGTACTACATTTTGAGGCTTGCCGAGGGTCTAGTTCAAATATCTTGTCCCGAGGGTGAGATTTCCCCATTCCCACCTTCAGACTCATCGAGGATGATTTTTCTCCACCCCCCCCCCCCCCCCCCCACACACACACACACGAGGATTACGTCATTATAGATAACTGGCGGTCACGTGCTGACATACCCAATTTATCAAGTCGTAGTCCTTTCAAAAAACGAACAATTTCATCGGAAAGATCATACAAAAGTTAGGTATATACCATAGGTATGTACTAAAAAATTGATTTGTAACACTGTCCGTTAAGGGGTTAATGAATTTGTGCGTGTCAAACTCTAATGTAAAGGGCATTGTGAGATTAATGATCGATCGATAAATTCGTGCAGTGATATTATTAAATCTGCAGAGAAACATGGGGTTGAAACAAATCAACATTGTTGATTTTGAATGGCACGTGGATTACATGCGGGAAATCGTGAAGCCATTTTGTTTATTTACAATTGTGCAGATGATGATAAATAGTTCCGGCGACCTAATAAAATATGCAAATGAGTATGTCACATGGGGTGGGTGGGATAGAAATATCCCACTCTGCTGTCTCACTCGAGACACGCGTATGTTTCATGTATAGTGGGGGGAGAAAATTTCATCCTACAGCCCTATAGCAGTGGCAGACCTAGGATTCAGGGTTTGAGGGGGCACCACACTTCAATCCTGGGGCATGATGCAAAGCAGCACATAGGAATGAACACAGGAGAGAGGTATCTGACTCTTGTCAACGCAGTCCGGGGGATGTCATGGGAAAATGTTGGAACATGGAAAGTCAGTGTGGCCCTTCATTGGCTTCTTTGAACATGATGCAATATTTTCCAACCAAAAATACTCCAGCATTGAAATTTTGAAGAAAAGAAGCCAATTTATATTGGCTCACATCTAGACCACCTGCGTAGTATTTTGGCCTATAGCTGTATTAATGGAGTATGGTATTATTGGTGATAACACATGGACATCCACTAACAAAGGTACCAAAGGTAATGTCCATGTGTTATCGCTGATAATATCATGTCTAGTTTTCAACGGTTTACCAAAAATGGCCGCTGACTGATTATTTGAGCTCACAATCATCCGATTCTGATTGTAATACCATGCACTGCTGGATGAGTCGAAGCTTGAAAGAACTACGTTAAATTGAACATATTTCACAGTGTTAACCCTTTATCCAGTGCAGACGATATCAGAATTTACTATTTTAAATACAGTGGAGCCTACTTAATTGCATATCTCTTAATTGTATATCCCTGTTAATCGAATATAATTTTCAAACACAAGTATACAATTAAGAGATATGCAATTAAGTGGAGCCCACTTAATTGCATATCTCTTAATTGTATATCCCTGTTAATCGAATATAATTTTCAAACACAAAACCATTTACCATACCTTCAGTATAAATTAGATCTGTTAATTGCATATGGGTTGTAAACTTCTGTTAATTGTATATAAATTCTTGTAATATGTCGAAAAAATTACCATGACACACACCAAATTCCCTTTATTTATCAACCTTTTTGGCCGCACTACATCCAATACAGGCATTTATTCTATTATATCTTGTTTGACAGAGCTCTATGAGCTCTGTCAAACAAGATATAATAGAATAAATGCTCAGTTTACCTCTAGAATACAGGAAACTGACCAAATCCCTGTTAATTGTATACTCCTGTTAATTGAATAATTTTCACTGGCAAAATGGATATTCAATTAAGAGGATTCTACTGTATCATTTTTTTAATTTTTTCAAATAATTTCAACCAAACCATACCATGTAACCCCTCATTGGAATTATCTTTATGAGTTCATTCCAAAGAGGGGTCACATGATATGGTTTTGTTGACATTTTGTGAAAAATATTTTTTCAGCTGCTGAATTTGCATATTATGTGGGCAGATGTGGCCGATTCATTGGGTAAAGGGTTAAACATCATTGACTCAGGTTGTAGTAAAATGACCAGCTGCACACACTTGGGCAGTATACGTTGCTTGCAGAGCCATATGTACCACCCATGTGTGCGCAACTGGTGATTTTATTGTGACCTGAGTCAATGGAGTGCAGCCTGCACTTTTTCTGGTTTGAACAGGCGATTGACGCAAGTACGGTCAATTGTAAGCTTTACACATCATTTAACTTGTATATCCTGTAAAGGGGTGTCTAGAGAAATTAAGAATACACATTGTGAGTCATTTCAAGGACTTGAAGGCAGCAAAAACAAACCTTGATTGTTGCTATGGGCTACACTGCCCAATTATATTCTTTATTTATTCTATTAAATTCCATAAAACAGTGTAGCCAAATATCATTGATTACATAATAATGTCTGAACAAATTTACACCTTATTTACCAAGTATATACAAAACATTCATCCCTTGACATGTGTTCCTTGGGTGGCCATAACATGCCACAGATGTTTGTGACAGGGGACACAAACATCCCATGTCAAATACTTGTATATCCCGTAAAAGGGTGTCTAGAGAAATTAAGAATACACATTGTGGTTGTTTCTCAGCTTTATTAAATGATATCATTGACATCATTTTACATTAACAATTGAACAATTGCAGAAGATAATAAAGTGTGGTTAATGAATCATCACAAAATGCTTGGCAACAATCGGTTGAACTGATGTTCCAGGAGCCGTTGCTGTTGTCATCCGAGTGCCCACAATCGGCCGATTGGGGTGGCCAATTCTGATCATCGGTTGAACACTAATCATGTCCCTTGGCATCGGTTCTGTAGAAAAATTGAATTATAAAAAACAGGAGGGGTGCCCCTCCCCCCCCCATCTTCTGAACCTGCCCATGATTAAATTATTAATGAACCTGCAAGTACAAGATACTCATTTTATGTACATAGTATAAGATGATATCATTCAGTACATGAACATTGAAAGGGTTAGGGATAAAATGTGGGGAGGAGGATAAGGGGGGAGGGGGGTATTAGTTCTATTATATCACATGAAACATCGTTAACTTCGACGTAACAACCCATGTCTTATTTCCTGATTATCAACTAGTGTCTAATCTGTGCGTGGTCCCAAAGCAGCAGCATTGTATTCTTGTGCCTAGTCACATGACGTCAATTACGACAACAGGTGCAAGTAAAGCACATTCATGACATCATGGTGTGAAGTGTCTGGCCAAATAAACTGATTGTCGGTTGTTTTGGGAGGATTTAGCGACAATGAATTAAATAAAAAGTGTAAAAAACATTCAGAAATTCATGTGATATACAGAATTTTAAACTCGTGGTGTTTGGATATAAGATTTTTTTAAATGAGTTTGATGAATTCGATTCACAACGAGCCTAAAGGCTCGTTGTGAATCAAATTCATCAAACTCGTTTAAAAAAATCTTATATCCAAACATCACTCGTTTGAGATCCTCTATATCTGTGATGTGGGTTTGGCAAAAGATCAATAATTAATTATTATTAATAATTATTTTTTGTTTTGTCTTTTTAGAGTGGTGCTAAAATAAATATATCGGATGGATCTTGTCCAGAGAGAATAGTCACAATAACTGGGTCCTCGGAAAGTATAAATAAAGCTTTCACGATGATTTGTAATAAGTTTGAAGAAGTGAGTATAGTGAGTGTAGAATGGACCCTGTTAATTGAATACCATATTTACTCTATGTTTTGGGACACTGTATGATTTGGGACACACATTTTTTCCAGAAAATTATATTTTTTTTATGCTCCAAAGTTTGGGACATTCAGGAGATTTGTTTCCAGTTGGCCCATCGGTAGTAGCAGTCGACACTCTTAAAAAAATTCTTGAGTAATTAAAAATTTTCATTTTTTGCTTCCAAAACATAGCTTGTGATCCCTCATTGGAACGTGCGCAATGCGCTCGTTCCAATGAGGGATCATAAGCTATGTTCTGGAAGCAAAAAATGAAAATATAAAAAAAAATTGGATGACGATTTTCGTATATAGTGATGGAAAATGAATCACACACAACTTTATTCAGCATCATATCAAGACCAGGCTGTGTTCTTTCCCCATTTTCTAAGAAATGGGACACCTGTGAAAATAATTATTTTTAGCTGTCCCAATACATAGAGTAAATACGGAGGGTAGCCACTTTTCCAATGAAAATTATTCAGTTAACAGGAGTATTCAATTAACAGTGATTGTTTCACTTTTCTGTCTTCGAGAAATAAACTCCATGAACTCTGTCAAACAAGATATTTCGAGATTATTACCATTATGTGGATGTACAAAATATGTATCCGAGTTGAGCTCCGGGTTCTAGGGGCAGATCACGACGAGTCGAAGACGAGTTGTGATCTACCCTTAGAACCTGGAGCGAGACTCAGATACATATTTTGTACATCCACATAATAGTAATAATCTTTTTATCTTACAATATATTAGGGATAAGTCAAGAATGTAGACGAATATTTAACGAATCATTTATTCGTATGGATGAACAAAAAAAAAAAAGATGGAACTCACGCGAAAGGAAAGTACTTGTATCTGCCCCCCTGATACAAACATCTGTATCAGGGGGTCCCCCGTGGGAACCCCAGGAAGTGAAGCAGTGCTTGTTTACTGTGGTAAACAAGCTCTGTTTCGAAACTGGTATAATAGGACCCAGTCACTAATGCTTGGGGTGCGAGTCCTCTAAAATAGGCAACATGGGGTATAAACGATTCACTGACCTTGACTTTATCTCCATGTTGTGGTCATGATTAGCCATTGTGCAGAAGTATGTGACCCTAAACAACAATAAATAAATAAATAAATAAATAAATAAATAAATAAATAAATAAATAAATAAATCAGGGGGTCGGATACACGACAGTTGCGGAGTTAATTCAGACAAAATACATGTTGATTGTAAGATAAAATAGATTAAATGCCTGTATTGGATGTACTAAGGCCAAATAGGTCTATAAAAATTAAAGGAACACTGGGGAAAGTCAGGGTAGTTTCTTGAATAAAAGAAAATTAAATGGTTTATGTCTGATACTTCATCCAAGATAATTTTTTAATAAAAAAATTTGTCCCTTGAGTGTAACAAGGCTTTGCAATGCTTTAGCATTGCAAAGCCTTCTTGCACTCAAGGGACAAAATACAGTTAAAACTAGAAGTCCTGTCACGAACTGTGCACTTATCTAGGCTTAATTGTGCATAGGAATTGCGCGCAATTGTCATATCAAATGGCATCCAAAGCATGGCAGATTCCCCTGGTTACTCATAGCAAACACAGGCAATGTTTCTGCCAATGGACCTCTGGGTTACCCAGAGGTCCATTGGCTGAAACATTGCTTGTGCACAGATCATACATACAGAATTTGATGGCCTTACTACGACCATAGCGTGTAGATTAATGTGCAGATCGACATGCTATTTGTGAGCATTTCATGACAGGACTTCTACTTTTAACTGTACACCACCACCCATGCTCTTCTGTTGCTTATGAGGACTAAAACATAAAACAAACCAAGAACATGAACTTGTGATGGAAAAAAGTACAAAAATAGAAAATAAAATAAAACCCTGCCCACATGTAATTTTACAAAAAATGGCCTGAGAAACAGAAGATTTACTTTGTGGGGCCTTATTGTGATCTATTCTGAATTGACATTGACGGAGTTAGTCATTTGCACATGGCTGTGAGTGATCTAAAACTCAATTAATGTGGAAACATTTGAGGATCTTTTACAAAATTTACTCACATCAGCCATTTTATCATGTGAATGTTACTTAAATACATGAGTAAAATTACACATGGAGTGTATTTGCACCATATGTAGATATACCTTTGCAGATATGTAGAAATAAAATCCTGTTTATATAGAAAGATTTGCTTACATAAGTATTTCTTGCATATATGCAAATTTGCACGCATGAGCAAATCTTATCATATAAATGCATGTATACCATGGTTACCTATTCAATATATGAAAAGCCTTTGACATACATTTTAGTTTTATACACCAACTGTGGTGAACACACCCGCAATAGGATTTCAATAGTTAAAATTTACACCAACAGTGGAACTACATCCTTGACCTTTAGTGACATCGACCTGAATGCGAACTTGTCTAAATTTATCGCACGTCGCCTCGCGAAGAGTGAAATGAAACCCACAATTATTTATTACGTTTTTAAATAAGTTTACCTCATAAGGTACCAAAAATTAACAAACACACGTTGCCTCATGTTAATAAAGCATCCATAACTCGAAATAGTATGTTATTAAAATGAAAAAGGCCCAGTAATTTGCAGTTTCGTTTTCTATTTCATTTTGGCGATAAAATTGCCAGCGGAAATACCGCTCAGCGGTGCTCATGTAAACAAAAACAGATTCGCACATGTGAATATTGATTTATTTGACATTTAAACTCTTATTAATCTGACGATCCTGGTATAAATTAAATGTACCCAATGTAGCTTGGTGTACCAAATGTTCACCACTCATAGTGAAGTGGTGTTAACCACATGCTGAAGGCTTGCGGTTAACATCACTTCACCACCCATAGTGAGCATTTGGTACACCAAGCTGCTATGGGTATATTCTATATTTACATTCACAAGTAAATATACTCCATATGTCAATTTACACCTAGTAGGGACTAGGTGTAAATTTACTTCTATAACATACAGTACGTGGAGAGTGGATTGTAACTAAATCACCCACGGAGTGGAGTTATCACCCAAGCTATAACTTTCAAATTTTGTACATATCGACAAAAAACACCAGCGGTGTTTCAGCCAATGGACCTCTGGGTTTAACCCGGAGGTCCATTGGCTGAAACTTTGCTGGTGCTGGTTATGCCTTGCAACAAATTTGCAATTATTCACCAGGTGGAATCTCCACTCGGCAGGTGATTTAGTGTTAGTAAACTCTCCACGTACTGTACAAAAAAAAGTATTTGGGATGAATACTTTATGATTCAGTGTGTATTTTAGTCATATGAATGCACAGCAAATTTACTCACATTCGTTTTTTGTCAAAATGATTGCACCCTCAGTACTAATATACTCTAGGAGGTATTGAATGAATTTCTTTATTTTGTAGGACTTACAAAATACACCGACTGTGCCTAAACCCCCAGTTACTCTTCGATTGGTTGTGCCAGCAAGTCAGTGTGGTTCCTTGATAGGAAAAGGAGGCTCGAAAATAAAAGAAATTAGAGAAGTAAGTTTTAGTGATAAGTCAAGACTGTTCTTCATTAATCATGCTATCATACCAAATAACTGGTACTCATAGCAAAGTATTGGTACAGTAGAACCTGTCTTGAGAGACCACCCTTTGGGCCACACAAAAGTGGTCTCTCAAGACAGGTGGTTTCTCACAACAGGTTTCAGGTTTTCTCAAGTCGGTGAATAACCAACCACAAAATTCAGAAATGGAGAAGAATGGATTTTTGTAATTACTTTGCAGTTCTTTTTTTATGAAGTTTTTGTCACAAATTGAAATGGACTGTTATAAAAATTATAAAAATAAATTAGTGTTGAAAATCTTCATTGAAGATTTTCAACACTAATTTATTTTTATAATTTTTATAACAGTCCATTTCAATTTGTTACAAAAAGATTTTCAACACAAATTTATTTTTATTCCTATCTGTCACATTTCAGGTATGTAGGAAATTGTTCATTCAGCAAAATCCTAATCTTTTCAAAGGGGTCTTATAAAAACATCTCAATCTGTAATGAGTTAGCAATTGAAACCCAATTAAGAGCTTTTAATACTTTTAATTATGTTAGTATAACCACAATGGATTTTCCAATTCAAGAACAGGTAGAAAGTTTTGTCATGGTTTCAGTCTTCAGAGGGGCGGTCTCTCAAGACAGGTGTATTATGGCATAAAAATACAAGTTGGTACAAGGTCACAGTGGTCTCTCAAGACAGGTGGTCTCTCAAGACAGGTGGTCTCCCATAGCAGGTCCATTATAGAGTAAAACCAATCGGTGCCTGGTAGATGTGGTCTCTCAAGACAGGTTGTCTCTCAAGACAGTGGTCTCTCAAGACAGGTTTTACTGTAAAGCATTTGAAGTGACATGTTTCTCCAGTTGTTTAATGTTCTGTCAAATGTATTTTTTTTTTTTTACCCATTTTACCATGTGAATGGGTTATTCAATATGGCATGAGTGCCAGCGCCGAAGGATAAAACAAAAGGCCGCAGAGTGCCATATCAACTAACACATTCACATGCGTGTGTCATTGAGCTTGTTCCAATGAGGGGTCACATGATATGGTTTTGTTGAAATTTTTTGAAAAATTTAAAAAATTGATATTTAAAATAATAAATTTTGATATCGTCTTCTTTGGGTAAAGGGTTAAAATAACAAACTAAATAATCACAATATTTTAATTTTTGATATTAAAATGAAAATGTTTTTTTTAGACCATTTTCATGTAAATTCAAAGAAATAAAATATCAACTTTAATTATCCGAATAGGATTTCATTTATGCTGGGATAAAAATAGCTTTTTGAACAGATTCCCCCCCCCCCCCTCCACACACACACATGAAAACCCAAATGCTATTCACCCCCACCCCCCCCCACCCCCCCCCACCACCACCCCCTCCACCCCCCTCCCCATCCCGAGTTTGATCCCCATCAAGCACAACCCATGTTGTCTCCTTGGGCAAGGCACTTTATCCCGGTTACCTACATGGGGGCACAATGACGCCATGTACTAAGGCATACTGCACGTCAATGGTGCACATGTCTTCAACCACTGTAACCCTGCTTGAGTGGCGCTTGAACAGATTTAGAATGTTGAGGAGCTGACAGTTGCTCGTCGATGCTCGGTGGTTCTCTCCGGGTACTCTGGCTTCCTCCACCGGTAAAACTGTCACAGTCACGATTAGCCATTGTGCATAAGTATGTGACCTTAAACACCAATAAATAAATAAATATTCACCCCACCTTATTTTATAAGGTTAGAATCTCAGGTTTAAATTTTGAGGTTAACAATAGCAGTGTAAAGGTCGTGTAAACTTTGAGGATGAATTTATCCAAGTATAGTGCAGTGATTCTTGGATTACTCTGTAAATTCTACCTGAATGCTATGTAATCCTATTATATGGGCTGGGTTTGTCAGTTTGTAATTAACACCATGTGAACAGCGGATAAACTGAACTCTAATCTGACATGGAGTATCATAGAATATTGATGGAGACTTGTTCAAAGCTTATCACATTACTGTCTTAATCAATTGAGATGTAAATAAATTAACTTAAATAAAATTGAACATCTTTAGATTGTTGTTTTCCAATAAACGATTTAGGGTTGATTAATTTGACTCTTGCGATGGCACAGTGGCTCATTAATTAACCCTTTACCCAACGCAGACGATATCAAAATTTATTATTTTGAATATCATTTTTTCAAATTTTTCAAAAAATTTCAACAAAACCATATCATGTGACCCCTCGTTGGAACGAGCTCGTTGAGCTCGTTCCAACGAGAGGTCACATGATATGGTTTTGTTGAATTTTTTTGAAAAATAATATTTTTTCAACTGCTGAATTTGCATATTACGCGGGCAGATGCCAGCGATTCGTTGGGTAAAGGGTTAACTGATCAGGTACCAGTGATACAAATTCTGTATCCTGCACAGGGCTTAAAATCCTTGTGAGAATCAGAATCAATTCACGCAAATGATTCTCGCAAGGAAACAAGGATAATCAACATTTATCCTCATAAAATATTCATTTAATAATAATAATAATAATAATAATAATAATAATAATTATCATATGACTTCACCATTTTCTACGGCTTATTACCATTTCATATTTTCAATAAGTATTAATTTGTGCTTCTTCACATCTTCAGTTGATTTGATTGGTCAATTTTCAAAAGAACGCTTTCTGATTGGTTATCACCGAAAAGATCAGTGTCAAATTACTGTGGTAATGATGTATGATTGTGTGCAGCTGTGACGCATTAGTCAAATGCGTGATGTTCAAGATGAAATTCCATTCTTTAACACTTCTTTTCTATCTAAAAAGATGGGGGCGTTATGGCATTGCGGAAACCGGTTCTCGTCAGATCACTGAAGTTAAGCAACATCGAGCGCGGTTAGTAGTTGGATGGGTGACCATTTCAGCAACTGATTCGCATTCCCACGTTGTGTCCTTGAGCAAGGCACTTAACCCCAATTGCCTACATGGGGTCACGCTGACGCTGTGTACTAGAGCGTATTGCATGTCGATGGTGTGCATGTCTTCAACCAATCTAACCCTGCCTGTGCCACAGTGAAGAGTTCAGAGTTACAATGTTGGAGAGCTGACAACTGCTCGTTGTTGCTCGGTGGTTCTCTCCAGGGACTCACGAACTCCTGCAACAGGAATACCGGTGTAATTATAAAAATATCGGTTTATCGTCATTATTTATTTACCCACAATTTAATTTTCAAGATGTCTTGAGTTTTTTAACTGTCGCTCCGAATGAATAATATTATCCCTTTACCCAAGGAATCGTCTGCTTTTACCCACGTAATATACAAATTCAGCAGTTCAAAAAGTAATTTTCAAAATTTTCAACAAATCTGTATCATGTGACCCTCATTAGAACGAGCCTGTTGAGCTCGTTCCAGTGAGGGGTCACATGATATTGTTTTGCAGAATTTTTTTGGGAAAACCTGATAAACTAATTTTTAAAATAATAAATTTTAATATCGTCTGCGTTGGGTAAATGATTTTCGAACCGTATCATCAAGACATGCTGATTCGTTCTGACTGTGATTCCTTAAGTCTCGATTGTGGTACCTATGTTCATATATTTGAGCAGTTTTCGATATACCGGTATACCGAGGTATTTTTCGGAATACCGATACCGGTATTCAGTTTTGAGTATCGTGCAGCCCTACCAATATAAGTTGGTCACATGGGTGGGGTGAGATAGCTGTCACATGGGTGGGGTGAAACAGGCATATCTCTCCCAACTGTCTCACACAACTTTATATATGTCTCAGTACCTTAGTAGTGGGAGAAAATATGTGTCTTTGTCCATAAATACAGTTAAAACTAGAAGTCCTGTCATGAAATGCGCACAAATAGCACGTCGGTCTGCGCGTTAATCTACGTGTTATGACCACTGTAAGGCCATCAAATTCTGTACATATGGCCTGTGCATAAGCAATGTTTCAGCCAATGGACCTCCGGGTAACCCGGAGGTCCATCGGCAGAAACATTGCCTGTGTTTTCTATGAGTAACCAGGAGAACCTGCCATGCTTTGGATGCCATTCAATATGGCAATTGCACGCAATTCTTTCGCGCAATTAAGCCTAGATAAGCACACAGTTCGTGACAGGACTTCTAGTTTTAACTGTATAATAGTGATAACATATATGTATACAATGCTATATATCCCAAAAGTGCATCGGAGAAGAATCAGATGTGAAGCAATGAAGAATTCTTATCACTCTCTCATTTGGATTTTAAATGACAATTCTTCAATTTTATTAATTTTTTAAGTATGGGCTTTGACAAGTAATTATCTTGAACTGAAAAGACCCACTTGATTGTATCTTGCACTGTTAGTGATATTATCATATTAAAAATTTTGATTGACAAGTTTTTTATGAAGTTTGTTTTTCTGTAACTAGACAGGGTAGAGAAGCCTGGTGAGAACTAGTGTCTGTAAGATTTATGGCCTGTCAGTCTAAACAATATATATCTGCACATGCATTTATTCTCATCAGGTTATCAATAATTGGAATTCTTGTAATATTGGTGCACTAACTGTTGGTGAATATTTCATTTTATTGAGTACAGTATGTAGTGGTTGAGATTATAAAGTGGGGTCCTGCAAATAATCGAGATTTGATTCGATATTGATATCCTACATCTGCTTCGAGATCGATCTCAAATCAGTCTCAAGATTTGATTTTTTCAAATCTCTTGTACTACATGTACAGTACGTGGAGAGTGGATTGTAACTTAAACCACCCACAGAGTGGAGTTATCACCCAAACTATAACTTTCGTATTTTGTATATATCAACTAAAAACACAAGCAATGTTTCAGCCAATGGACCTCCGGGTTTAACCCGGAGGTCCATTGGCTGAAACATTGCTTGTGCTTGTTATGCTTTGCAACACATTTGCAATTATTGCTTGGGTGGCATCTCCACTCTGCGGGTGATTTAGTGATAATACACTCTCCACGTACTGTAACTTCAATTTGTTACATTTCCAACACAAATTGGATAAAATTGTCATTAGACAGTTCATTCATGTAGGCTCAGTTCAATTTCATATTTAATTGAATAATTGACAATGTTTAATTTTCAGGTAAGTAGTGAATTTTGTCCAGAACATTATCCATAATTTTAGTTTTTGAAGGCTTAACTTAACTATTCACGTTCTTAAGACTATTATGATCCCCGATGAGTCTCGAGGTGGGATGGGGAAATCTCACCCTCGGGGCAAGATATTTGAACCAGACCCGAGGCTTGCCGAGGGTCTGGTTCAAATATCTTGCCCCAAGGGTGAGATTTCCCCATTCCCACCTTCAGACTCATCGAGGATGATTTTTCTCCCCCTACCATACAGCGATTACGTTAGCCAGAGGTAATCGGAAGTCACGTGCTGATTCAATCGACTCATTTTGTATTCATTGTTTTGAAAAAACTGATGACACCATCGGAAAGAGCATGCACAAGTTATGTATACAGTAAAACCTGTCTTGAGAGACCACTGTCTTGAGAGACCACCTGTCTTGAGAGACCACATATACCAGGCACCGATTGGTTTTACTCTATAATGGACCTGCTATGGGAGACCACCTGTCTTGAGAGACCACCTGTCTTGAGAGACCACTGTGACCTGGTACCAACTTGTATTTTTATGCCATAATAGACCTGTCTTGAGAGACCGCCCCTTTGAAGACTGAAACCATGACAAAAACGTTTTACTTGTTCTGGAATTGGAAAATCCATTGTGGTTATACTAACATAATTAAAGGTATTAAAAGCTCTTAATTGGGATTCAATTGCTACTCATTAAAGACTGAGATGTTTTTATATGACCCCTGTGAAAAGATTAAGTTTATTGCTGAAGAAACAATTTCATACATACCTGAAAAGTGACAGATAGGA
Source organism: Pictodentalium vernedei (assembly GCA_031216915.1). Taxonomy (NCBI): domain Eukaryota; kingdom Metazoa; phylum Mollusca; class Scaphopoda; order Dentaliida; family Dentaliidae; genus Pictodentalium; species Pictodentalium vernedei. The sequence continues at coordinate 27,268,725 of CM062289.1, forward strand.
ATAAAAATAAATTTGTGTTGAAAATCTTTTTGTAACAAATTGAAATGGACTGTTATAAAAATTCTAAAAATAAATTAGTGTTGAAAATCTTCAATGAAGATTTTCAACACTAATTTATTTTTATAATTTTTATAACAGTCCATTTCAATTTGTTACAAAAACTTAATAAAAAAAGAACAACTACAAAGTAATTACAAAAATCTATTCTTCTCCATTTCTGAATTTTGTGGTTGGTTATTCATTGACTTGAGGAAACCTGAAACCTGTTATGAGAGACCACCTGTCTTGAGAGACCACTTTTGTGTGGCCCAAAGGGCGGTCTCTCAAGACAGGTTCTACTGTATACCAAAGGTATATACCACAAAATCAATTAGGAACGGTGGCAGCTTGAGTGTTGAAGAGTTTTAGAGCATCAAACTTTGATCACACTGCATTCCAATGATGTCAATATGAATTAGTTGGGAGCAAGAAACTGATACGATATGCATAACGTCATAATAACGTTACAAATGTATAACGTCACGTGGGTGGGATACATCTGTCTCTCCCTGCTATCTCACCCAGACACACGTATGTTACACATGCAGTGGTTGGGAGAAAAGTTAAGCCTTCTGAAACTACAGTACAGTCGCCGTGGATTGGTCGTAATCCACACGTGGGCAGTTTTGTCCACGCATCTGTTTACCAGGTAGTAAAAATCATCATCAGAAAAATTTTAATTGATGAAGCACCGGGTTGCACCCGGTGCTTCATTAATTACATTTTTGATAATTATTCCTGTAATTAGTGTTTGGAATCTAATATTATTGCATCCGTGGATATATTGCCCACGCGTGGAAAGTGACCAGTCCACGGCGACTGTACTGTAAAACTATGGATAATAAGAGTAGGTGTTTCAGCGACGGTGCTACAGAGAATATTCATTTATTGGTGTGTAAGGGTCATCACAGTGTTCCATAACTTCCATTTGGTTCAATATGAAATAACTTGTCTTTTAAGATTCGATTCAAGATTCGATTCAATATTGACATCAGAGACACAATTCGATTTGAAAAAAAAATTGTGATTTGCAGATCCCTAGTATAAAGACCATTTTCCAACCAGCCTGGTTGGTCCGGATCTCTTAGACTCATAGTAAATCGGTTGCTTTGTATGCTTGTGGTCGATGGTTTGAGCATCAGCTCCCACGCTTCTCTCTCGATCTGTTACTGTTATCTGTTACCATGAGATACAGTTTCAACACTTTATTATCATCCCTATAACATCTCTTCACAACAATAAAAATATACCCCAAAAATGTTGTGGATGCTGGGTTCATTCCCACTTGACCAATTCCCCCTGGACCAACTCCCACAAGGCCAATTCCCAAAAGACCAATTCCCCTTAGACCATCTGGTGTGTTCAACTTTAAAAATAATTCTATATCAATAATTTGACATATTTATAAATATTTATAAATGTATTTAATGTTATTGATATTCAAGCCTGAAAATAAGCAGTCTGTCATTTGCAGAATGAGGTCCCCAGAGGGTGAATTTGCTGATGCTATCCCATACAGTGGGCCAGTTTATCCTCTGCGAACCTCTTTCTGTTTATGTTTGAGACCTTGATTCAGGTTGAGGTTCACAGAGGGTAAATTTAGTGATGCTACCCTGCTGTGCAGGGTAGCAACACCAAATTCACTCTCTGGGGACCTCATTTTTCAGATGATAGTCGGCTCATTTTCGGGCTTGTCGATATTTTATAGATGTTGGGCAGATTTTTATAAATAAATGTTTTCCTAATGATCCTTAATCAACCATTAATCAATAACACTATGTAGTTGGTCTGAGGGGAATTGGTCTTTTGGGAATTGGCCTAAAAGGAATTGGTCTAAAGGGAATTGGTCTTGTGGGAAGACACTGGATGCTGTGGTGAAGCACTGTGGGTGTTCCGACCACTCTGAGGCAGAATCTGGGGTGAGATTCACAGTGGATGAATCTCAAAGAATGTGAGAGTAGTGTAGCAGTTGAGGTGTAAAGGCCATTTACCAACCAGCCCAGTTGGTCCGGATCTAGATCTCTTAGTCTCTTGGTAAATTGGTTGCTTTGTGTGCTAGAGATCGATGGTTTGAGCCTCGACTCTCACACTTCTCTCTCGATCTGTTACAGTGTATTGACAAGTGCTCAAAGACACTGTACTGGCTTTACACTGAATGTATTCATTAAATTGTTGTTTGCTCAGTTGAAGAAAAAATAACTAGATACACTAGTTTTTTTACAATTTATTGGAGAGTGCCTACAGGCACTCTCCAATAAATTGTAAAAAAACAGTTATTTAAGAACATAATCCTACTAAACAAAGGCTTCTCTTGTTGACAGCATGGTATATTTTTAAAAAAATACTGATGTCACAAAACACATTTAAAAAATAATTTCTAACTACCACTTAAAAGGAAGGTTGCATGGTCAAGCATAGAGTTAGTTAATAACTAAGGTAATTTTCTATCTATTTTAGGGTACTGGTGCTTCTATACAGGTTGCCAGTGAAATGTTACCGAACTCCACAGAACGAGCTGTTACAATATCAGGAACAGCAGATGCTATAATTTTGTGTATGCGATGTATATGTAATATAATGTTAGAGGTGAGTTCTTCAATAAAACACGTAAGCTTCTATAACAGTTGGATATTTTGACAAATGCATTTGGAAAACTCACTGTCAAGCTGCTAGCACTTTTAGATACTGTACTTGGTATTCCTGAGTTAAAGGGGTAATAAACCGTGAATTTGAAAAGTTATCGACTCTCAGATTTTGTCTGTATGTGGAAGAGCATGTTAACCCTTTGAACTCTGTTGGTAGCTTCCATATCAGTTCAATGGCAGCAGTTAGAAGAGTCCATATTCATTATTTGGGGTAGACCGATCAATATTTTCAATGTGCAGCCTTGGGGCTGCACATTGAAAATATTGATTGGGCTACCCCACACATTTTCTGAACAGCCATCCTATTTAATGACGTTATGACGTATTATGTTCCTGACCAGAAAAGTGTCTGTTTGGGTTCAAAGGGTTAAAAATCCTCTGTGTACAAAGTGTTGGACACCAGAAGCAACAAAAAATTACTTAAATCTGTAATTAAAAAACTTTCATGTAGTCAATTTTTCAGAAGATACTGTATTTCATCTAAATTTTCGGACGCCAAAAAATAATTAAATTTTCCAGTGTCTGAAAACTTTGAAAATGGCCAAAATACACGTGGACAGCAAATGTGGGTGGAAATTTTGAAAAACACACTGTATCGGTACAACATTGTGAAGATATAAAGTTATCCGAAATATACCAGTGGCATGGCCACGGGGGTGGGGGGGGGGGGGGGGAACATCAAAATATCCGCTCAGATGCAAGGAGATGGGGGGTTTTTGAACCCTGGAATTCACAATTTTCCGAACCATGGTCGGCCCGTGGTATCAACGACTCTTGGCCACCCCATGTCGGACACATTTATTTCCCTCTAGTGGAAACCCTGATTATTGTTACCTTGGTTACCTAGCTCAAACTTTAATGACATAAAATTCTGAGATGTGAAGGCTTGGAAAAGCTTTTCCTGCGCACACCACCCTCACACCCCCCCCCCCCCCCCCCCCCACCCCCCTATTAAAATGGAGCTAAGCCAGGCTCTGCAAGTTTGTCCCCCCCATCTTGCTTTGGGCTGGCAACGCTACTGGAAGTAACTGGATGTAAACAAAATCTTTGTATTATTTCAAATGAAGTGAAGTTATTCTTCCAATAAAATCCTCAGAATGAGTATCAACAACGACAAACAGAGATAGGTTTCATAGATTCATGTACTATAAATAGAAACAAGTGTGTACATGTAGAATATATGCCTATAGTAGCTTGGTGTACCAAATGTTCATCACGAGTGATGAAGTGGTGTTAACCATGAGCCTTTGGTGCGTGGTTAACACCTCTTCACCATGAGTGGTGATTACTGGTGAACATATGGTGCACCAAGTTGCTATGGGCAAGCCTTAAAATAAGCAGACTGTCGATCATCTGCAAAATGAAGTCCCCAGAAGGTGAATTTGGTGATGCTACCCTGCACAGCAGGGAAGCATCACAAAATTTACCCTCTGTGAACCTCATTCTGAATCAAGGTCTCAAGCCAAAACAGAAAAATGTACCTGGAGGATAAATTGGCCCACTGTATGGGATAGTATCAGCAAATACACCCTCTGGGGACCCCATTTTGCAAATGACAGGTTGCTTATATTCAGGCTTGGCTATGGGTATATTTTATTTATACCATGATCGCCAGATTATTAAGAGTTGCTATTATTTTTTCTTGATTTTGCTGAGCAGCAGACGAACATACTTGCGAATCTGTTTTTGTTTACATGAGCATCAGTGGGTGGTACTTCCGCTGTCAATTTTATCACCGAAATGAAATAGAAAAAGAAACAGGGCCTTTATTCATTTTAATAACATAATAACATACTATTTCAAATTATGTATGCTTTATATTAACATGAGACAACGCATGTTTGTTACTTTTTGGTGTTTTATGCGGTAAACTCATTCAAAAACATAATAAATAATTGCCACTTTAATTTCACTCTTCACGAGACGAGTGCGATAAATTTAGACATGTTTGCATTCAGGTCGAGGTCACCAAAGGTCAACTTGCATGAAGTTCCACTGTAGGTGTAAATTTTAACTATTGAAATCCCATTGCTGGCGTGGTCAAACCTGGGTTCCTAACTGCCCAAATCATGTACCACAGCCACCCATGTGTGAAACTGACTGTATGTGTGACATACAGTACGACCGCTGTGGACTGGTCACTTTCCACGCTTGGGGAATAATTCCACGGATGCAATAATATTAAATTCTAAATACTAATTATAGAAATAATCTTCAAAAATTGAATTAATGAAGCACCGGGTAAAATTAAAATTTTACTGATGAGGATTTTTATTACCAGAGCAAGGCACTTAACCCTTTACCCAACGCAGACGATTTTAAAATTTATTATTTTAAATATCATTTTTTTCAAGAAATTTCAACAAAACCATATAATGTGACCCCTCTTTGGAACGAGCTCGACAAGCTCGTTCCAAAGAGGGGTCACATGATATGGTTTTGTTGAAATTTTTTGAAAAATAATATTTTTTCAGCTGCAGAATTTGCATATTACGTGGGCGGATGCGGGCAATTCGTTGGGTAAAGGGTTAACCCCGATTGTCCACATGGGGGCACGATGACAGACTGCACATCGATTTGCGCATGTCTTCAACCAATCTAACCCTGCCTGTGCTGCAGTGCGGAATTACGATGTTGGGGAGTTGGCAGCTGCTCGTCATTGCTCGGTGGTTCTCTCCGTGTACTCCGGCTTCCTCCACCCGTAAAACTGTTACTGACTCATTATGACCTTGGCTGTTAATGTGTCGTTAAACCTTAATAAATAAATAAATAAATAAGTTTTGTGATTATTACTATCAAAAGCAAACACATATCTAAGATTTCAATTCAGATAAAAATGTCCTGATTGGAGAAATTACTGGGGTAATAAGGTTGGGGTGTTAGGAGGGTGATTCCCACCCCCAAATCCCCATTACTACACCCCTGCTGACTATTTGCCAAATTTGTGCAACTCTGAAAATTAATCATTTCAAAGTATATATGCTTTTTAGGATATTGGGTATTAATTCAGCATTGTTTTCACATCGCCCATTTTTTTTGACACATAATTGACTCTCCAATAAAGTTTCAAGAATATTATAATGATTCTGAACAGAGGGAAAAAATGACTTGTAAGGCCTCATGCTGTTCTTTGAAACACTAATTAATATTCTAACAGAAAATTGTGAAGAAGCTTTACACAGTATTGAGTGACAGACTGAAATTATCTCTCCACGTAATAAAACATAACAATTTGCTCAGCATTTTGCACAGAAATCACATATTGACTTTTTTTTTAAATTTCTGCATTAAAAGCAGTTATATGACTTCCCCATTGAAATGAACTCGATCTATTGAGGGATTTTAAATAGAGATGCATTTTGAAAATTAAGGAGTAGCGAAATGTAATGCATTGGTTATTGCTGCATGTTGAGTGCCTTTCTCAAACAGTTGTGCAACATGCACTGATGGCTGACTTGAGATGCTTCGTTAACAGTGAGTCCAATAGGAGGTGTCCTCCTCTCATAATAAAGGATCTGGGGGGGGGGGGGGGGGTCACCAGAAACACACTATTAAATGAAAATAGAATATGTTTTCATTTTCGGAATTCACTTTAAAAAATTTCCACAATCCAGCATAAGTATTTCCAATAGTTCCTTGAATCCAGCACCGTATGTAACGACATCTAACTAACTTACCCAAAGCATTTGTACAGCCTTAGTCATTATATATTTTCATGTAACATGTGATATGGCAGTTACCAATTTTTATAGCCAGAAAGTGTGACTAACCCTGTGCACTGCACAGGGTTAGTCACACTTTCTGGTATTTATTTATTTATTGATGTTTTAAGGTCACACATTTATGCACAATGGCTAACCATGACCGTGACAGATTTATGGGTGGAGGAAGCCAGAGAACCCGGAGAGAACAACCGAGCAACGACGAGCAGCTGCCAGCTCCCCAACATCGTAACTCCGCGCTGCAGCACAGGCAGGGTTTGATTGGTTGAAGACATGCGTACCATTGACGTGCAGTACACCTTAGTACACGGCGTCATCGTACCCCCCCCCCCCCCCCCCCCCCACCCCCCCCCCCCCCCCCCCCCCCCTGCAGGTGGGATTCGAATCGAGGACCTCTCGGCATGCAGTCTGAACCTCTACCTACTGAGCCACCGCGCTCCCCACACTTTCTGGTTATAAAAAAAATTTCATTTCTAACTGAATAACTAACCCTGTGCACTGTACAGCCTTAGTGGAAATGTCATCTATATCAACTCTTTACCCAATGTAATGGTCAAAACCAGCCAATACTATTCAAACTCAGCTTAAGAACCTTCATTGGGTTTGTTTTTAGTGAATTCCAAAAATGAAAACATATTCTATTTTCAATTAATAGCTTGTTCAGAATGGTTTTGAGGTTTAGTACCCCAATCTCTTCAAAAGAGGAGGGAATTGTTGTCTAATGAGGCTGAGAAAAGAGTGGTGTGGCTTGCAAGACATGTAAGTGAGTATTGAGGTTGATATTTGTGAAGATCAAGCCACTTTTGAAATTGTAGGGGAATGACATCCCACTTAGACAAAGGCCCCATGTTCTGCCATGAAAACACCTCTGATTTTAAGAGGGTGGGGGGGGGGAGGGGAAGGGAGGGTGGGGGGAAGAAGCATGAAAATTTCTTTAGCTATTTGGGAAACATATTATGAGTATCATGTAGTGCTGAAATGGTAATGGGATTTTCATAACCGTTTAACCACTTCTGATAATCAGGGTTAACTGATTAACCATGGTTATCCAAAGAATTTGATAGGCGTATGTCTTCAGTAGGTTACTGAGGGTGAGATCAAACAAAAAAATGCCAAAATCAGTCCTGGCAATGCCTGGCAATGCTCCCTTGGTGATTGGCAATGCTGAGGAAAATGCTGTGTATCAATGCACTGTAGAACATTATCAGCAAAAATAAATTACCGAGGGTGTAATGTTGTAAAATGTCACAGGCCACCTCCTCCCAAAATAAATGTTTAGGGTAACCCAACTGACCCTAAAAACTTTATCGAGTAAAAGTCGCTCATTTAGTTTATTGTAACCCTAAATTTCCATCTGACTTCAACTGTGAATTTCAAAAATTTCAAACCGATTTTGGAGTTCAAGCTTTCAAAATTACGTGGAGAAATAAATCTATCAGACAGTATAAATGGGTAGCAAGAGGCAAGTTCCAGTTCAGCAAAAGAAACCACATTTGATAAACTGATGAACATTTCACGTTAATTCACCGTTCGTGTAGAAAGGTCATGAATATTAATGATTATCATGTTGAGTTTTGTATATTGATACTGGAAGCCTACTGTCTTGAAAATGTCATTTGTGCAAGTATAGTGTACAATAGTTTCTTTAATTCCATTCAAATGTATACATAAAAATTATTGACAGTCGCCAGCTGATGCTTAGATATTGCATTTAAGTGAAATATGTGGTCATTGTGGTAGTTCGATACTTGTTTTTTTTCTATCAGAAACCACATGCTTTCAATATCATGCCGAATGGGGAAATTTTTATCATTGGTCATTTCAAGGAAAGTTTATTTAATATGGAAATATGATTATACTATGGAGCCCCCCCCCCCCCCAAAAAAAGTTAAAAGAATAATTTGAATATACTAACATGGGTAATCCCTTTAAACTGAATTTGAATTTCCTCCATAATCAGTCATGGATAGTACATTTTAGAATAGAGTATATACGGACCAGAGAAGCCTGTCATTATATTTAAAAACCAATCGACGGAATGTTCATTGATGAACAGGGATTTTGAGGCAATTTGAAACATGCTGTCAAAAGGGAACATTTTTGCCATCTCCCCGAAAACAAGTGCATTTGCTCCTGAAAAGTTACCAGAAGACTCCATTTGATAGCACATTTCAAGGCTCCATTCCTCCCCCCCCCCCCCCCCCCCAATTGCTCGTTTGAATATTTTTTTGGTGAGAGAGCGATGATAAATTACCAGAACTGCAAAATGGACACACAAACCTTGTATAACATTCTCAATATCTCATCTGATAACTGCGAAGAAATTTCTCTTCAAGTTATCTTCAGTTTAAGTTAATATAATTTACAGAAAAATTATCCACCCTCCGTATGTATCTCAACTGTTAACACATCATCCAAGCCTTCAAAATGCTGCTGCAACAAAGATATAGAATGTGTGCATTAGTTCAAATAGCATATCCTGTAACAGCATTGATGTTTTTCGCTTGCTTCTTCATGATTGTTTATTTCTTCCACTTGAATTGGTATATGTTATGTGTGGTAACGGTTAACCGGGAGCACGGTGGCTCAGTGGTAGACTGTTGGTCTTCTATGCTAGAGGACCCGAGTTCGATACCCATCCGGGATGACCCGCATTGTGTCCTTGGGCAAGGCACTTTATCCCGGTTGCCTACATGGGGGCACGATGACGCCATGTACTAAGGCGTACTGCACGTCGATGGTGCACATGTCTTCAACCGCTGTAACCCTGCTTGAGCGGAGCTTGAACAGAGTTAGAATGTTGAGGAGCTGACAGTTGCTCGTTGATGCTCAGTGGTTCTCTCTGGGTACTCCGGCTCTCTCCACCCGTAAAACTGTCATGGTCGCGATTAGCCATTGTGCATAAGTATGTGACCTTAAACACCAATAAATAAATAAATAATGTTTAACCGGTTATGGAAATCCGACAGCCATTTTAAATAACCCTAGTATCATGTTTGTCATGCTATTTAGGAAAAAGTTTGAAAAAAGATTGTTTAAGTATCATGTTAACCATGTCATTTGTGAAGGGTAAATCCAGGTTGCCCAGATCAAGTATGAAATGCCAAATTTTGTGTGTGCAATAACGGTAGTGTTGTTTTGCAGAAAATATGCACACAGTACATACCATGTATTTAAAACTTAACCTGCCAAGTATTTAAAAAAGTATTTTTATCAAATCTAGTCATGGCTGCTGTAAAGCAGCTATGACTAGATTTGATAAAAAATTCATCTAAATTATGTTAATAAATCATTGGTAAAAAAAAATCCATTCAATTTACAGGAGGGAAATTTGGTTAAAGGTGCTCAACTTATACTTAATTCAGCGGCAGGGAGTGCGGTGGCTCAGTAGGTAGAGGTGCAGGCTGCAAGCTGAGAGGTCCTCGGTTCGAATCCCACCTGCGGCAACCGCGTTGTGTCCTTGGGCAAGACACTTCATCTCCATTGCCCGCGTGGGGGCATGGTGGTGTTGTGTACTAAGGCGTACTGCATGTTGATGGTGCACTTATCTTCAACCAATGCTAACCCTGCTTGTGTGGAGTTAGTATGTTGTGGAGCTGACAGTTGCTCGCCGTTGCTCGGTGGTACTCTCCGGGTACTCCGGCTTCCTCCACCCATAAAACTGTCACGGTCATGGTTAGCCATTGTGCATATATACGTGACCTTAAACACCAATAAATAAATAAATAAATTCAGTGGCAAGAGATTTCATGTCATGCAATGAGTTAATCTAAATGAAAATTGACAGTATGCACAGATTTTGTTCACTTAATTATTTTATAGCTTGCATTGATGATACACTTTAGTAAATCTAATGTTCTTTGTGCTTGCTGCACATATAATTTCCACATATATATATATATATATATATATATATATATATATATTACACCTGTTAACTGTCTCCCTATGATTCTTTCCCTTGAAGAAAAAGGGTCATATCTTCCCACTATTAACCCATAACTCAGTAAAACTTGACACCCACATCTAGGCTATATTGATATGTGCTGAAAACTCATATTGCTGGTTTTAACTGGTGGGAGTGCTGATGTAATACACTGTTGGAAGGAGCTCTGAGAGACCTTTCGGGCAGTGTTACATACATCATTTCATCTCTGAAGTCAAGAAAACTAATTTTTATCATTATTATAAAGTAGTTTGTGGTTTTTGAAAAGCTGCCAAATGAATACGAGGGACAATTCAAGTATACATTTTTTTAAGCCGTGCTGGCCAATTTTGGCTGTTACATTGGGTAAAGTGTTTGAATTAGACATACAGTTCTGCAATAGGAAAGGCAGTTTTTTTTTCCCCCGCAGTCTTTTCCTACTTTTGTAATGATAGAACTTAAGTATTAAACTATTATCTACTGTTTTTTTTATATTATTTTTCTGTGTGCATGAAATAATTCCCACAGTGCGATTTTAACATGTATGGGAAATATTTACCTGTGAATAATTGATCAGATGTAAATTTCATAACCAATTATATGGCTAATAACTGATGCATCACCAGTGAACCAGATGACCATCTCAACACTATCAATCTATTATCATTACAGTGATAGTTAACAGATGTTAAAACATTAAAGCACTAATATAAGACATTTTTTTAACACTCTGTTTGTCAATATTTTTGTATTTTAGTTATCTTTCTATTTTTGAGTGGAGGCCATTTAAATTGGATTAACTGAATAATTTTGTTAATCCCAAATGATTTTCAAATGCCAAACCATTTACTTACCTTTAATACAGATTTGACCTGTATATTGCATATAGATTACAGAAACAAGCATTGAAAATTGAATGTTTTTATAATTTTGGAATTCACTGAAAAAAACTTATCACAATCCATTCCAATTAAGGGTCATAAGCCTTGTTTGAATGCATTTTGAGAATACTACTGGATAGTTTTTGATAGAGATAAAATAAAACACAAAGGTTGTACAATTCACAGGGTCATTTTTGGAATTCACAAAAAAAACCCCAACTTTTTCACAATCCTTTCCAATGAGGGGTCATAAGCTGAGTTTTTACACTTTTTTAGAATATTACTGATCATACTTTGGGAAAAGAGTTTATATTTATTTATTTATTTATTTATTTATTTATTTATTTATTTATTTATTGGTGTTTAAGGTCACATACTTATGCACAATGGCTAATCATGACTATGACAGTTTTACAGGTGGAGGAAGCCGGAGTACCCGGAGAAAACCACCGATCACCAACGAGCAACTGCCAGCTCCCCAACACCGTAACTCTGCACTGCAGCACAGGCAGGGTTAGATTGGTTGAAGACATGTGCATCATTGACATGCAGTACACCTTAGTATATGGCGTCATCGTGCCACCATGTGGACAATCGGGGTTAAGTGCCTTGTCCAAGGACACAATGCGGAGTCCAAATCGATCACTCAGACGGTCACCCATCCCAGGACTAACCAGGCTCAAAAGAGTTTATATAGATGAGATTTACACTAAGTATGTACAGTGTACAGGATTAGTTACTCAGTCAATTATGAAATTTTTTTTATAACCAAAAAGTGTGACTAACCCTGTGCAGTGCACAGGGTTAGTCATACTTCCTGGTTATGAAAAATTGATAACTGCCATATCACACACTACATGAAAATGTACACTGAGATTGTACAATACACTGGGTTAGTTTCATAATGGAGATGATCTGATTTATAACCAGATAGAAAAGAATGAGTTAGTTGGTTAACCGTTTACCCAACGAATCAGCCACATCCACCCACATAATTTTCAAATAAAGCATTAGAAAGAAATATATTTTTTCAAAAATGTCAACTAAATCCTATCATATAACCCCTCACTGAATTCAAAGAACTAATGAAATACTTAATGATACTGGATCTGATTGTTCACATGGTGGCACGATGGCACCATGTACCAAGGTGTTCTGCACATCGATGATGCGCATGTCTTCAACCAATCTAACCCTGCCTGTGCTGCATTGTGGAGTTACGATGTTGGAGAGTTGGCAGCTGCTTGTCGTTGCTCGATGGTTCTCTCTGGGTACTCCGGCTTCCTCCACCCATAAAACTGTCACAGACATGATATGACCTTGGCTGTTAACTGGTAGAGTGCTGGAAGCCCGTATTTGGGCTTTAATCTGAAGTGCAGGTTCTACAACTTAAAGGCTTCACATTCAGTGTCTATGCTTCATATTATCTTTGAAGTGATATTATTTAGTCTGTTAAGATTTGCCTTGTTACAATTTATAGGAGAGTGCCCACAGGCACTCTCCTATAAATTGTAACAATGCAAAGACTTGTGAATAAATGTTGGCAGCCAAAAATAATTTAGCACTCTACCAGTTAATGTGTCATTAAACCCTAATAAATAAATAATGATACTGGATTGTGGAATTTTTTTTCTCCAAAAATGAAAATATATCTTATTTACAATTAATAGTTTGTTTAGAGAAGACTTCTGCAAATTGAATAAAAAAAATCTTGTGATCCAACAAAGAAATACACGGACAACCACAGAATCCCGTATTCTTATTGACTTATTTGACTCAGTGTATCCCGTGAACATGCAGGCATTTTTAATCATTGTTGACCCAAACTATAATACTTTGAATTATAAAATTTGGCAGACAGAATGTTAAATTGATTTTCTTGAATATTTCAGCTTCTATTATACCACCACTGCATACAGTTTTACCAAGATTATCAGAACTGATTTGAAGTGACAGCAGTTAACTGATCAAATGCTATGAACCTACATTTGGGGTTTATTAAAAATTGCTTGAACACATGCAGCAATTAAAAGTCTGATAACCCTTTACCTAACGAATCGGCAGTGTCCACACTCATAATAGACAAATGCAACAGTTGAAAAAAATTATTTAAAAATTTTTTTTGACTAAACCATATCATGTGACCCTTCATTGGAATGAGCTCAACAAGCTCATTCCAATGTGGGATCTAGGGCCCTGCGATTACTCGGATTTTGAGTCGAATCTTGAGTCGGAATGCAAAATCGACTCGACTCATCTCCAATTCGTGGATGTCCTTTTTCTCAAGTCAATTTGGTCCCGATAAATGACACAGTGTTTTCATTGTGAGTTCTTTCTTTAAACGATGCAATAATCCAGTTTGGCCACAGAAGAAATAGGAAAATATGTTCATATAACTGTTAAATGATATCATCATGGTTTACTGATGTCTGATCGTGGCCTTAGTAAAGTCAGGATTATACATAAGTTATAATGGGATTCTAAACAGTTGTTTCTCATGCGATTTATGTGATAAAAGAACATTAAATCCCTCTCTGTTGAGAAGAAATCGGGCTGTCGGTTTTATAAGAATCGACTCGAAAAATGACTGGACTCACAAGTTTTTAGCTAGAATTGAAACGAAAATTGACTCAAACTAAAATATCCAACTTGCAGGGCCCTAGTGGGTCCCATGGTATGGTTTTATTGAAAGTTTTTCAGTCAATCAATGACGAGGGAGGTGCCTGCAAAAAATAATTTTTTTTGGATTACCGTATTTACTCTATGTATTGGGACAGCTAAAAATAATTATTTTCACAGGTGTCCCAATTCTTAGAAAATGGGGAAGAACACAGCCTGGTCTTGATTTGATGCTGAATAAAGTTGTGTGTGATTCGTTTTCCATCGCTATATACGAAAATCGCCGTCCAATTTTTTTTATATTTTCATTTTTTGCTTCCAAAACATAGCTTATGATCCCTCATTGGAACGAGCGCATTGCGCTCGTTCCAATGTGGGATCATAAGCTATGTTTTGGAAGCAAAAAATGAAAATTTTTAGTTACTCAGAAATTTTTTTTAGGAGTGTCGTCTGCTACTAGTGACAGGCCAACTGGAAACAAATCTCCTGAATGTCCCAAACTTTGGAGCATGAAAAAAATATAGTTTTCTGGAAAAAATGTATGTCCCAAATCATAGAGTGTCCCAATACATAGAGTAAATACGGTAGCCTAATCTATAAAATTTGGACACCGTCTTGCACTGAAATAGTTATCAACAGTATGAATGGGTTAGGAACAATGGATGCTAGTAACAACTAGCTGTCAGTATCAAATCAGTTGTGGTATTAATATTGTTTTTTGTTATTTACATAATTTACACATTTTTGTTTGTATTCTATATTCTGAGGCCTCTGCTTTCAAGATGAACACTTTAGCTATATATCACCATTCTGTTTCACCTTTGTTGTCCAGAGCACTGCATTCCACACTGATCATAACTCACAGTTTTATCAATATGAACAAGCTGTTAATTGAAAATATAATGTAGCGGTCGAGGTATAAAGGCCATTTACCAACCAGCCTGGTTGGTCCGGATCTCTCAGTCTCGTGGTAAATTGGTCACTTTGTGTGCTAGAGGTCGACAGTTCGAACCCTGGCTCCCGCACTTATCTCTCCTCCTTTTACATTTGGGGGCTCGTCCGATCCTCAGCAGTAGGTGGCACTGCGGGTGTTTCGACCACTCTGAGGGAGGAACCTGGGTGAGATTCACATGTGGTGAATCTCAAAAGAAGGGGAGAGTAGTGTAGCGGTCGAGGTATAAAGGCCATTTACCAACCAGCCTGGTTGGTCCAGATCTCTTAGTCTCGTGGTAAATCGGTCGCTTTGAGTGCTAGAGGCCGACGGTTCGAACCCCGAATCTCACACTTATCTCTCCTTCTGTTACAATAATATGTTTTTATTTTTGGACTTCACTAAAAAAAAACTTTCCACAATCCATTCCAATGAGGGGCTATAAACTGAGTTTATATACTTCTTGTGAATTGTAATGGCTGGTTTGGGCCATTATGTTGGGTAAAGACCTGCTATAGGTGAGATTTACACTAAGGCTGTTCAGTGCGCAGGGTTAGTTACTCAGTTAATATTGGACATTTTTTATAACCAGAAAGTGTGACTAACCCTGTGCAGTGCACAGGGTTAGTCACACATCCTGTTTATAAAACATTGGTAACTGCCAAATGTTCTTACTAATAACAAGAAAGAAGAGAGTGACTAATCCTGTGCATAGCACAGAGTTAGATGGTAAGCTAACACACACTGCTGGGTGACCATAGGCATTACACAAAATTAATTGATGTGGTGCTGTGTCACACACAATGTGAAAATATTCACTGATTAAGGCTGTAAAAGTGCACAGGGTTAGTTTGGTTACATATTACATAGGGTGCACGATTCAAGGAACAAATCAAAAAGCTTATACAGGATTGTAGAAATTTTTTTAATGTGAATTCCAAAAATGAGAACATAATTTATTTTCAATGAATAGCTTGTTTATTATGAAAGTTACTTTCATCCATGAAATAATTTTTACTAAAATACTTTTAGGTTTTAAGATCAGTAGAAGCTGCTTTACCTCACCATTTTTGAACCAATGTATATTATCCAAGGTGGTCTATGAACTGAAAATCTGCTTCTTGGGTCCTTAAGTATTAACTGAACTAGCAAGTAGTTAGGGCCCTGCAAAGCTTTGAGATTCAATTCAATTTCAAATTTTCTGTTGCTATTCGGTTTTACTCCAGTTGGCTGCACGATTCGTTTCACTTGACTATAGCTTGGCATTAGTCATCTTCATCATCTCACAGTACGTACAGTTCTGGTGGAAATTATACATCAATGATATTGAAAATAAAGACTGGGTGTAGTTTCCGCTATCTAAACAAAAACAACATCTGTACCTATGTCACCAGCCATGCTAATTCCAGTCTCACTAGACACTACCAATGTTGAAAGAAAATTTAAAGTTTCCCGGCAATATCAATGATAAGCTGTGGCTAGCCCTGTACAGTGCCTAGTACAGTGGAACCCTGTTAACCCTTTACCCAACGCAGACGATATCAAAATTTATTATTTTAAATATCATTTTTTCAAATTTTTCAAAAAATTTTAACAAAACCATATCATGTGACCCCTCGTTGGAACGAGCTCGATGAGCTCGTTCCAACGAGGGGTCACATGATATGGTTTTGTTGAAATTTTTTGAAAAATAATATTTTTTCAACTGCGGAATTTGCATATTACGCGGGCGGATGCGGCCGATTCATTGGGTAAAGGGTTAATTGAATAGCCACTTTGCCAATGAAAATTATTCAATTAACAGGAGTATTCAATTAACAGGGATTGTGTCACTTTCCTGTATTCTAGAGATAAATTTAGTATTTATTCTATTATATCTTGTTTGACAGAGCTCCATGAGCTCTGTCAAACAAGATACAAAAGATTAAATGCCTGTATTGGATGTACTGAGGTCAAATTGGTCTATAAATAAAGGAAAATTGGGGAGAGTCGGGGTAATTTCTTGACAAGTTACAAGATTTTTTATTCAATTAACAGGAGTTTACTCTATAACCTATATTCAATTAACAGGTCAAATTTGTACTGGAGGTATGGTAAATGGTTTTGTGTTGGGAAATTATATTCAATTAACAGGGTTATTCAGTAAAGAGATATCCAATTAAGTGGGCTCCACTGTACCAATGATTCTTGCACCCGTTTCTGTTTTTGAACTATAATCCTTACAGGGTACAATTCCAACTACATCACCAAGGCATCCTTTTGACGAAGGCATGCCTTGGTCATGCAGTTGGAATATTTTATCAGTTGGGACCATCATTGTCAGAACAGATCAGGTTTACAGCACCCTCTTCCCCCCAGTCAGTCATCTTCATGTTACCCCTGATTTGATTTAAGATTAGATTCAAATGTGAATAATAGACGTGATTTGATTCAAGATTCGATTTGAAGTGATAATGGGTGATTTACAGGGCCCTACAAGTATTGTATTTTATTAATAATATATTAACTGCAATAAGTTGTAGGATAACTACAGTACAGTCGCTGTGGACTAGTCACTTTCCACGCGTGGGCAATATTTCCACGAATGCAATAATATTAGATTACAAACACTAATTACAGGAATAATCATCAAAAATTTAATTAATGAAGCACCGGGTACAGGCACTGTATTCTCAAGTTGAGCTGTAGAATTTTTTTAATTTATTTATTTATTTATTGGTGTTTAAAGTCACCTATTTTTTAATTTGATTCACGGACAGTTTTTCAACAAGGCTTCTCTGAATATCACATATCTCATGTAAAATGTGTGTGTTGAAGAAATGTGAATAGTTCTAGTTTTTTGCATGACAAGTGATTCGGATATTATTATTTATTGGCGTTTAAGGTCACATATTTATGCACAATGGCTAATCATGACCACGACAGTTTTACGGGTGGAGGAAGCCGGAGTACCCGGAGAGAACCACCGAGCAACGGCGAGCAACTGTCAGCTCCCCAACATACTAACTCCATACAAGCAGGATTAGCATTGGTTGAAGACAAGTGCACCATCGACATGCAGTACGCCTTAGTACACAACGCCACCGTTCCCCCACGTGGGCAATGGAGATGACGTGTCTTGCCCAAGGACACAACGTGGTTGCCGCAGGTGGGATTCGAACCGAGGACCTCTCAGCTTGCAGCCTGCACCTCTACCTACTGAGCCACCGCACTCCCCTGTGACTGTGACTCAGATAACTTTGGTTTATTTGTTTATTGTGGTTTAGCAACACTTTCAATAGCCACTGTCATATGCTGAACAGCTTCACAGGAAGCCAGAGTAGCCGGAAAGAATCACCAATCATTGGAGAGCAACTGTTAGACTCTCCAACATACTAACCCAACACATGCAGAGTTAGAAGTTGTTATAGGCATGTGGACCCTCAGTGTGCAGTATACCATTGTACACAGCACCACCATGTGGACAGTTGGGTTTAGGTCTCTTGCCCAAGGACACATTGCAGATGACACGAGTCAGGACCGAACAGCATCCTTTTTCGTTTTCATCCTACACCCATTTACAAATGTTACCAGAATTTGTTCCAATAAGTGGCAGAGTTCAGAATTATTTTCAAAGGTGATTTGTAACATGACTATTCTTTTAAAGATTCTATTGCTACCTGCAAATGGGGGGTGGGGGGGTGGGTGCTTGGTTTACCAAAATTTTCTTCACAGATATTGATTGGTTATAATTTATTGGAGAGTGCCTTTTGGCACTCTCCAATAAATTGTAACAAAACAATTTCATCTAAACATTTTTAGCTTAACTTGACAAAGTCAAGATAAACTATTGCTATCACGCTCATGAAAGTCTGTGAGTCCGTCGGTCTGCTCACAATTTTTTTTAGCACAGGCTACACCCCGTAGTTCATGTCCGATCATCACGAAATTGCATATGCGGGTTCAAGGTCATGTCTAGATGAAATATCTCCTTTTGGTCAGGATCGGTCAACCATGACAGCTATGTGAGCCCAAAACCCGAAAACCTTTACACAGTCTACAGGTTGTATTTATGAAAGGATTTCATTGTAACTTGGTAGGATGACTCTGTATAATGTCTAGATGAGAATATTCCCTTTTGGTCGTGATCGGTCAACCATGATGGCTATGCAAGCCCGAAACCCAAAAACCTTTAGTACAGTCTATGGGGCGAATTTATGAAGGGATTTCATTGTAACTTGGTAGGACGACTCCATATAATGTCCAGATGAGAACATCCCCTTTTGGTTGCGATTGGTCAACCATGACAACTGCGAGGGTTCGAAACCCGAAAACGTTTAGCACATTCTTCAGGTCGCATTTATGAAGGGATTTTATTGTAACTTTGCAGGATGACTCTGTATAATGTCTAGATGAGAACATCCTATTTAGGTCAGGTTCAGTCATCCGTGATGGCTGCAGAGGCATGTAACAATAGATTTCTTTAGCACAGTCTACAGCTTGCATTTATGAAGGGATTTCATTGCAGATTTGTAGGGTGACTCAATAATGTCTAGATGTGAACGTCCTATTTTGGCCATGATCAGTCAGCCATGATGGCCACACAGTCACATTACTGAGATTTGTTTAGCAAAGTCTACAGTTCATATTTATGAAGGGATTTCATTGTAACTTGAAAAAAGAACTCGGTATGATGTCTATTTGAGACTGTCTGATTCTGGTCATGTGACCTAGATTCATTTAGCACTGTCTACAACTTGATAGGATAACTTGGTATGATATCTAGATGAGTTGCTCCTATTTTGGTCATGATCGGTCAACCATGACTGCCGAACTGTCACGTGACCTAGATTATTCCTTTAGAAAAGTCTCTGAGTTATATTTATGAAGAGATTTCATTGTAACTTGGTAAGATGACTTGTTTTATAATGATTTTACTGTAACTTGTTAACTTTGAGGGTAACCACCGAGCAACAACAAGCAGCTGTCAGCTCTCCAACTTCGTAAATCTGAACTCTGCACTGCGGCACAGGTAGGGTTAGATTGGTTGAAGACATGCGCACCATCGACGCGCAGTACGCCTTAGTACATGGCGTCACCGTGCCCCCATGTGGACAATCGGGGTTAAGTGCCCCCACTGTACCAGTTAAAAAAGAAATCGAAAACACTGTATCTCTAATTTGTTTTTCTTAACTCAGTCTAAATTTGGCAATATTTTATTTGTGAAATCTTGTTCCACTGATGTAAATATTTTACAAGTAGATTACTATCTGATCAAGACACTGGCTGCTTCATGATCACAGTACCGTGTGGGTGTCTGTGGGTATGTCAGATGTCTAGTTTTGCTTCTTTTTCCTGAGTTCTCCAGCTGAATTGTCAGTGTTGTTTGATTCACTTGTCTCTGGTCTAAGGGAGGTAACACATTTGAGTATGTGACTATTTTGCATGAAACTCCTGGAATTTCATTGAATTGGTATCCTTCTTATGATACAATGGGAACAAAATTTGTTTTGTATCCAATATCTTCTAAAAGTTGTACAGTGGAGCCCACTTAATTGGATATCTCTTAATTGTATATCTCTGTTAATTGAATATAATTTTCAAACACAAAACCATTTACCATACCTTCAGTACAAATTTGATCTGTTAATTGCATATGGGTTGTAGAGTAAACTCCTGTTAATTGTATATAAATTTTTGTAATATGTCGAAAAAATCTCTGTGACACGCACCAAATTCCCCTTATTTATCAACCTTTTTGGCCTCACTACATCCAATACAGGCATTTATTCTATTATATCTTGTTTGACAGAGCTCTATGAGCTCTGTCAAACAAGATATAATAGAATGAATGCTCAGTTTACCTCCAGAACACAGGAAACTGACCAAATCCCTGTTAATTGTATACTCCTTTTAACTGAATAATTTTCACTGGCAAAATGGATATTCAATTAAGAGGATTCTACTGTAGTAACAATGGAGCAAGCATTTTAACCCTTAAGTCAACAGATTACTTATATGTTAATAATTACCACCTCCCCAAGTACACAGTTACAGATAACTTAACAGTGTTTTTACATCTTTGTTGGCTGCCTGTACGAGCTATCATGGAAGAATCCACTTGGGACAATGTTATATATAGAGCAATATAAAGATTTTTTCCCTACGTCCCAACCAAAATACAAATATTATTTTGGCTAATATTGCCCAGCACTAAATGTGCATACTCTGAAAAAAGCTTTTGTAATTGATGATTTATCAACAAAATTCTGTATTATAACAGGCGCCAACAGATTTTCTTCAGTGTCCTACTTCAACCATAGGAATCGGCATAATCGACCGAGAAATAACTGGTAAACGGTTGATAGCAAATTTTGATAATCAGTTCATCATTATAACTTAACAGTGTTTTTACATCATTGTTGGCTGCCTGTCCAGGCAGCCAACAATGACGTAAAAATGCTGTCAAGATAAGTTGAGCTATCATGGAAGAATACACTTGAGACAATATTTTCAGAGCAATATAAAGGGGGCTGTTTGTTTTTGTGCCAGAACTCTAGCTAGGGTTAAAGTTTAAACCTATTTTATATTATTATATACTTTTATTAATAACCACATTTCTATTGGCTGGATCTTATACACATGACTGGTACTCAAAAATCCATGTACACTGGTTTTCCATGAATATCAACTTTCTAAATATAGATTTTGGAAATCCCTTCTCTAGTTTTATTTCAGTCGAAGTAATCACTATAACATTGTTTATTTTTATGTTATTCTGCAAATAATAACTATTTTATTGTTAAATAAAAGTATATCTGATTAATATAACTGAACATTCAATTGACAAATAGAAGTTTGTTTTTTTGAGGATGGTGTATATAATAAAACAGTTATGTACTCTTGTGGTGGTAAATATGATGTGATATGAACCTAAAGAACTTATATTGTTCTCGTCTAATGCCGAGGTCAATATAAATTTTTAGCTCATCTTGACAAAGTCAAGCTGAGCTAATCTCATCGCTCTCCATCCGTCGTCCGGCGTCCGTCAACACCATGTTTTGGTCTTCTCCTCCAAATCTTTTCTCCAGAACCAATCATCAGAATCTTTTGATATTTGGTATACAGCATTCATAGGGGGGGTCAGATAAAAGTTTGTTGAAATAAAGCTCATTGGTTCATATTTGGGCTCTCTACAGGAGCCCGAATTTTAACATAGGGTAATATGGGGAATATTCTTTAAAAATCTTCTTCTTCAGAACCACCAGTCAGAATCTTTTAATATTTGGTATACATCATTGTTATGAGGGTCAGATTCTAGATTGTTCAAACTAAGTCCCTAGGTTAATATTTGGGCTTCCTACGGAAGCCCAAATTTTATCTTTGTTTAATATGGAGGGTAATTTAAAAAAATCTTCTTCTTCAGATGCATCAGTCAGAATGCTTTGATATTTGGTATGCAACATCTCTATGGAGGTCAGATTCAAGTTTGTTCAAATCAGATCCCTAGGTATATATTTGGGCTCACTATGGTAGCCCAAATTTTTACTTAGTGCAATATGAGGAAATTTCTTTAAAAATCTTCTTCTTCAGATCCACCAGTCGGAATGCTTTTATATTTGGTATTCAACATCTCTAGGGGGGTCAGATTCCAGGTTGTTCAATTTGAGTGCCTAGGTTAATATTTGGGCTCCATATGGGAACATGAAATTTAACTTAGTACAATATGAGGGAATTTCTTCAAAAATCTTCTTCAGATTCACTTGTCAGAATGCTTTCACATTTGGTATACAACATCTCTAGGGGGGTCAGATTCAAGTTTGTTCAAATCGGATCCATAGGTTAATATTTGGGCTCGCTATGGTAGCCCAAATTTGAACTTAGTGCAATTCGAAGAAATTTCTTTACAATTTCTCTTCTTCAGATCAAACAGTCAGAATGCTTTCATATTCGGTACACAACATCTCTAGGGAAGTCAGATTTAACTGTGTTCAAATCAAGAGCCTGGGTTAATAATTGGGCTCTCTATGGGAGCCGGAATTGGCCATTTTGCTGAAGAATTAAAAATTTTGTATTCAGTACCCTCTAGAGGTACTAAGATTAATCCACATAGGTTGTATCAAGGGGCTTCATAGGGGAGCTCTACATTTTACTTATGATCAATTGAAGAAAAGGCATGATGCCCAGATTATTTTTGTCACTCCTGAGGGACTCAAGGATTGACAGTGTAGCCTATGGAGATGGCTTGCTTAATGTAGACTCATTCTTGGACTCTGTTTAAATTGTGTTCTGTAGAAGATGAGCGCTTCAGGCCCCATGGGGCCTCTTGTTTAGGTTTATATCACATAATATTCACCACCACAAAAGTCCATAATTGTATAATAGATGTCATATTGATAATATGACTCATTATTGACGTTTTGGGATTTCAGAAATAGTTAAACCAATGTGACCAATATTTCTCTTGTCAGGGTTCCAACATGACCTTGAATTTTACTAAGGGCCTTTCAAGGTACTAAAATACCCAGAATCCCCCGTGGGAACCCCGGGAAGGGAAGCAGTGCTTGTTTACTGTGGTAAACAAGCTCTGTTTCACTGGTAAAATAGGACCCAGTCACTAATGCTTGGGATGCGAGTCCTCTAAAATCGGCAACATGGGGTATAAACGATTGACTGACCTTGACTTTATCTCCATGTTGTGGTCATGATTAGCTATTGTGCAGAAGTATGTGACCTTAAACAACAATAAATAAATAATACCCAGAATGACTAAAAATTTGGCACCAGACAGCTTTAGGCCAGCATGAACACTTGGTTATCGATCATCATGTCTCTTATAAAGGATACCTGATGATAGATGAAGAGTTCGAGGACGTTCCTCTTACGAAACTATTTTGAATCAATTCCGGAATATTCTACTTTTTTGATTGACTTTCTAAAACAGACAAGTCACCATTGAATATAAT
Source organism: Pictodentalium vernedei (assembly GCA_031216915.1). NCBI lineage: Eukaryota > Metazoa > Mollusca > Scaphopoda > Dentaliida > Dentaliidae > Pictodentalium > Pictodentalium vernedei. The sequence continues at coordinate 27,292,432 of CM062289.1, forward strand.
ACTTGATTGGAGACTGGAAATATATTGTAAGAAGGTGCAATATTTACCATTTTAACTCTTAGAAGCCGGGAGTCGAGTTTTCTTGCCTCTGATGTAATATGACAGGTAATCTGGCTGTGATGGTTCGGCTATATTTGGTATTGGAGTGAATTAATCACTGAGCAGGTGCTTCTAGCCAAGTGTCGTCTGCCTGAATAAGCAGACAACACTTGACTAGAAGCACCTGCTTACTGTAAGTTTTTCACAGTACAGTACAGTACAGCCACCGTGAACTGGCCACTTTCCACAGGTGGGAAATATTTCCACGGTCGCAATAATATTAGATTCAAAACACTAATTACAGGAATAATCATCAAAAATTTAATTAATGAAGCACCGGGTACAACCCGGTGCTTCATTAATTAAAATTTTGCTGATAATTATTTTAATTACTTGGTAAATGCATGCGTGGACATCATTGGCCACGTGTGGATTACGACCAATCCACGGCGACTGTACTGTATGTCATGGTCAATAAATTCATTCTGATTCCACGGTTTCTAAGAGTTAAGAGCCCAGAGATTCAATTTGTGATCAATTCAATTTGATTCAAAATACTCCAAATGATTTTATTTGGAATTCAATTCGACCCATAAATTGAGATTCATAGAAATCTCTACATACTAGGCCTGATGTATAAAACAGTCCACCCCAACCCTTTTATTAGTGAAGCTCTGTTTTATGCTAGCTTGTAACAAGGCAGCTGAGAATTTTTACTTGTATCACATTGCTGTCTACATTGTATTAGCATCAGGCCTGAAAATAAGCAGTCTGACATTTGCAGAATGAGGTCCCCAGAGGGTGAATTTGATGATGCTATCCCAGACAATGGGCCATTTTATCCTCTGGGTACCTCTTTCTGTTTAGTTTTGAGACCCTGATTCAGATTGAGATTCACAGAGGGTATATTTAGTGAAATTCACCCTCTGGGGACCTCATTTTGCAGATGACAGTCTGCTTATTTTTTGGCCTGATTAGCATGCTGCATGTATTGTTCTTTCATCTTTGAAAGGGTCTCTATCAGACCTTTTTCTATCTGTTGTCTTTTCTATTTCATCCTAATACTTTCAAGCATCATTTTCAGATTCATCGAGCGAAGAAGATAATTTTTTAATTAATTAAAGAAACCCATTGATTTTCAGGTTCATCTAGAATGGGAGGCTGTCTCCTTACCTCTGTGTTTTCCTTTATTGTCCTCTAAACTCCTTTTCCTTTCCTTTTTCTCCAGTCCCCTCCTAAAGGAGCAACTATCCCATACCGTCCAAAACCAGTAGTTCCTCCAATGATATTTGCGGGCGGTCAAGCATATACAATACAGGGACAGATTGCAATGCCTCATCAGCCAGAGGTGAGTTATTAATGATATTTTTAAAACTATTATAATTCCTCATTCTTCTTGTGTTAGTGTTTCTATTAAATTAATTCACAGTCACTGAGAATATTATTCGAGATCAGTACTCAAGGTTTTTATATTGAACTGATGAAGTATTATGGGACCAATATGAACAATAATACTCAGATCAGATCTAAAGTTTCTTTGATTAGGTGTATCCGTAATGATTATCAGACATTGCTATGGGGAATTCATTTCAAGTCTTATAATTTAATTTATAGTTGTGGGACATAAAAAAGTTAAAAATCTGTTTCTCAGGCCCTCCCTTATGGTCCTTTTGGCTGCCACTTGCTCTCTTTTTATAACCAATGCAAACTTTAAAAAATCAAAATTAAATGGTTTATGTCTGATATTTTGCCCAAGTTAATAAAACTGATAAATTTATCCCTTGAGTGCATCAAGACTTTGCAATGCTTTAACATCGCAAAGCCTTCTTGCACTCAAGGATGAAATACACCACCACCATTGCTATTCTGTAGGTTATGAGGCCTAAAAATAAAACAAACCAAGAACATTGAACTTTTGATAACAAAGAAATAATTACAAAAATAAAATAAAAAATCACCCACCTGCATGCAATTTTACTAAAAATGGCCTGAGGAACAGAAGATCTACTTTGTGGGGCCTTATTATGTAGAATACTCAGCACAGATCTAAAGTTTCTTTGATTAGATGCATCTCTAATGATTATCAGTGATTGATATGGGAATTCATTTCAATTCTCATAATTTAATTTATAGTCAATGGTTAGTTTGGTTAATTCTTCATTTTAGTAAATTGTGGGCAAATAGTGTACTGATCCAGGAATAAGCCCATTTACCCACTTAATGAATTTTGTTTTCATTAATAGCCCGCTTCCAGTTGCATGAGTCATGAATTACTGAGTTTTATCACCCCGCTATACTCTGTTAATATACTAGAGAACACCCACTAAATTGGTGACAATAAGGTTTAATATTTGTTGAGAATGCTTTCAGAGAGATCTGTCCAAATTGATAAGAAAGAAAGATAGAATCCATGAAGGAGGAACAAGACCAATATTTGCTTGAGGTCCCCATCATAAGATGTTTGATTTCCTCTGTATGGATAATATGCCAGAGAAGCTTTTTCTGCTTTATTTCCATATTAAGATAATAAATGTTTGCCATAGATTTAATGCTGTAAACATTTATACCTGTAGCAGAGATGAGAGAGATGATTTCAGATAAGTTATTATTAAATTGAAGAAATTTTATTTTCTATAAATCTACATGAAAATGGTCTTTAAGACCATTTTCATGTAGATTTATAGAAATAAAATGTCTCTCAAGTTATACTTTAACTTTAAGTTCTCTTATTTTCTGAAGAAACATAATTTTCAGACATTTTCTGTTTAAATCATAAGAATTTCAGGTAATTTTGATACCTTCATCCCTGCAATAGAAGTTATAATGTCATTGAACTTTCACTGTGACTTTATACTGTAAATTATTCATTATAGTGTGAACAATCAATGTAGAATGTATCAGTCTAAACCATAGAATACCATGTGTGGAGTTCAGGCTATTAAATTATTATTATTATTATTATTATTATTATTATTATTATTATTATTATACTCCCACTCTTGAAGAGAATGGAGGGTAGACTGGATTATAGATAAATAGATACTTTATTTGCAGCGTCCACAAATACATGAATGGTTTTTAACAATTATAATATGAAATACATGACGCACTGCAGGGCGATGGCATAGCCAAATTGGCTGTCTTCCTGCCATGCACCACGAGAGAAGAAATAACGGTAGCAACAAACTAGTCATTATACTTTCAATAAATAATAATAAATGAATACAATATTGAAGAGAAAAGAAAAAAAAAGATCCTGACAGCAGGCTTCATGCTGAAAATTTTCTGTGAGTTCAGTCAATGAGAGTTTTTGAAAAACTAGACCTCTTAGCTTGGGCAATTTCGTGTGGAAGCTACCATTCAAGTAGGAAGTACCTCACCGATCTGAGAAGCCTAAACCATACATCGAGTGACATCGAGCCGCAGAGTGATAAGGTGTCACTTCACAGGACAGGATTATGTTCATCCATCCATCCACCCATGCTTCCATCCATCCATCCATGCACCTGCCCATCTGCAGCGATATCTTACCAGTGAGTGGATGGATTTCAAGTGAAATTTGGTATGAGGGATCCTTATGACAAGCCACTCCTGCACATTTTATAAAACATTGACATTTTTTCAACAGAGTTACAGTACTTATTTTGTTTTTAATTCTTTTATGCTTCATAGGTCCATCACTACAGTGAGGGTATAATTGCCTTCAGCAATACCTCTTATTATTATTATTATTATTATTATTATTATTATTATTATTATTATTATTAACTGGTTGAGTGCTAGAAGGCACTATCAGGGCTTTCAAGAAAATGAGGTTATGAGATCAAAAACCACCATTTTTCTTGCTCATGTTTCATATTCAGTGAAACGCAAATAATATTTTGTTTAAATTTAAATTTGTTTTATTACAAATTATTGGAGGCACTCTCCAATAATTTGTAATAAAGCAAATGTTGATGAACAAATTGAGACCTCCAAAAATAATCTAGCCTTCAACCAGTTAATGTTTTTTCTGCAAATTGATTTTTTACCAGTAGGTAATAAAAGCTACAATGGGAGAAATAAAATAATATTACAGTGTATCCCATTTGTAGGATTAACCCTTTACCCAACGCAGACGATATCAAAATTTATTATTTTAAATATCAATTTTTAAAATTTTTCAAAAAATTTCAACAAAACCATATCATGTGACCCCTCATTGGAACGAGCTTGAAGAGCTCGTTCCAACGAGGGGTCCCATGATATGGTTTTGTTGAAATGTTTTGAAAAATAATATTTTTTCAACTGCTGAATTTGCATATTACGCGGGCGGATGCGGGCGATTCGTTGGGTAAAGGGTTAACTAAGGATCATAGGTGGATTAATTTACCTTCTGCTTGTAGTACTATATATTTATTCTATATTTATTATATGTCAGCATTTTATAATATACAAGATATCAGACATTTTGTGTGGAAACTGACATCTTTTCACAAATGAGGATGAAAGATAATCAAAAAGTCAAATGATTTTTATGTTCTAATTCGCTCCCTCAACCAAACATAAAATATTTACCACATACAAGAGAAAACACGTCTTGCAACTAGGAAGGTGCTCGCACGAGTGTAGCCTCGTCATGTAAGCGTCCATATTTATTTATTGTGAACACAAACATTACGCATACATGTACAGATGTATTGACGTCAGTATTACACATACAGCATCAACCTGACCAAAGATACAAAGCCATAAGGACTTAACCTCTTTAGTAGTGCAAAAATGGGATTGGGTGGGTGGGTGGGCACAAACAGAACGACAGGTTACACAAAGACTGAGCGTCGAATGACCAGACTACTGCATACAGCCAGTATTGTGACAAACAATAAACACACACAGGTAACACACATTTCATTAATCAACCTGAACTCTGCTAAACGCTCACTTGTCAATACCCTAAACCAAACAAATATGTTTGCCACAAGACCAGCCGACACACTCAGAAGATGTGTTAACTCTTCCTGCAGTAAATATATTAATATGGTGTCCATCTAGTACACATTTGACATTGCTCATTCGGGAAAAATCTGGAAAAAGACAATCACTTGTGAATTTGACTCTCTGTACTATAATCTTGTACAATCAACATTTTCAGCACCAAAAATTTCCCTTTTGGGAAGTTAACCAATTGGGTCTTGTTTGACAGAGCTTAGCAAGCTCTGTCAAACAAGATATAATTGGTTAAACTTCTTACTCCTACAAGTTCACAATATTGCCATCGAGGAGATTTTTATTAAATTAATAATGTGCTAGAGGTTAACCCCTGCAGTTTTAAAAACAAATATAATACAAACTGGAATGAGCATTTTTGGAAGTAGTTTTATCCTTTCACTGGTAAGTTTTAAAAATTTCCACCATTTCTTTATGCATTTTGGAGAAAAAAATCAGTTAGGCCTAAAAAATCTGTTTCTCAGGCCCTCCCGCATGGTCCTTTTGGCTGCCGCATGCTCTCTTTTTATAACCAATTTAAATTTAAAAAAATTAAAAATTAAATGGTTTATGTCTGATATTTTACCCAAGTTAAAAAAATTGATGAATTTGTCCCTTGAGTGCAAGAAGGCTTTGCAATGCTAAAGCATTGCAAAGTCTTCTTGCACTCAAGGGATGAAATACACCACCACCCATGCTATTCTGTAGATTATAAGACCTAAAACTTGAACCGAGAACATGAACTTTTGATGGCAAAAATGTAATTACTGAAAAAAAAAATAAAATAAAAAAACGCTCTCCCGCATGCAATTTCACAAATAATGGCCTGAGAAACAGAAGATCTACTTTGTGTGTCCTTAAATGCAAAATGTATACAGAGGATTGTTTAAGAATTTTTTTTATAACACATGTTTCAGCTCACAAAATTGCCACAAGTTGGCTTGGGTCAGCCAATACCATTGATACCAACAACACATCCAACAATTATACCAAGTAAGTAAAAACTTTAGATCTGTTGAACTTCCATGCTAGAGGTCTCGAGTTCAATCCCCCGTCCGGGACGACCCGCGTTGTGTCCTTGGGCAAGGCACTTTATCCCGATTACCTACATGGGGGTACGATGATGCTGTGTACTAAGGCGTACTGCACGTCAATGGTGCACATGTCTTCAACCGCTGTAACCCTGCTTGGGCGGAGCTTGAACAGAGTTAGAATGTTGAGGAGCTGACAGTTGCTCATCGATGCTCAGTGGTTCTCTCCAGGTACTCCAGTGTCCTCCACCTGTAAAACTGTCATGGTCACGATTAGCCATTGTGCATTCCCTCACGGGAAGGGTGCAGTACTAAAAATCATGGTGGGATAATTTTTCTACTCCCCAAATATTTACAATTTTGGAGAACAAAGCACAAGAAGTACTATGAAACTTTCAGCTCATGGACCACAGGGTTGCATGCGGTGATCCATGTTGCCACTTGTGTAAAGAAGGAATGGGAGTGCCCCAAAGAGATGCTCAGTCTGTTAATAGACTGTTATCTCTATACATTAGCACCAGATTCAGTGTTATCACTTCAAGAATTGTGCAGTCAAAAGCTATAACTCAAAGCCCTGGATACTCATTGATGAACTTTGAAACAAGCTCATATAAAAAATGTCATTTTGTCGGCCAAAATTGAATGTGATTTCTCATCCCAAAGCCGCCAGAAGAACCCCTTTCCCCAAACTACCATATCATCGCCCATGCCTTCGGTATCTGCATCAGTATCCCAACAATTTTGATAGGGGGGTCTCTACAGAATCAACCCTGGGGCCCAAATTTCCTCTCCATCCAGGCCCTGGCCCCCACAAAAGCAAAGATGATTTCAGAAGAGAAAAAGCTCTATTCTTTTAGAATATAATAGATTCTTAGTACCTAGGCAGTTATTTCTAGGCAAGTCTTGGCTTCCTGTATAGACAGTCAAGACTTGCCTCGAAACAATGGCACAACCACATAGGCCTGCACGGTATATCGATAAACCGATATATACCGGTATTCAAACCAATATCGATTGAATACCGGTGTAATTACAAAAATAGCGGTTTATCATCATTATTCATTTACCCACAATTTAATTTTCAAGATGTCTTGAGTTTTTAACTGTAGCTCTGAATGAATAATATTATCGCTTTACCCAAGGAATACGCTCACGTAAGATGCAATTTCAGCAGTTGAAAAAATAATTTTCAAAAATTTCTACAAAACTATATCATGTGACCCCTCATTGGAACGAGCTCGTTGAGCTCGTTCCAATGAGGGGTCACATGATAGTGTTTTGTAGAAATTTTTGGAAAAATTTGATAAATTAATATTTAAAATAATAAATTTTGGTATTGTCTGCGTTGGGTAAAGGTTTTTCGAACCGCATCATCAAGGCATGCTGATTCACTCCGACTGTGATGCCTCAAGTCTCGATTGTAGTACTTATGTTCAGATATCTGAACAGTTTTAGATATACCGGTATACCGCGGTATTTTTTTGAATACCAATACCAGTATTCTGTTTTGAATATCGTGCAGCCCTACTAGCTCACTGAGCTCATTCCAATGAGGAGTCACATCATATGGTTTGGTTGAAATTTTTTGAAAAATTAAAAAAAATGATACAACCACAGGATGTAGACTGTCAAAGGGCAGCAAAAATGTATAAAAACCTTGTTTAATGGTTAAAAGTTATTTTAAACTTATAATTGTTTCTCAGAACTGTAAAATATATGAAGGAGTTACTTATCTCTTTGCATTCTGCAGGCAGATATTCTTGTCACTGGAATAAGTATAATTTGGTGGCCGAGTGGATAAGTGCGCTGGTCTCTTACGCCAGAGGTCCTGGGATCAATCCCCGGTCAGGGAAAGTTCTCAAAGTGTTCGAACACTCTCTGTCAGCATCAATTGTGGGGTTGATGCTGTTACAGCGTACCGTCCTATCGGGTGGGGACGTAAAATGACTGTCCTCTGTGCAGAGAGAGACACACTCCATGCAGGCTAAAGATCCCTTCATAGTATCAAAGAAGAGCAAGTTGCCACTATGAAGGTCATCCCACACACCTGCGCCATTGAGTCAAGGAGAGGCATTAATATAAGTTGCATAACTTGTCCGCCAATCCTTGTAAAACAAATAAGATTAAATAATAATAAAAAAATTGTTAAAAAGTATAATTTGGGCACATTTAATCATTTTCTCCCCCTTTTAATTGAACAAATTTTCTTACCAATGATTTCTTGTGTTACATTTAGGTTAATTTTTCATCAACTCTAGTCATGGCTGCTTCACAGCAGCCATGACTAGATTTGATGGAAAATATCTTGAAAATACTCAGTGGGTTAACAGTTAAGTATACAAAATAATGACTGGGGTACTAAGTGAGTAATTTCTTCACATGTGCTGTTCACATTATAGATAGATATGTCATAAGCGTGCTGTAATTAATATGAGGTTTTCCCATAAAATCTGCATCAGAATGTTCTAGTGTTTATTTTGTTCAGTCTTCATGCCCAGCAATATTGGATATGCATCAGTTCAACAGAGGTACTCAAGAAAAAATGTCTGTACTGCATCTGCACACAGACATTTCTTTCTCCTGTAAAAAAAGTGCAGTATTGAAAAAAATGACTTGCACAGACAATTCTTTCAGTTGGAAATAAAAAGGCAATATAGAAAAATAGCTTGCACAGCTGTTGTGATTCCTAGAAAGTTTTCCTTTGACAAGTGAAAAAGTTAATATCTGCATGGTAATTATTACAGAAATATCTTCTTCTTGATTACAAAGTAACAAACTAGTTGTTGGTATGTCAGTTAAGGATGCTGATATAGGACAATAGATGTCTGTCTGTGAGTGCAAATTGTGGTGAATCCAATTTAATAAAGGTATCAAGGAAACATCTTTGTTGAATGTGTTTCTTTGTTGGATAAATAATTCTCCAATAAACCTCAATAATGTACTTCAGTGGTGGATCCAGGTTTCAGAGTTTGGGGGTTTCAGATTTCAATCATGGGTCATGTTTGGGGTTTGCCTGAGAGGGAGGCATTGGAGTGTCATCAACACAGTCTTGTGGCCTCCCCATAGACAATTTTGGAAAATGGAAGGTCGGTGTGACCCTCGATTATCTTCTTTGCTGTAATCCTGAAATATGGTTTTACCACTTTAGTAGATGGTCATCGACTTACACATTAATATCCAGTTAACCCTTTACCCAACGAATCGCCCGTATCCGCCCAGCGTAATATACACATTCAGCATTTGAAAAAGTATTATTTTTCAAAAAATTTCAACAAAACCATATCATGTGACCCCTCGTTGGAACGAGCTCGTTGAGCTCGTTCCAGCGAGGGGCCACATGATATGGTTTTGTTGAATTTTTTTGAAAAATTAAAAAAATTGATATTTAAAATAATAAATTTTGATATCGTCTGCGTTGGGTAAAGGGTTAACAGGCTACTACTTGAAAATAGAATATGTTTTCATTTTTGGAATTCATTTAAAAACTTTTTCCACAATCCTTTCCAATGAGGGGTCATAAGCTGAGTTTTAACACTTTTTTAAAATATTACTGGTCATACTTTTGGGAAAAGAGTTTATATATAGACAAAACTACATGTATGTTTCAATGAGTCATTTTGTATTCAATGAGTCAGATGTGCGTAGGAAGAAAACGTCGAGACCGAAGGTCGAGACGTTTTCTTTCTACGCACATCTGACGAATTGAATACAAAACGACTCATTGAAACATACATGTGGTTTTGTATTTATTACATGACCCAAGCACCTACTGACCTAATTTTCTTTTCTATCAACGGTGGTAAACACCATGCACTTGATGCAGTCGCATTGCATAAAAAAAGTCCCGGTTGGAACAGGTTGGTGTGCAATACGGAATTCCGTATTGCACAGCCATATTGCACGCCGTATTGCATAAGAGAGACTGCATGGGCATGTAATAAAGATGAGATTTACACTAAGTATGTACAATGTACAGGGTTAGTTACTCAGTTAATAATCAATTTTTTTATAACCAGAAAGTGTGACTAACCCTATGCAGTGTATAGGGTTTGTCACACTTTCTTGTTATAAAAAAATTGGAAACTTCCATATCACACACTACATGAAAATGTACACGGACAAAGGATGCACAATGCACAGGGTTAGCTGCATAATGGAGATTATCTTACTTATAATCAGAAAGAAAGAAATAACAAGAAAGAAAAAAGTGACTAACCCTGTGTATTGCAATTAGTTGGTAAGCTAATATACACCCGCTAGTCATATAGGCATTACACAGGATTAGTTGACAGACTCCCTTGTCCCTATATCCCAATAAATTCTGTCTTTTGATTGGTCAGAATGCCTTGGACAAATAGCCATGGCAAAGGGTGCGCCCGACATCCAAGGTATATGAGAGCATGCAACATCCAGGGTATAAGCGCAATCAAAAACTCTGTTTTTCTGGTACAATAGGACCCAATCACCAATGCTTGGGTTGGAAGTCTTCTAAAATGGGACACAGGTATAAACGATTGACTAAAATAACTACCCAACCCTGCACCACAGTAAACAAGCACAGCATCTCTTCCTGGGGTTCTCACAGGGGAAGGGAGGGTGTTAGTTGGTTGCATGTTACATAGGATGCAGCATTCAAGGAACTAATGGGAATACTTATACTGGATGTGAAAATCTTTTTAACGTGAATTCCAAAAATGAAAACCTATCCATTTTCAATTCATAGCTTGTTAGAAGTTGATGTCCATGTGTTATTGTGGAGATAATACTATGTCCTCTTGTCTTTGTGGTTGTGAAAAAATATTCAATTACAAAAAATAGGCAGGGGGGATCACCAGATTGCCCCCTCCCCTCCTGGATCAATGTTATGAGTCCCATCTAGTCTCTGTAGTAGTGTAATCCAGTGGAACCCTGTTAATTGAATAGCCACTTTGCCAATGGAAATTATTAACAGTAGTATTCAATTAACAGGGATTGCATCACTTTCATTCTAGAGATAAACTTAGCATTTATTCTATTACATATTGTTTGACAGAGCTCCATGAGCTCTGTCAAACAAGATATAATAGATTAAATGCCTGTATTGGATGTACTGAGGCCAAATAGATCTATAACCAAAGGAAAACTTGGGAGAGTCAGGGCAATTTCTCGACATGTTACAAGATTTCTTATTCAATTAACAGGAGTTTACTCTATAACATATATTCAATAAACAGGTCAAATAATTTGTACCAGAGGTATGGTAAATGCTTTTGTATTGGAAATTATATTCAATTAACAGGGATATACAATAATATCCTCTTTGTGGAATTGATTGAAATTAATATTTCTAAACTGTTTTTATTTTCAGTGTCAAATCTCTCGGGTATGCCAGCATATCACTTACCACGACAGGCGGCACCTGCAATACAGAATACACAACAAACACATGAGATGAATATACCGAATGATTTAATTGGTTGTATTATTGGAAGGGGAGGTCAAAAAATAAATGAGATTAGGTAAGATGTTAATTGTTTAATTATGGCCTGAATCATCAAACTAAGAATCTGGCATGTGTCTTGTGATCAATTTATGAAATACTGGAATTTATCTTACAACAAGAACATATTTCCTCCAATACAAGTGTAAACGTCTAGACAAAATACAAATCTCTAATGAGGGTAGCAACCACACATGCGAATATTCAATTCAGAAAGAGAACGTTTTTTACCTGCACTCACCAAAAACTGATTACATGTGTCAAGGCCACAGTTTTTAACAACAAAAGTGAAATGAAAAATAACCAACTCAGTGAAATAAATTTGACTACCGTATTTACTCTATGTATTGGGACAGCTAAAAATAATTATTTTCACAGGTGTCCCAATTCTTAGAAAATGGGGAAAGAACACAGCCTGGTCTTGATATGATGCTGAATAAAGTTGTGTGTGATTCGTTTTCCATCACTATATACAAAAATCGCCATCCAATTTTTTTTATATTTTCATTTTTTGCTTCCAGAACATAGCTTATGATCCCTCAATGGAACAAGTGCATTGCGCTCGTTCCAATGAGGGATCACAAGCTATGTTTTGGAAGCAAAAAATGAAATTTTTTAGTTACTCAAGAATTTTTTTTATGAGTGTTGTCTGCTACTAGCGACGGGCCAACTGGAAACAAATCTCCTGAATGTCCCAAACTTTGGAGCATAAAAAAAATATAGTTTTCTGGAAAAAATGTGTGTCCCAAATCATAGAGTGTCCCAATACATAGAGTAAATACGGGTAGATCAATTTTTGCCATGATGATATTTTTATATAGGCTTACCCTGAAAAATAAAACAAAGAAACGCACAGCTGAAACACTACTATATACTAGTGTTGAAACGATTAGTCGACTAGTCGAAGTCGATTTGATTTCCGGAAAAATCAACTCTGAAATCCGCCAGTCGACTAGTCGGGAAACTCAAAGATGAAGTCGTAAAATGCCAATAGTAGGGGTTAATGATTACAAACATCAGACATTTCTGCTTCGTGGTGGACCTATTTTAAATTGTATTGAGAAATGGATATCAATGCAATCATTGTTGTTTGTTGATGCCGATAATGTTACAGCTTAGATTTCAGCAGCATTACAAGCACTGATTTCACCTAACCTAATCACTGGCACGCGTTTCAAGAAGAAAAATACTTTGATGTATAACTTCAAAGATGCCGTTAATTCATGCAAGCATTCTGTCCCTCACCCAAGTCGCCCACACTTTTCAATTGATATAAAAATAAAATACATGCCTGAATTTCACTAAGTCCTTTCTCCTCTCATTCATCCACAGTACTCTGCTCTCCACACAAGAGTCAGTTGAAGTGCCATAACTCTGCAGTTTCTGCAGAGTTCCCATGCTTAAACTGACTCTTGTACATGTATATAAGTGAATCTTCTTTGAGACATTTGTCCTGTCTTCCTCAAAGGTACATCAATGCCAAAGCTCCATATTCTATGATATTACTGTACTGGTTTGGGTGCAAGCTGGCGAAGACTGGATATGAAGGTGAGGAAATTGTCCATCACAAAATTTGACCTGGGAGTTTTTATTAATTAATTGCACCGGGCGAATGGCAGCACACTTCAAACATTTTACAAATTCACGAAACTTCTGATTTAACATCATTGGGTACTTTTTCCACTGTACTTTACAGACAGAGGACTAGGAGGCACACACTTCCCAGGTTTTTTACTGAATGGTTAAAGCTATAATATGCATAACGTTTTAAAAAACTCAAAATACGAAAAAGAGAACAGCTACGTTCATGACTTTGACAAGGAAACTTCATCAAACACCTGTCAAACGTGTCATTAAACGAAAGGGTTATCATCTTACATGTAACAGTCTCTTATCACCTAATTTACTGAGACAATTATGTTTTCAACAGAAAAGCCGACTTGTCGATTTTGAATCAATTACTCCCGTCGACTAGTTGACTTTGAAAAATAGGTAATCATTTCAACACTGCTATAAACTTCAGCGGCTAAAGAACATGTAGAATAATGATTGGGGATTACATCATGCATAATGCAAAAACGCAATACCATGACATCAAAATCCACTCATAGATGCTGAACGATTGTCAAAATATATGCGAACAAGTCCAGAAGGGGAGGAATATTGTAAGAGAAATTTGTGATTACAACCAAGTGGGTTTCCACGATTATATATTGAAGTCTCACCCTTGTCTCTGGGTCATATATTGACTCGTCCTAATGGACTCAGCAATATATGTCCAGAGATGAGGTCTCAACTTCAATACACCATAGCGCAAGAATGCAATACCATGACATGATTTTCATTCATAAAAAATCAACTCATGGACACTGAAGGATTGTCAAAATATATGTGAAGAAAGGGATAAATATTGTAAGATAAATTGTTTATTGTCACCAAGTGGGTTTCCAAAATGGTGTATTGAAGTCTTGATCTCGCCTCCGGGTCCTAACAGATTCGTTGATATATGCACAGAGATGAGGTCTTGTCTTCAATACACCATCTCGGAAACTCACATGGTGGTACTAACCTATATAGACGCTACTCAAGCACAGAATTAACTGGTTGAGTGCTAGAAGCCACTATCAGGGCTTTCAGAAACATGAGGCAAAATCCGACATTTTCCTTTCTTGTGTTTCATATTCAGTCAAACACAAATAATATTTTGTTCGTATAAATTTGTTCTGTTACAAATTATTGGAGAGTGCCTGGAGGCACTCTCCAATAATTTGTAATAAAACATTTGGAATAACAAATTCAGACGACCCAAAATAATCTAACCCTCAATGAGTTAAGAGAAAGTCGGTGATATTATTTATTTATTTATTTATTTATTTATTTATTGGTGTTTAGAGTCACATATTTCTGCACAATGGCTAATCATGACCACAAAAGTCGGTGATAATTAAGTAATGAATATATGTATTCTGATTGTAAAGGAGTATAAAATTGATTAAGCAAGATAAAAAAAATTAACAAAAGAAATGTTTTGATAAGAATCACATCAAATGGATTAACTGTTAATAAAGAATAATGATTATACCAAGATGTTACCCATAGATTACTTGAAAGGCATGAATTCTTTCTACCCCCCCCCCCACCCCCCCTCCCACACTTCCTATGCAAGATATGCGTGTTTCATGTAAGAAGGTCATGTAAGATAGATCTCTATCTCACATGACCCACATGACCAGTTTATTAGCATATTTAATAAGCGTACGAAAATGGCTGAAAACAGCTGACTTACCCAATCTCAAAAACAGGAACATCATTAATTCTAGTGTAAGAAAAACTTTAGTCAAGAAGATGACTGACAATCATGTACCAGATTCCCTCCAAGTGTATGTCACTGGTCATAAGAATGCGGGTTCATTGAATAATTATAGAACACTAAACACTACACAAAAACGTGAAATTTCACACATATTGTCATTATTCCATAAACAAACGTCACGTTTCAGAAATATTAGCAGACAAACGTTTGTCGAAGGAAATGGAAATTAAAACACAGACCACAAATCCAAAGAACACTTGACTCATTTATATGAATTTTTGGTCGAACGCCATTATGAGAGGAGAGAGTTGCATGAAATTCCAATCGAAAATTTATGCGAATACATGATGCATGCGCCCCACTCACATTATCAGAATGTGTCAATGTTCATTCCGCTACAAATCTTTAACCCCTGACTTGCGGCATTTGGGATTTAATTTCGTGGTATATTTCCTGTGGTACGTACAGAACTTTTGTGTGCTCTCTTTCCGATAAGCAAATCCGTTTTTTTTAGAAATGGACAACAAAATTGTTTGATATAGCTGCACGTGCCCCTAGATTAGTTTTGATGACATCAAGAGTGTTTTTGGTGGGGGGGAGAAAAATTATCCCTGATGGGCGTAGGTGTGAGATGGGGAAATCTCACCCTCGGGACAAGATATTTGGTCCAGACACTTGGCAAGCCTCGTGTCTGACTCAAATATCTTACCCTCAGGTGAGATTTCCCCATCTCACACCCTTCTCCCACCAGGGATAATAATATCCGGTAATCTCACCTGTGCCATCAGACAGTGATTTTATCGAATACTACGCACTGAATAAGCCATAAAGCCTTTTAGACTTAACAAAAATATATTTTTGGAGCCACTTTTGGTGCCAAATACTCTATTTTGGTGACATATGAAAAATGTTAGGGCAACATGCACCATTAGAAATGGACAGTCTAAATACTGTTTTTGATGATGCAGTCTTAATCTTCAGTATCTTATTTATCAAATCTTGACCTGCTGATGTAGGTGTGTCATGATTGGATCATGATCTGAGCATGAAAAAAGGTTTCTTAGGCCTAAAAAGTAAAAAAATCTGTTTCTCAGGTCCTCCTGCATGGTCCTTTTGACTGTCGCATGCTCTCTTTTTATAACCAATGCAAACTTAGAAAAATAAAAATTAAACGGTTTATGTCTGATATTTTACCCAAGTTAATAAAATTGATCCCTTGAGTGCAACAAGGTTTTGCAGTGCTTTAGCATTACAAAGCCTTGTTGCACTCAAGGGATGGAATACACCACCACCCATGCTATTCTTTAGATTATGAGGCCTTAAACTTAAAACAAACCAAGAATAAGAACTTCTGAGGGCAAAGAAATAATTACAAAAATAAAAAAAATGTCAGCATGCAATTTTACAAAAAAAGGTCTGAGAAACAGAAGATCTACTTTGTGGGGCCTAATGCAACATTTTTTTTTAATTACAGGCAAATTTCTGGTGCTACAATTAAAATTTCAAATTCAGAAGAAGGGGCTTCCGAGCGAAAAGTCACAATTACAGGCACTGCAGAAACGATACACTTAGCTCAATATCTTATAAACACAAGGTTAGTAATTTATTTATTATTTAGTGATCAAATTGTTATAAATATTTGTAGTTTCATAACATTTATTCCATCTCATTACTTTCACTGTAGAATACTATGAAAATGTATTGTTGAAAAATGGCAGTTCTTGCAATATATTTTGTTAAATTATTTCATTGTTGTGGAAGTAGTCACTGATAGGTATTTTTCTTTGATTTCATCCATATGATTACCTTACATAATTTACAGATAACAGTACCAACACATATTTATAATTATTACCATTTTAGCTGGCGTTCTCTGGAATATTCACAGAGTTTAGCGGGGTGGTAAGACTCAGTAATTCATGATGCCATGCAACCGGAAGCAAGCCACAGGCGTTAATGAAAACAAAATTCATTAACTGGCAGAGTGCTGAATTATTTTTGGCCATCAAAATTTGTTCACATGTCTTTGCATTGTTACAATTTATGGGAGAGTGCCTTCAGGGACTCTCCCATAAATTGTAACAAGACAAGTCCCTACAGACTAAATAATATTACTTCAAAGATAATACGAAGCACATCCATTGAGTATGAAGCCTTCAAGTTGCAGTACCTTCACCTCAGAGTAAAGCCCAAATATGGGCTTCCAGCACTCTACCAGTTAACAGCCTGCTGCTAGCTTCCGGTCATGGTAATAATAGTAATAACATGATTTTGTCAAGCGTCCCAATTTATTAATGGCCCTCGAGGAATGAATAACAGCCCTCTGGCTTATTAACGGCCTTCAACTTCGTCTTGTGCCGGTAATAAACCCTCGGGCCGTTATTCATTCCTCTTGGGCCGTTAATAAACCGTAACGCTCTCCAAACTCATGTTATTGTTACATTAACACAGCAGGTAAAAGCCTTGAAAAGAAGCATGAATTCATAACACAAGACTATGAAGACCAGTGATTTAGCAGTTGTTTCTTGTCAAGTGTCATCTGTTTCCATATTGAGATTGCCTACAATGTGTGATGTATCTATAATGCATCTTAGAAGTGACAAATAAACTTAATTTACATGCATTTTAATTGTCCATGTGGCAGACTGAAGTCTAATTTAATGTGTTTTAACCCTTTACCCAACCGGCCAGCACTATTCACAAAAATCGCCAATTAATTTTCATTATTTTTTCAATTTTTGTCTCAAAAACATAGGTTATGAACCCTCTTTGGAATGAGCTCAACGAGCTCATTCCAACGAGGCGTCATAACCTATGTTTTTGAGACAAAAAATGAAAAAAATTAATTATTCATTAATTTTATTTGCAAGTGTCGTCTGCTTTTCGTGTTAGGTAAAGGGTTAAAATTTCGGAATCACCACTCATATTTTGAGGAGTGGGCAGTTTGAAAAAAATATCTCAATTAGGCCACACAAAGTAGATCTTCTGTTTCTCAGGTCATTATTTGTGAAATTGCATGCGGACGAGAGTTTTTTAATTTTATTTTTTATTTCAGTAATTACTTTTTTGCCATCAAAAGTTCATGTTCTTGGTGTCAATTTTTAGGCCTCATAATCTACAGAATAGCAAGGTTGGTGGTGTATTTCATCCCTTGAGTGCTAAAGCATTGCAAAGCCTTCTTGCATTCAAGGGACAAATTCATCAATTTTTTTAACTTGGGTAAAATATCAGACATAAACCATTTAATTTTTATTTTTTTCAAGTTTAAATTGGTTATAAAAAGAGAGCATGCGGCAGCCAAAAGGACCATGCGAGAGGGCCAGAGAAACAGATTTTTTATTTTTTTAGGCCTTAGCTTATTTTTCTATTTTACATTTTTTTCCATCTATAGTTTATTATTCTTTTGGAGTCAACAGGTAGAGATCATATCCAAAGAAATTTTTAAAAAATATACCCATTAGAATTCTTTTTGGACTTTCTTTGAACTGATTGGTACTGTTTTCTGAAAATAATGTTAGGTAGAGGATTGAACGTTATATAAAGTTATGACTGAGTTTAGGTTTGTGGAAGAAGTTCTTAATTTTTTAATCACAATTCTTTTTGACATCAGAGAATGAACAATCATCTTTCCATTAAGATGCTTTCTTAGAATGTTTTTAAGAGATTTTTTTATGATAAAAAGTTTTATCAAACAGGTTTTTCACAAAAATATGTTGGTTTGCAGTAGTAGGGTTGAATTATATATAATTATTTAAATGGTCCAATGCTAGATGGCCAAAAATAAACGCCTTTGAAAAATGTCAGAAGTATATACTTGAGCTTCAACCCTTCGAACACTGATGTCAAAAAATACCAAAATTTTAAACAGCAAATTTGTAACATAATTCAACTTGGAATTTAACCAATTCAGTCTTGTTTGACAGAGCTCAGTGTGCTCAATGAGCTCTGCCAAACACGATTTAATTGATTAAATTCCTCGCTGCATTATGGAAAAAAATTGCAGTTTGAAATTTTTCATATTTTGACACCAATCAGCAGAGGGTTATTGCATTTTTTAATACACATGGTGTTTTTCGGGTAAACATGATTTTTTGTTTGTAGAAACTATTTCTTTAACAATTTTTTTAAGAGCCCACATTCTCATGTAAACTGAAAGATTATGTTGTTATTACCATAATAAAATTTCAATTTTGGTACACATTACTACATTCATGTGATACATCTAACAATTTCCTTCTTTTTATTGGTTGAGTGGAAGAAGCTGTTATCATGTCTCTATTGAAAAGTACGGAAACCACTATAGTAGGTTGTACTGTATGCATTAGCCTGATATTTCTCACCAGTAGAACAAAATATATTTATACAAAATTGTTTTGTTACAGCTTATTGGAGAGTGCCAACAGGCACTCTCCAATAAGCTGTAATAAATCAATTCTCTATGAGCAAAATTTTGCTAAACTGAGGCTCCCTCCTTGCTGGTAGCAATAGAATTTAAAAAAAAATAGTCATCTTACAAATCACCTTTGAAAAATAATTCAGCACTCTACCAATTAACTGTTTTACCTAACTTTGTTTTCTGATAGCAACTGCAATTCTAAAAAAAATAATTTGAAATTTTTCACATCCAATGAATAGCTAATAACCTCCCTCATTGGAATGAGCTTGATGAATATCTAGCTAGGATGGGTCATAAGCTAGCAGTCATTGAAAATTATCAGAATCAGATTTTTTCAACAGCGTTTAGTGGATTTGGCTGTTTTTTCAGTTAACCCTTTACCCAACGCAGACAATATCAAAATCTATTATTTTAAATATCATATTTTCAAATTTTTCAATAAATTTCAACAAAACCATATCATGTGTCCCCTCGTTGGAATGAGCTCGACGAGCTCGTTTCCAATGAGGAGTCACATGATATGGTTTAGTTGAATGTTTTTGAAAAATAATATTTTTTCAACTACTGAATTTGCATATTACGTGGGCGGATGCGACCGATTCGTTGGGTAAAGGGTTATCATTCCCCATTCACCCCGTAAGCGTTTTCAATATTTTTTACCAGGACAGATATATATCATGGTATTGATTAAATATCGTCATTTTGTGTGTGGAAATATATTTATATATTTTATCAGTTGAAGACTTATCTTTTTTTACAGAACCAGGCTCCTAATTGATGATGTCTTTCTTTAACGAAGAATATATAAACCCAACTCTCAAAATGGTGCTTTTTTCACAAACTTGGGATTCATAACACTCTCTTTACTGGCACATCTTTCATTGCTTTGATTCATATATTTGTTTCTCCGTATATCCCAATAAATTCTGTCTTTTGATTAGTTAGAATGCCTTTGACAAATAACTATAGCAAAGGGTGTGCCCAACATCCAAGGTATATGAGAGCGTGCAACATCCAGGGTATAAGGGCACGTGAAACATCAGGGATATATGGTTTAAATGAAAGCCTTTCTCTTTTGCTCCCCTCAATACAAAAATCGAACTAGAAAAGAGTCACAAATATCATCAGATTTCCGACAATTCATTCGTATTTTGCTGTTATAAATTAAATAGTCGAATAATTAAATCAAACAACTTAAGAAAAATTAAATAAGCGCAAATCTAATAACAAAATAGCCAATATGTTTACATGTTTCCAAGGAAAAGGGATGCAACTCTATCTGTTGTCTTTTGTGTTTGTAAAAACAAACAATTATTCATGCGTTTGGTCCAACTGATTGTGGAGCATGCAAAATGCATCCACAAATTTGTTTCCACTATGTTTCTGTTGTGTTTCAAACTGGACAAAAACGTTATCTCCGCCAACATATATGGTATATGGAGATTTAATACCTGGATGTCTCATTTAAACACCTGTGGCTCGGTGTTTATAAACCAACATCCAGGTCTTAAATCTCCATATACCATACATGCTGGTGGAGATATTTTTATATCACATTATTGTTATGATAAAACCTATATCATATCTGGTAAAAGAAAGAATCATAACATGTTGGGAGAGATAACGATGATAAACATTGTGCCCAAATAATGTAATTGAGCCCAAATTCTCCTGTGTTTAAATATTTTTCAAAGTTTTGCACTTTTTCAGCCACATATAGTTTGCAAGCTGTATAGTTTAGGGGCAACCTGTGAAATCGAATAATGCAACAGATAAATATGTTTATAAAACCAGATTTTAAGAGTGTCGTATATGACACTCAATGCAGATTGAATTCCACTGGTGAATTGTATGATCATGCACTCTCTCCAGGTATTTTGGCTTCCTCCACCCATAAAACTGTCTGACACGAGGTGATCCTAACTGTCAAAAGTGCCATTAAATCCCAATAAATAAATAAATTATTACCTTCCAGAAAAATTATAAAAAGGATTAAGCAAGATGAAAAAGGTTTAAGTAACAAAGGAATATTTTGATAAGAGTCAGATTAACCCTTTACCCAACGAATCGTCCACATCCGCCCGCGTAATATGCAGATTCAGCAGCTGAAAAAATATTATTTTTCGAAAAATTTCAACAAAACCATATCATGTGACCCCTCTTTGGAACGAGCTCGTTGAGCTCATTCCAATGAGGGATCACATGATATGGTTTTGTTGAAATTTTTCAAAAAAAATTAAAAAACGATATTTAAATTAATAAATTTTGATATCGTCTGCGTTGGGTAAAGGGTTAAATGGATTAACTGTTAACAAAGAACAATGATTATACTAAGATGTTACCTATTGATTAATTAACTGGTGTGAATTCTGTCCCACATGTATCACTGGACAGTGATTTTATCTAAAATGATTCACAGAAATAATAAACTACAAGCCTTCGACACCTACCAAAATATATTTTGGGTTCTAAATTTTGGTGCCAAATGCTGTATTGTTGGTGGCAAATGAAATATTTTAGTGCAGTTGACACCATTGGCACCCGAGAGCATGAACACTGGTTGGACTGGACCTAGAAATTACCCATAACAATTGGAAATCTCATGGTAAAAGTCATGGGAGTCTGTCATGGTTTTTACAACAATATTTTCTAATTTTATGTTCAATTATTATTATTATTATTTATTAAGGTTTAATGGCACTTTAACAGCCAAGGTTATATCGTGTCAGTGACAGTTTTATGGGTGGAGGAAGCCAGAGTACCCGGAGAGAACCACTGAGCAATGACAAGCAGCTGCCAGCTCCCCAACATCGTAACTCCGCACTGCAGTATAGGCAGGGTTAGATTGGTTAGTACATGGCGTCATCATGCCCCCATGTGGACAATCAGGGTTAAGTGCCTTGCCCAAGGACACAATGTGGGAGTCTGAATTGATCGCTGAGATGGTCACCCATCCAAGGACTGACAGGCTCGACGTTGCTTAACTTCGGTGATCTGACAAGAACCGGTTACAGCAATGCCACCACATTCTCCTTGTGAGCAATTACAGTAACAGATTATTGGAGAGTGTCCATTGCTACTCTCCAACAAATTGTAAAAGTACATTTTTTTCTGCGGCAGGTGATACATTTATAAATTATGAAGGTTTTAAATTACAGCTGGAGTTCTGAGAATCTTCCTTATATATTATCTCATACAACCAATCATTCCATCCACAACCAGTATAACATTCATCAAGCTTCTGTTATCATTTAATTAACCCTTAGGGCCTAATGCAAAGGAACAGGTGCCCCAAAATGCATTGTTTGGGTGAACTCAAAACTTGTTTTCTAAGTACCTTGTCAGTTGTTTCTAGGCAAGTCTTGGCTGCCTCTATAGGCAGCCAAGACTTCACAAGAAACAACTGTGAAGCTACAGGAGATAGACTTTCAAAGTATAGTGAAAGTGTATAAAAAGCTTCAACCCTTAAGAATTAAAAAGGTCCATAGCACAACTAATCTATATATCTGTTTAATTTTGTGCCTTTGAAAATAGTGTTGAATCCCATGTTTGTGAATGTCAGTGGAAAATGATAGCTGGTCAAGGAAATTAGAGATACATACATACCAGTCAGCCATGATATGAAAACATACAAGGTTCCCAACATTTATACAAGGAATTATAAATTCCTATCAACAGTTGCTCATCCAAACCAAGATTTTTAACTAACAACCAATGCATGTGTTACTTTTTGATGAGTTTATCATATTTTGTGATTAAATAGCAATGTATTTTTTTTATTCCCATTCAAACTCCTGTTCCAATATGTTGATTTTCAAATGCCTTGTAGATTGCTTAGCTTGAGAGAGTGGCTGGTTATGTTTTGAAAATTTGAAGAAATTTCTTTCTAGATTGGTTCTTTGTATTGTAATAAGGTTCTTTACAAAATACTTTATTCCTTTGTTTTTCCCTTCCATTATCAGGGCTGTTATCATAACTATTTCCCAGTTAAAGCTAGTTATAAAACCGTATTTACTCTATGTTTTGGGACACTCTATGATTTGGGACACACATTTTTTTCCAGAAAACTATATTTTTTATGCTCCAAAGTTTGGGACATTCAGGAGATTTGTTTCCAGTTGGCCCGTCGCTAGTAGCAGATGACACTCATAAAAAAAATTCTTGAGTAACTAAAAATTTTCATTTTTTGCTTCCAAAACATAGCTTGTGATCCCTCATTGGAACGTGCGCAATGCGCATGTTCCAATGAGGGATCATAAGCTATGTTCTCGAAGCAAAAAATGAAAATATAAAAAAAAATTGCATGGCGATTTTCGTATATAGTGATGGAAAATGAATCACACACAACTTTATTCAGCATCATATCAAGACCAGGCTGTGTTCTTTCCCCATTTTCTAAGAATTGGGACACCTGTGAAAATAATTATTTTTAGCTGTCCCAATACATAGAGTAAATACAGTACTTGTTAATTGACTGTTATTACTCAACCCTTTGGCATAATAATGCAAAAAGTGGATAAAAAATAATTTATTATTGCTACTGTGATCTCTTTTAACCCTTTACCTAACCTGAAAAGCAGACGACACTTGCAAAAAAAATTCTTGAATAACTAATTTTTTTCATTTTTTGTCTCAAAAACATAGGTTATGACCCCTCGTTGGAACGAGCTCGACGAGCTCGTTCCAAAGAGGGGTCATAACCTATGTTTTTGAGACAAAAAATGAAAAAAATAATGAAAATTAATTGGCGATTTTTTAGAATAGCGCTGGCCGGTTTTGGCCGTTATGTTAGGTAAAGGGTTAAATAGGACCCTGCAAAGCTTCGATTCAATTTTCAATCTTAAGTTGATATTCGATTCAATTCAAAATCAGCTGCCTGATTCCGCTTCTTTCAAATCTTTACATGGGAATATAGCTTGGCATCAGTCATTGTTATCGTCTCATAAAACATATAGTTCAGATGGAATTTATACATAAATAAAAGGCCACCTGGCCACACGTCCCTCAAAAAAAGTGTGCTATTCGAGATTTGAAAAAAATTGAATTTTTCGAAGTTGCAAAAGGGACATAACTCTGTAAAAAATGCCAGACCAAACCCTGATCTGAACATGACCTGTATGTTATGTTGATACACCTACATACCAAATTTTATTTGAATCAGTCAACAGCAACTAAAGTTATCATCAGGAAACCTCCAAAAAAAGAATTTTCTAAGTCAAAAAAAGGGGCATAACTCTGGCACAAATTGCCGGACCACACCCTTATTCGAATTTGACCTGTATTTTATATTGATACACCAACATACCAATTTTCATTTGATTTGGCCAACTATAATTAAAGTTATCATCGGGAAACCAAAGCGAAATGGATGCACGGATGCATGCATGGATGCACATCAGCTATTTTAATAGTCCCCCAAAAATTTGGGGGGAGGACAAAAAGTTTTTGGGGGGACAATTATGCGGAAAATAAAGACTGAGTGTAATTTCTACTGTATTAATATAAATAGCATCTTACCGATGCCATCTCCCATTATAATTCCAGTCTCACTAGTGTCTACCTCTGTTGAAAACAAAGTTAATGTTACTACACAGTGTTGACGATGAGCTGTTGTTAGTGGCTAGTCCTGTGCAGTACTTAGTGCTGATAAGTCTCACACCCATTCCTGGGTAATATTCCAACAACATCATCAAAGTATTAATAACTCCGAAATCAGATTTTTATTTCCAAAATATGCTTCTGAATTTCTCCTAACTACAGAGTGGAGATTGTACTCCAACAAAACTTGAATTCCATTGTAAACACACGAGAAACCCTTGAAACATGAACAATTAGTTCTCTTGTGTTTCTTTTGTTTTCACTCAAACTTAAGGAGTGATTATTTCGGTGGAAAGTCAACTCCACAAGTTTTTTAACCTTTTGCCCCCATGTATTGGCCAGCATTGCTCAGTACTATCACTAAAATTGTTATTCAATTTTCGTAACTTTTCTTTTCAATTTTTTCGATTAAAAGATAGCTTAGGACATCTCATTTGAAAAAAGCGGGACTTGACATGTTGGGTAGCTTATTCTTATATACTAGATCATGTCACTGAAGCACTGATTCATTCATGACTGTACATTGTACTTAATAATTTTTTTAAAAAACAGTGACTGAGAATATTATTATTTTTGTGAGTGGGGTCAATGGGATGACGAAAAGTTACTGGATGAGAAAGAATGGTGCTGGGATACCACAAGAGCTGTTAGGCTCTTGTGGTATCCCAGCACCACTCGCTTGAGTTTTCTGGTTAAAATCACCGCATTTGCTCAAGCTTTCTGATTAAAATTATTGCATGCCCCCAAAACCTGTATGAAATACAGTTACAGGTGTGTAATAAAGATCTCTCTCACCCAGGTATCTTAACGCCACATGCGTATCTTAGTAGACAGTTGTTTGGAGAACTGACAAGAATTAAGGAATATGCCCTTTGACCAAGCAGTCTTTTCATCTGCTTTATTGTCAATGAGTTTCTGCCACTTGCTCCAATACTTCCATTGTCAATAACTGCATGCTATGTTCAGATGTTTTTCACTTCTTGAAGAATAGTAAATTTATTGAAAATTCTTTGAATTGTATCTGTCCTTGAGTGTATGAATGTTTTATAAACACCTGACATCAGCAAGCTGGACATATCCTTTCCCTCCTTCCAAATCAACCCTCTATCACCCGTCATGTGATTCAACTCAAGACTGTTTATGTCAATGCAGTCTTTTATGTTATGAAATAGTTGGTCTGATTATATGCAGATGTTGACTAAATGTACAATACGTGGAGAGTGTGTTACCACTAAATCACCCGCAGAGTGGAGATTCCACCCAAGCAATAATTGCAATTTTTTTGCAAAGCATAACCAACACAAGCAAAGTTTCAGTCAATGGACCTCCGGGTTAAACCCGGAGGTCCATTGGCTGAAACATTGCTTGTGTTTTTTGTCAATATGTACAAAATTTGAAAGTTGTAGCTTGGGTGATAACTCCACTTCGCGGGTGATTTAGTTACAACCCACTCTCCACATACTGTAAGTACCTCTCATTTAAAACCATTCTCAGAAATAGCTCTAGTTTTTTCCCCAAGCAATACAATGCAACCAATCTAGAAATAATCCTAATTGCACTTAAATAGATAATGTATCTGCAACTAAAATATATATATATCCACCTATCATTTTCCTAACTGCATCCCATCTTTGATATACATTCAATTGACTCTAGTTTGATATTTTGCACTTTGTGTCTCCTTCCAGATATTATTAAACCATCATAGTGCCATATACAGGGTATTTTCCATGTTGTGATCATTTACAATGTGTGTTGCAAGGAGCACTAAGCAAAATTAATGCTCCGCACATTGATGTCGAAATAAAAAATATCAACCTGCAAATTTTCCCATAATGCAACTAAGAATTTAACCAAGAGCTCTGTCAAACAAGATTGAATTGGATAAATTTCCAGTTGAATTATGGGACAAATTTGCAGTTTGAAACTTCCGTATTTTGACATTAGTGTGCAGAGAGTTCACTTTTTAGTGCTTGATTCTTTTCATTGAGATAAGTGAGTGCTCTCCACACAAGAATTCAGAATTTGTTAAAAAAAACATTGTTGTGGTGCATTGAAAATAATCACTGTGTTGCTGACATCTCAATAATCTGAACTCAAATCTTAAAAATACATCTTGAGAAAACGCAAAAAAAAAAAAAATGGTCAAAATTGTTAGAATGTATAAGGTACGTGTTTTTAAATTTAAATGTCTTGTGTTGGCACTAGAATGGTTGTTATAGCATGAGATCATTCTTATTTAAAGATTTCCAAGAGGCAGTGGACGTTACACTCATCACATTTTTATTTTTTTTAATTATTCAGATCTCACACTGCTTCTGTAATGTGTCACAAATTTAAGATGAAAAGTAGATTATTTGACAATTAATTATTTTTTGAGTGGGTTTAAAAGAATTTTTCTGAATGAGTGTTTTCCGAATTTAAACAGGTACAGTGCTGAAAATGCTTGTAATGTCTTAGAAATTTTAAATGTCTATTCCTGGAAGTTATTAGTCATTTGACAGTTGAGTATATTTGTGTTAAAGTTTCATATCTTTTTCACATCAAAACATGAAAAGAATTTGCTTTAACTGGTACAGTGTTGAATTATTTTTGGTCATCAAAATTTCTTCACATATCTTTGCTTTGTTACAATTTATGGGAGAGTGGCAATAGGCACTCTCCCATAAATTGTAACAATGCAAATCCTAACAGACTAAATAATTTCACTTCAAAGGTGATATGAACAGCATCTACAAAAAATGAAGTCTTTAAGCTGTGGTACTGACACTTCTGAGTAAAGCCCAAATATGGGCTTCCAGCACTCTACAAGTTAATCGGTGAAAATGTTGAATACCTTAAATAAAACAACGAAAAAAAAATTAGGCAGTATTTTAAAGATGAGAGATGTGCCCAAAAGACAAGATTTTTTTTTATGTCCTAACATGGAAGATCTTTTCTTGGAAAACCCTCCCAGCTACACATTCAATGTTGAGGAATTTGTCTCCATGAAAATTTAGCATGCTGCAAATCCTTTCGCAGTCTTTTTGCAGTCAGAGACGTAGAATGCTCATATTCAACCTTTGACTGATGATAATGAAAAGACATTGCAAATTTGATGAATAATGTATGTATTATTGGTCAGAAATTTAAAATAATGCAGTTCCTTGCCACTGATAAATTGATGTATAAAAATCTGACAGAAAATACCTCCCCTTTTTCATATCCTCAAATGACTTCAGAGGTGTGTGACTGTGGATATAGGAAGTCTGTACATGCTTCCTATCGGTCATTTTGGGGTTAACTTTTATGCTGTGGAATATTTTTTAACTTTTTTCATAAAATCTGGTCATGGCTGCTGTG
This sequence comes from Pictodentalium vernedei, assembly GCA_031216915.1. Taxonomy (NCBI): domain Eukaryota; kingdom Metazoa; phylum Mollusca; class Scaphopoda; order Dentaliida; family Dentaliidae; genus Pictodentalium; species Pictodentalium vernedei. The sequence continues at coordinate 27,320,598 of CM062289.1, forward strand.
AGGCAGCCATGACCAGATTTGGTGAAAAATCCACATGAATTTAACTCAAGAAATCATTAGTAAAACAGATAATCCAATATACAAGAGAGAAAGTGAATAAAAGTGTTCAAATTATATTTATTTCACTGGTAATTATTCCTTGTCCTGAATATCTGTCAGCAGCAAGGAGTAAATATAGTGGAACCCTGTTAATTGAATATCCACTTTGCCAATGAAAAATATACAATTAACAGGAGTATTCAATTAACAGGGATTGTGTCACTTTCCTGTATTCTAGAGATAAACTTAGAGCATTTATTCTATTATATCTTGTTTGACAGAGCTCCATAATAGATGAAATAACTGTATTGGATGTACTGAGGTCAAATAGGTCTAAAAACAAAGAAAAACTGGGGCAAGTCAGGGTAATTTCTCGACAAGTTACAAGATTTTTTATTCTAATAACAGGAGTTTTCTCTATAACCTTTATTCAAATAACAGGTCAAATTTGTACTGGAGGTATGGTAAATGGTTTTGTGTTGGGAAATTATATTCAGTTAACAGTGTTATTCAGTTAAGAGATATCCAGTTAAGTGGGCTTCACTATATTCTATTGTCAGAACAATTTTCAGCTAATGGGAGGAATTTTTTTCAATACTGAAAGTTGTTTTTTTCAAGATTCCCTCAGTACGATAAATCAGAATGACATGATACCGATACAGCACAGTAGATATGGTATATACCCACTATGGTATATGTATTTTATTAATCATACTATTATTTCATAAATACCGACAAAATGTTTTGGAATGTGAAAGTTTTAATTTAGATAATCGAATAATATTAACCCTTAAGCCCCCATATAGCCCCAAACCGCCACTTTTATATTGCATTGAAGCAGGTGCTCCCTTGTGTAATCTTTTTTATTACTCTTGTGTGTAGACTGAATTTTCCCTGGCAGTGGTTCTACATCACTGCTGGCTGCCTGTATAGGCAGCCAGCAGTGATGTAGAACCACTGCCAAGTCATCAATAACTATGTAAGCAGAAAAAGGCCATAAATACTTTAAAATTAATCTGAGGATTTAAGGGTTAAAAAGATAATTCCGCTTTTATCTGAAAAAATTGAATATTTTGTGACATGTTGTGAGAACTTTGTGAGTTCTGTAGTGTTTAGCAGTGACATCAATCTGACATGTGCAATATAATGGAATATTTTAAAAAGTTGTCTTCCTGGTTTTAAAAGTATATTCCATGAAACTGTATTGTTGTGTTATAATATCAGAAGTTGTTCAAAAAATAAAATTAAAATGCAAGTTTGAACATCTTCTTCCATGGCCATGTTCTTGTTTATTCTTTGTTTTTGTGAATTAACTAAATCTCCACTTTTACAACTGTATATGAAAATGGGAGTTTGTCAAGAGAGACTTTCGATAGCTGCCAAAGAAACTAAAATAGTTCAATCCTATATTTTTGCTTCTTTTCTGTGATAAAAAATCTGTTATCTTTTAACATTATCCAGAAGTATAATGGTGCTTTTGAAGGCTGCGTGGTGTAATACTCTCATTTAACTGTATCTCACATTGTTTTTCTTCTAAAAATGTACCAGTATGTCTCTCTATTCCTACAAACCTGCCAGGTGGATTACAGAACCCATTCTCTTGTATTTGACTTTATATAGATGAATTCTTCAAAATTCTGTTTTGTTAGGTCACACAAAGAATATCTTCTGTTTCTCAGGCCATTATTTGTAAAATTGTATGCGGGCGAGCATTTTTTTATTAGCTCAACTTTGACGAAGTCAAATTTGAGCTATTGTCATGGCCCGTCGTCCGTCGTCCATCTCTCCGTCCGTCCATCTGTCCGTCTGGCCGTCTGTCCGTCTGTCCGTCTGTCCGTACGTCAACAATTGGCTATGGCTCGGGCTAGAGGTCGTATTTATGAACCGATCTTTACGAAACTTCGTGTGTACCTTTGTTATGACCCTGGGACGGGAACGAGTGTTTTTAGGTGTGGTCCAAAATTCAAGATGGCTGCCAGTGGCCATTTTGTACCGATGATGCAAAAATCAGTTTTTTGTACAGAACTTCTGTATGAAAGTTCTGATTTGAATAAAGTTTTGTATAAATGTTTAGTACCATGGGATACATCACATATAATACAGGTTTTTTTCTCGTGCGTAAATTATGCAAATTAGACTGACTTTGATTTATTTAGTGTTACTTTCAGAGCTGTAAGTGCCAAGCTGCTATGGCTCGGGCTAGAGGCCGTATTTATGAACCGATCTTTACGAAACTTCTTGGGTGCCTTTGTTATGACCGTGGGACGAGAACGAGTGTTTTTGGGTGCGGTCCAAAATTCAAGATGGCTGCCAGCTGCCATTTTGTACCGACGATGCAGAAATCTGTTTTTTGTACAGAACTTCCACATGAAAGCTCTGATTTGAATAATTTTTTGTATGAAAGTTTAGTACCATGGGATACATCACATATAATACGGGTTTTTTTCTCGTACGTAAATTGTGCAAATTAGACTAATTTTGATGTTTTTTGGGGTTACTTTCAGCACTGTAAGTGCAAATGCCAATACGGCTCGGGCTAGAGGCCGTATTTATGAACCAATCTTTACGAAACTTCTTGGGTACCTTTGGTATCACCGTGGGACGAGAACGAGTGTTTTTGGGTCCGGTCCGAAATTCAAGATGGCCGATGGCAGCCATTTTGTACAAAATTAGGTGCAATCAGATTTTTGCACAGAACTTCCATATGAAAGCCCTGATTTGAATAATTTTTGTGTGTGAATGTTTAGTACCATGGGATGCATCACATATAATACGGGTTTTTTTCTCGTGCAGAAATTATGCAAATTAGATGAACTTTGATTTTTTCAGTGCGACTTACACACAGTAAGTACACATGTCAATACGGCTCAGACTAGAGTCTGTATTTATGAACTGATCTTCACGAAATGTCTTGGGTACCTTTGTTATCACCTTGGGACGAGAACGAGTGTTTCTGGGTGCGGTCTAAAATTCAAGATGGCTGCTAGTGGCCATTTTGTACCGAAATTAGGTCTAATCAGTTTTTTGTACACAACTTCTATACAGCTCAGACTAGAGGCCATATTTATGAACCAATCTTTACGAAACTTCTTGGGTACCTTTGTTATCACCGTGGGATGAGAGCAAGTGTTTTTGGGTGTGGTCCAAAATTCAAGATGGCCACCAGCAGCCATTTTGTACCAAAATTAGTGCAATCAGTCTTTTGTATAGAACTCCTGTATGAAAGTTCTGATTTTAATAAATTTTTGTATGAATGTTTAGTAACATGGAATACATCACATATTTTAAGGGGTTTTTTTTCGTGCAGAAATTATGAAAATTAGATGAACTTTGATTTATTCAGTGCTACTTACACAATGTAAGCACACATGTCAATACGGCTCAGGGTAGAGGCTGTATTTATGAACCGATCTTCACAAAACTTCTTGGGTACCTTTGTTATCTCCTTGGGATGAGAATGAGTGTTTCTGGGTACGGTCCAAAATTCAAGATGGCTGCCAGTGGCCATTTTGTACCGAAATTAGGTCCAATCAGTTTTTTGTCACAAGTTCTATACAGCTCGTATTTATGAACTGATCTTCACAAAACTTCTTGAGTACTTTTGTTTTCACCTTGGGACAGGAACGAGTGTGTTTTGGAGTGCCTTTGTTATCACTGTGCTATGAGAACAAATATTTTGGGGTTCAGTCAGACCCACTCTGGGACTCAAAGATTTTTTCTAGTTCAGCATCTGACTGTCACCCACCTTTACAATACTTTACCTATACATTTGTTACAGGCAACGGTCAGTGTTTATGTACAGACCGTTACAATACTTTATATGTACCTTTGTTATCAGGTCATTACCTAGATGTTTGTCATTGCTGTGTCACATACTATACATGTACATGTCTTTGTCTTGACAAGTTGAGCTACAGTGTCATTGACACTTTCATTTTATTTTTTATTTTGTGTAATTATTTCTTTGCCATTTAAAGTTCATGTTCTTGGTTTATGTTTTAAGCCCTGTAATCTACGGAATAGCATGGGTGGTGGTGTATTTCATCCCTTGAGAGCAAGAAGGCTTTGGAATGCTGAAGCATTGCAAAGCCTTTCTTGCACTCAAGGGACAAATTTATCAATTTTTTTCAACTTGGGTAAAATATCATACATAAACCATTTAATTTCTATTTTTTTTAAAGTTTACATTGGTTATAAAAAGAAAGCATGCGGCAGCCAAAAGGACCATGCGGAGGGCCTGAGAAACAGATTTTTAATTTTTTTAGGCCTTATTATGACTTGTTCAGTGCAAGTAGCCCAAATTGGACTCTACCGACATGGATAGGATATTTATTTCTTGATCTTTGATATACTGTTTATAAATTTACTGAACATCGTAATTTAATATTTTCTTGTTAGGAGACGGTCATTTGGTACACTCCAATAAAATTTCAAGAACGTATATTTGGTAAACGGGGCAGGGTGGTTCAGTAGGTAGAGGTGCAGGCCGCAAGCCGAGTGATCCTTGCTTCGAATCCCACCTGTGGCAACCACGTTGTGTCCTTGGGAAAGACACTTCACCCCCATTGCCCACGTGGGGGCACAGTGGCATTGTGTACTAAGGTGTACTGCATGTCGATGGTACACCTGTCTTCAAACAATGCTTACCCTGCTCATGTGGAGTTAGTATGTTGGGGAGCTGACAGTTGCTTGCCATTGCTTGGTGGTTCTCTCTGGGTACTCCAGCTTCCTCCACCCGTAAAACTGTTGTGGTCATGATTAGCCATTGTGCAGAAATATGTGACCTTAAACACTAATAAATAAATAAATTAAATAAATAAATAAATAAATAAATAAATAAATAAATAAATAAATAAATAAATAAATTTGGTAAACGCAACCTCTTGAGCACTAAAGTAACCATTACTTTTCAGTCTTGGAAAGAAATGGTTTAAAACGTAACGGACTACAACATGGTGGTAACTCAAAAGAAAGAAGTGTTGAGATACTTTTCTACCTACTCTGTTTTGCTACACTAGCCGTTGCAGGCTGTGCACATCTTAACAGAATTTAAGATATGATAAGTTTATACAGTCACAAATGCATCATACATCAAGTAATCACAGCAGACAGTTAGCTCTGCACAATGGACCCGTTCAAGCACCATTATTGTTTGTAATTTCTTCAATGTAATGGTGAGGTATTTAAGTAGGCTTAGCGTGTTTACCAAACCATTTTGATTTCAAACTAAAATATGTTTAAAAAAAGAAGAAGAAAAAACAGAATTTCTGCCAAAATTAATAGCAACAACTAACGAATGATCTAGATCGTGTGTTAATTAATGCTATTTATGTTGGAGGAAGTCTGTTAAGATGTGGACGACTTGCCACTCTATTCATATATTGATGCAATGCTCCACCTTGAAGTCAAGTAAGTCACGAAAGATTGTTAATTATGACTGGAAAAACAAGTTTATGAATTGAATTTACGCTGGCTTGTTTTGTCATAACCTGTAGTACATTCATGTATTTTACAAATGACGTAACCCTGATGTAACCTAAATGGTCATTTGACGGTTATTTCCAGGCCAGCTTTGGGCATTTGATACATCAAAAAATGTACACATTTTAAACAAACAATTTTAATTCAATTTAGCACTAAATCATAATTATTCTAATTTTTAACCTTGTTCCTAATCAAGTGTGTGTTCAAACTGAGGAAGGTTTTTGTTGTTTTTTTCTTCCTGCGACATCATTGTCAAAACATTTTAATTCATTTGGTTGTTCTGAAGATAACTATTTATTTATTTATTTATTTATTTATTTATTTATTTATTTATTTATTTATTGGTGTTTAAGGTCACATACTTATGCACAATGTCTAATCGTGACCATGACAGTTTTACAGGTGGAGGAAGCCAGAGTATCCGGAGAGATCCACCGAGCATCGATGAGCAACTGCCACCTCCTCAACAGTCTCACTCTGTTCAAGCTCTGCTCAAGCAGGGTTACAGCGGTTGAAGACGTGCACCATTGATGTGCAGTACACCAAAGTACACAGCGTCATCGTGCCCCCATGTAGGCAATCGAGATAAAGTGCCTTGCCCAAGGACGCAACACGAGTCATCCCGGACGGGGTCTGAAGATAACGAGAACCAAATTTAGTTGCATATTGCATGAACTAAATAAAGTAATCCCTCAGTAGGTATCACAGTTTTTACAGGCATCATATCATACAGATGATTCCAATTGACCACTGACCATACTGCAATTACAAAAGCTGTGGCTGTCAACAGGGTGGGGGTGAGGTTGCTACTGTGGTAAAGAAGCTCTGTTTTACTGGTAAAATAGGATGCGGTAACCAATGACTGGGGTGGAAGTCCTCTAAAATGAACAACGTTGGTGTAAATGATTGGCTGGACTTGACTTTATATCCATTTTGTGCTCACAATTAGCCATTGTGCAGAAATATATAACCTTAAGCACCATTAAATAAATAGATAAATGGGGATGGGTGTTCTCAGGCATCTGAACTGTGTGGCATCACATGGGGGTGGCAAAATATGTCCAGTTATGTCAGTAGAGACATGAAATCCAGATGTTGATCTGAAAGCAGCCACCAAAAACACTGAGTTTGCATGGAGATAGAGTGGTATCAAAGGTTGGCCTCGGGTGTCAATCTATACAAAACAAGCTATTAACTGAAAATAAAATATGTTTTAATTTTTGGAATTCATTAAGTTGAGTTTGATTAGTACTGGCTGGTTTTTGCCATGAGGTTGGTTAACCCTTCACCCAATGCAGACGATATCAAAATTTATTATTCTAAATATAATTTTTTAAAATTTTTCAAAAAATTTTAACAAAACCATATCATGTGACCCCTCGTTGGAATGAGCTCGATGAGCTCATTCCAATGAGGGGTCACATGATATGGTTTTGTTGAAAATTTTTGAAATATAATATTTTTTCAACTGCTGAATTTGCATATTACGCTGGCGGATGCGAATCGCCCGCAACCGCCCGCGTAATATGCAAATTGAACAGTTGAAAAAATTAAACTTTTCAAAATATTTCAACAAAACCATATCATGTGACCCCTCATTGGAACGCGCTCATTGAGCTCGTTCCAATGAGGGGTCACATGATATGGTTTTGTTGAAATTTTTTAAAAAATTTTTTAAAATGTTATTTATAATAAGAAATTTTGATATTGTCTGCGTTGGGTAAAGGGTTAAAGAGTCGATATGGATGAGATTTACACTAAGGCTGTACAGTGCAAAGAGTTAGTTACTATGTTAAAAATGAAAATTTTTTTTGTAGCCAGAAAGTGTGATTAACACTGTGCAATGCACAGGGTTAGTCACACTTTCTGGTTATAAAAAGTCAGTAACTGCCATATCACATGTTACATGAAAATATACACTGACTAAGGCTGTAAAAATGCACAGGGTTAGTTGGTTACATATTGTTACATAGGCTGCAGGATTCAAGGAAATATTGTAAATACTCATACTGGACTGTGGACATTTTTTTATAAAGTGAATTCCAAAAATTAAAACATATTTAATTTTTAATTAATAGCTTGTTACTTATCCACCACTGTACAAAAGTCGAAGGAGAATTGACTGTGTTGCAATGTCATCAAAAAACTCTCTCAGCTTTCCTCACCACAACACTGTAGAATGTCAACTGTGGATAAAGAGATGTGAGAATGCTGAATCTCAGATGCTATTTTCACTTATTAACCCCTTGAACCCGAGAGTCTGCTTTTCCGACCCAGCAACATGATAGTTAGTTATTTAGTTATTGATGTTTAAGGTCACATATTTATGCACAATGGCTAATCATGACCGTGACAGTTTTACGGGTGGAGGAAGCCGGAGTACCCGGAGAGAACCACCGAGCAACGACGAGCAGCTGCCAGCTCCCCAACATCGTAATCCGCACTGCAGCACAGGCAGGGTTAGATTGGTTGAAGACATGCGTACCATGGACGTGCAGTACGCCTTAGTACACGGCGTCATCGTGCCCCCACATGGGCAATGGGGGTGAAGTGTCTTGCCCAAGGACACAACGCGGTTGCCGCAGGTTGGATTCGAACCGAGGACCTCTCGGCTTGCAGCCTGCACTTCTACCTACTGAGCCACCGCGCCCCCCAGCAACATGATACATCATGATTGCATCAAACAGGGTGGCTACTAAGTGAATGTGTGTGTAGGCCAATCAATATATTTTCAACGTGCAACCCCAAGGCTGCACGTTGAAAATATTAATTGGTCTACCCCCAAATAATGGATATGGACTTTTCCAATTGCTGCCATTGAACTGTCGTGGAAGATACCACCAGGGTTCTCAGGGTTAAAATGTTTTTGTTCATACAGTCTTGATTTCTAAATATTTTTATTTAGGAAATTTGGAACCACTGTATGTGTGTGTTGCCACTAGGTCGCAATCTGATCAAGAAAGAATCCGCTTTTTTGATCACATGACTGAACTTGTTTACAGTTTAATCTTAGACAGAAGCCATATTAATTACCATATTAATTACCAAACATTTAAGAAGAACTATTATGGGAACCCTGGGAAGTGGAGGATGGCTTGATTACTGTAGTAAACAAATGAGAGAAAAACAGAAATAATTATTCTGTTTAACTGGTAGAGTGCTGGAAGCCCATATTTGGGCTTTATTCTGAGGTGCAGGTACTGCAACTTAAAGGCTTCAAATTCAGCGGCTGTGCTTCATATTATCTTTGAAGTGATATTATTTAGTCTTTTAAGATTTGCCTTGTTACAATTTATAGGAGAGTGCCCACAGGCACTCTCCTATAAATTGTAACAAGGCAAAGACATGTTAACAATTTTGGGTGGTCGAAAATAATTTAGCACTCTACAAGTTAATAAAGATTTTATTCAAAATTGTGTTAGGAATTCCAAGAAGACACATCTACAGAAATTCAATGTTTGTCATACACAATACAAAAAAAGGTCAGATAGTTGTTTTGGAAGACTTTCCAAAGGTTCTTTATTGTGTATTTCTTGTTTAAACTTTCAGTGTTCAAGTTTATTGAGATAAAATGAGTATGTGACTATAAATAGTAAGTAAAGAGAGTTGCTGGTATGACATTTCCCTGTCTTGTTCCCGTCAGTTTGAATTGTATTTTCATCACTACAGTGTGTGACTTGTTCCCTCTATAACACAATACTTATGCATTATTGTGGAATTACTTTTAAAACCAAAACCTTGACAAAACCTTACGAACACATGGAGATTTTGATGACTCACAACTGTTAGACTGTATTTAGGGTTTCAACCTTTATCATCACAAGAAAAATACTTTATCTTACAAGAACAATATTTTCCCCAGTACAAGTAAAAATGTATGGACAAAATACAAATCTGTATTGAGGATAGCAACAACCAAATGTGTGATCATTTGATTCAGAAAGAGAATGATGCTTACCAAGCTGCACTCAATTATTACAGATGTTGGGGTCACCGTTTTTGTTGATAGTAAGTGCAGGAGCTGGGGTTCGAACTGTCAACCTCTAGCACACAAAGCGACCGATTTACCACGAGACTAAGAGATCCGGACCAACCAGGCTGGTTGGTAAATGGCCTTTATACCTCGACCGCTACAGTACATACTTTTTACACAATTCACCTCATATTGATACAACATAAATTTAGTTTATTGCTCACAATGGTCTCAACTTAAAAAAAATTAAATTGGGCAAATTTGGAATCAAGTCAACATTTTGTTGCATAGAGATTGATAAAGGTTGAAATTCTATTGATTCTATTCTCATTATAAAAGTAGCATTAACTGAAATGACAGCTTTATCTGATGTTTTTTCATGAGTTTTTTCAGTTGTCTTGCAGAGTATTTTATTGTTCATGGTTTTGATACCTCTGAGTTTTGCACCTTCTATGAAACCACATATACCATTTCTGTTTCAATTTCACTATTTTGAGTTTATAAATGTTTCTGTTTTTTCTGTTTTGCCTGATCACTGGAAAAGTCAGGCTCTTCCTAAAACATCAGCATTTTGGGTGTTTTTTTTTTCTTTCTTGGAACCAAAAAAGATAACAACTTTCAGCAGTTTTGTTCCTTTTTTCAAATGTTTTATGTCGTGTTCTATTTGGATTGACAGGTTTTGAAATTTGTCCTGATTCGCAAGAATTGGTCTTGATTCAGTTCTTAAATAATTTAAAATTTAGTTTGAGAGTACTGTTGTACCCTTGTGATTGCAACCAGGAACAAATACTATAAGACTTATACAATTGTATTTTCTAGAATTGTATTTTCTACTTATTAATACAACTGACTAAAATGAATCATTAGCACTTTAAAAGATATGGCAATTTGCCAAACTGGGAAATTCCCACATCTTTGAAAATGGTAATGGTTCATTTCAACGCATTTAAAGTCATAACTAGAAAATACAATTCTAGAAAATACAGTTGTAAAAGTTTTATAGTACTGGGCCCAGAACATATTTCATAGTAGACATCGAACCACATATTTGTATATCTATTAAACTTTGACCCTTAGGTACACAGAGAACATATCTTCCTACACCGGCATTGGGCGGTCTTGCTGATGGAAGTTAGTGTGCCTTGGCAGTGGTCTCCAGTGAAGTCTTGGCTGCCAGTAAAGGCAGCCAAGACTTCACTTGACACCACCGCTAAATCAAAATGTTACTTTATTTTTGTATACCAAAAGTAGTAAGAATTATCCATGCCTTTAAAGGCACTTTCCGAATCTACAAAAGAATCAAATGAACACTTTGCAAGTATGAAATTTGAATCTCATTGTTTTCTTGCTAAAATATTTGCAGGAATGGATTCTTTTACTCGCATGAATTTCAAGCCATAATTGGGTGCAGTAGTTTTGAGTATGTTTATTTTCATGAAGTGCTATATTGTGATACACAAATGAAAAGAGAACGCTGAGCCCTTGCCAGCACTGTGTCATGTGACATAATCTCATAAGCTTAACCTGCAGTACGAACAAAATCCCTCAAGACAAAATCCCTCAAGACAATTCCCCCAATGCAAGAGCCCTCACCTAAAGATTTCTGAAAAAAATGACAGTCTTGGAGAAAAAATCTTGAGTCAAAAGCCCTCAAGGAAAATAACAAAGGTGAACACAAAAGCCTTTTAGACAAAAACCGTCAAGAAAAATCCCTGTTACTTTGGCATTCAAAATATACAGCAAAACCGTTTTTTTTTTAAAAAAAGCATAAAATGCACAAAACTGAGTAGGATACAACTTTTACAGCTTTACAATTGGAAACAAACTGTGAATAAGTTAATGTAATATTGCAAGATTACAGAACTCTGAAGAAAAATATTTTTTACAGGAGGTTTTACCTGGCATATTGAAGTTGACATGTTCTTTCAGTCAAAGCTCAGAGATGTCATATCTGTTTTATATGTTTGTATTATTATAACTAACATGAATTTGGTGACAGTTTATTTTTTTTCGTTCTCTTATAGACCACTGAACACTGGAAATACTCGAGAAAACGTGTGCTGTTGCAGTTCCCTTCCATGTAGTTAATTATCGAAATAAACCTCTCTTACCAGGTGCAGGAAAAAATTTTTTCTCACATTAAAGTTTATACCTACTTGCTTGTTTATTTTATACTTTAATAAGAGATTTTTTAATTCCTTTATCTTCCCAATTCCTTTCTTTAGCTCAGGGGTTGTACCAGATGTTTCGTCAGCTACTAAATCACCTTCTTTTGAAGTCATTGTACTTGAAAATAAAACAAGCATGTTCAAAATACTTGATTAATAATACTTGCTGATCCAAAACATACAGTCAAAATTTAAATTTAAATTTAAACTTTTCTTAATTTTTGTGTGTGTTTGATTCCTAAAGCCATGTAGTGCTCTTCACATGCAACATTGAGTAACATTACTGTATTTCATAACATAGTATATCAAATATTGAAAAAAGAACTGCATGTGAAGTCTGATAACTTTGTTAGTGGTTTTAGAATATGGTATTTGGAACTCCTAAATAATATGCCTGATATTAAAAATGGTTTCATGCAGGCCTTTGGATTTCACCAAAATTTACCGTGGTAGCTGGTGTTGTGAAATTACAAGGAATATTTCCAAACTGGAGGGCATAATAGCTGTGATTTTATGCTTTTTTTGTCCAATTTCATAATACCTGCTTTAATCCTCAGAGAACTGGAAAGTTTTTTTCTACTTTTTGCAACACATTGACAATCCACATCTTACAGCTTTGCAGTTGTATCTAAGCAAGTCTTGGCTGCCTATATAGGCAGCCAAGACTTGCCTAGAAACAACTGCCAAGGCACTTATAATGTAGCTTCGAGTTTAATCAGAGACTGTATTCTTTGTTTGTTTATTGTTTATTGGGGTGTAACGACACTTTCAACAGCAAGGGTCATATAATGTCAGAACAGTTGTATGGATGAAAGAATCTGGAGTACCTGGAGAGAACCACCAAGCATAGACAAGTAACTGTTAGACTCTCCAACTTAACTGCAAAAGAAGAGTTATCAGCTATTAAAGGCAAGTGCATCATCGATGTTCAGTATGTGTCAGTACACAGCACCACCGTGCCTCCCATGTGGGCGATTGCGATTAAGTGTCTTGCCCAAGGACGCAATACAATTACTGTTGATCAGGATCTAACTGTCGACCTTTTGGTTTAAAGTCCATTGCTCTAATCACTGAGCCTTCATGCTGACCAGAGACTGCATGTTGGGGCACGTTATGTCGCAGTAAAAAATGATCAAAGGTGGAATTAAGCCCCTTAGGTTTAATAGATAAAGGAGGCACAAATTAAGCCCTGAGAAGCAAAAAATGGCATTTTAGTCTGGTCATATTACAAAACTTTCTTCAGTGGGGCTGAGTAGCACTAGAGGTTGAGTGTTTTTTTTTTTTTTGGTGTTCTAGTTTGGTACCATTTTTTGTGGCAATCCGGAAACACGAAATGCAAAACCCAGCAAAAAACTATTCTACTTTGTTTGTACATAAACTGATTAAATGATCTTACTGGGAGGGAACTGGACTAGTGGTCCAAACACGCCTCAAAATAAGCAGTCTGACATTTGCAAAATGAGGTCCCCAGAGACTGAATTTGATGCTGGTGTCTCATACAGTGGGCCAATTTATCCTCTGGGTACCTCTTTCTGTTTCATTTTGAGACCCTGATTCAGATTGAGGTTCACAGAGGGTAAATGTAGTGATGCTACCCTGCTGTGCAGGGTAGCATCACTAAATTCACCCTCTGGGGACCTCATTTTGCAGATGACAGTCTGCTTATTTTCTGGCTTTGGCCCAAAAGACTCTTGTCACTCAGTCTGTCTTGTAATGGGGGTGATTATGTCACATTCTCACATTTTCTCCCATATTGACTTGTCCACCAGATGAATAAGTGAGAAAATGGGACAGTGGGAACACAACACAGATTTGACAAATTTTATTCCTTTGTTGTCCCCTCATTTATGTCTTTCTCTGACTCAATAGGCTTAGTAAGTGATCCCCTAGAGGGTACTGTAAAACCTGTCTTGAGAGATCACTGTCTTGAGAGACCACCTGTCTTGAGAGACCACATCTGCCAGACACCGATTGGTTTTACTCTATAATGGACCTGCTATGGGAGACCACCTGTCTTGAGAGAACACCTGTCTTGAGAGACCACAGTGACCTGGTACCAACTTGTATTTTTATGCCATAATGGACCTGTCTTGAGAGGCCACCCCTTTGAAGACTGAAACCATGACAAAAACTTTTTATCTGTTCTGGAATTGGAAAATCCATTGTGGTTATACTAACATAATTAAAAGTATTAAAAGCTCTTAATTGGGTTTCAATTGCTAACTTATTAAAGATTGAGATGTTTTTATAAGACCCCTGTGAAAAGATTAGCATTATTGCTTAATAAACAATTTCATTATACCCGAAATGTGACAGATAGGAATAAAAATAAATTTGTGTTGAAAATCTTTTTGTAACAAATTGAAATGGACTGTTATAAAAATTATAAAAATAAATTAGTGTTGAAAATCTTCATTGAAGATTTTCAACACTAATTTATTTTTATAATTTTTATAACAGTCCATTTCAATTTGTTACAAAAACTTCATAAAAAAAGAACAACTACAAAGTAATTACAAAAATCCATTCGTCTCCATTTCCGAATTTTGTGGTTGGTTATTCACTGACTTGAGAAAACCTGAAACCTGTTATGAGAGACCACCTGTCTTGAGAGACCACTTTTGTGTGGCCAAAAGGGCGGTCTCTCAAGACAGGTTCTACTGTACTGTATTATGTTCTTGGGCAAGGCACTCCATCCCGATGACCCATGTGGGAGCGCTCTGTACTAAGGCACACTGCACATTGATGTCTTCAACCAATGCTAACCCTGTTTGCATGAAGTTAGTATGTTGGGGGGTCTGACAGTTGCTTGCTGTTACTCGGTGGTACTCTACAGGTACTCTGGCCTCCTCCACCTATAGAACTCTCTGACATGAGGTGGCCCTTACTGTTGAAAGTGTTGTTGAGCCCCAATAAATAAATAAATGATCCCCTAGAACCTCTAAGAGTGATCAAAAGGGAAGTTGGGATGAACCCAAAGGTGATAGTTGTACAGACTGGGCTTTTTGTGGTGAGAGGTGTTGCACAAACTATTGGTAATATTTTTTCCAAGTAAAGGAGCCTGAATTGTTTTTTTTTATATGTTTTTCAAACAGAAAAACTGAACCAAAACCATGGGTTCTTTTTTTCCTGAAACCGAACCAAATCCTGAAACCGAACCAAAACCAAATCCGAAAAACCTGATTTTGCAAACCTGCGATGTCACCAAATTATACCAATCAAAAGTGTTGATTGATGATGTCAGTAAGCATATTAGATTTCCGTTTTGTTTTAGTCTAGTCTATAAATATAGAAGAGATGAGGAGATGTTCAGTCAAATAGTTTAAACAGTACCAAAGGATCCTAAGTCAGAAGTAATCCGTGAAAATCAATCACAGTGTTAAAAGGGGTGATAGAAGGTAAAAAGAAATCTTTATTACCTCCAGTCATTCCTCTCCGATAAGTGATTATCTTAAATCTTTATTACCTCCAGTCAGTCCTCTCCAAAAAGTTATTATCTTGTAAAACTGTTGATTTCCCTTGTAATAATCCTTTCACCAATTTTCTCTTTGCCTTTTTTCAGTGCCAAGGTCAGTTTTATTCTGGTTAAGTAGTCTGGTGTAAATTGTTAACAAAGTTGTGACTACTACGATACATCACTAGATGACCTTATAGTATGTGGAGAGTGTATTATCACTAAGACACCTGCAGAGTGGAGATTCCACCCAACCAATAATTGCAAATTTGTTGCAAAGCATAACCAGCACAAGCAAAGTTTCAGCCAATGGACCTCCGGGTTTAACCCGGAGGTCCATTGACGGAAACATTGCTTGTGTTTTTTGTCGATATGTACAAAATTTGAAAGTTATAGCTTGGGTGATAACTCCACTCTGCGGGTGATTTAGTTACAATCCACTCCCCACGTACTGTATGTATTTTTTATTATTAAACAAGAACTGCGGGGCAAGGCTGTCCGAAATCTTAGTTTTTGGAAGTATTTTTACCTTTGACATCTGATATTTCATATATATCCAGTCACGATTAACCATTGTGCAGAAATATATGAACTTGAGTACCGACGAATAAATAAATATAATACATAAATTGATTATATCTTGTGTAAGGAAAAATTGTCAGTGATGAGAAGCTATTACAATGTGCTTTAAAGTGGTAAGGACGGTTAGTGACCAATTAATCCTTTGACTTAAGTAAATATCAATTTACTCAAAGGTTTTTATTACCGCTTACATCTGATATTGCATAATATCTTGAATACGAAACAAATTATGGTCACAGATGAGAAACTCTTGGAGGGAATGTTTAAATGGCAAGGAGTATTCAGTGATCAATTAATCTCATGACAGATTAGGGCTGAAGGATTAACCCCTAAAAACTCGGGTAGTATTTCAAAATTTTCGTTATTGACTCCATATTGTCCATGCAGCATGAACAATTTAACAAATTATATGAGCTCTGTCAAGCAAGATATAAATATTTGAAATTCTCAGTTGCATTATGGGAAAAATTGGCTTTTGAAAATTTTGGTTTTTTGACATCAGAGTGCAGAAGGTCAAATTACAGTGGAATCTGCTCAGTTGGATATTTCTAAATTAAAGAATATTTTTAATTCCATATAACATACAAACACTTTTAAAAAATGACTGTCCAAAACACTTCAGTATATACAGTGGAGCCCACTTAATTGGATATCTCTTAACTGAATAACCCTGTTAATTGAATACACAAAACCATTCACCATACCCCCAGTACAAATTTGACCTGTTAATTAAATGTAAGTTATAGAGTGAACTCCTGTTAAGTAAATAAAACATCTTGTATCCTGTTGAGAAATTACCATGGCTCTCTCCAGTTTTCCTTTGTGTATAGACCTGTTTGGCCTCAGTATTTCCAATGCAGGCATTTAATCTATTATATCTTGTTTGACAGAGCTCATGGAGCTCTGTCAAACAAGATATAATAGAATAAATGCTAAGTTTTCTCTAGAATACAGAAAAGTGACACATCCCTGTTAATTGAACACTCCTGTTAATTGAATAATTTTCATTGTCAAAGTGGCTATTCAATTAATGGGGTTCCACTGTAATTGGGTAATGATTATCCAATTAACTACACTATTCAATTAACAAGTATTCAGTTATATTCCTGTATTCTGAAGAAAAACAGAGCATTTTAACCACAATTGCTGTCGTATTCAATGTTACTCAAAACATAGGTTTTCCACGGGAGCCTTTGATTCAAGGAATGGCCTTGAATTTGACTAAGGGTCATTGAATTCCAGGAAAATGGGCCAGGTGGCCTTGAAACACCTTACAATTTCAACAAAATAAAAACACAAAGGAAGTGCATTATGCTTACTATCTAGTTTGATATACCATAGTCTGTCCATAATCTGTCCATAGTCTGTCCATAGTCTGTCCATAATCTGTCCATAATCTGTCCATAGTCTGTCCATAATCTGTCCATAGTCTGTCCATAGTCTGTCCATAATCTGTCTATAGTCAGTCCATAATCTGTCCATAATCTGTCCATAGTCTGTCCATAGTCTGTCCATAATCTGTCCATAGTCTGTCCATAATCTGTCCATAGTCTGTCCATAATCTGTCCATAGTCTGTCCATAATCTGTCCATAGTCTGTCCATAGTCTGTCCATAATCTGTCCATAATCTGTCCATAGTCTGTCCATAATCTGTCCATAGTCTGTCCATAATCTGTCTATAGTCAGTCCATAATCTGTCCATAATCTGTCCATAGTCTGTCCATAGTCTGTCCATAATCTGTCCATAGTCTGTCCATAATCTGTCCATAGTCTGTCCATAATCTGTCCATAATCTGTCCATAGTCTGTCCATAATCTGTCCATAATCTGTCCATAATCTGTCCATAGTCTGTCCATAATCTGTCTATAATCTGTCCATGGTCTGTCCATAGTCTGTCTATAATCTGGCCATAATCTGTCCATAGGCTGTCCATAGGCTGTCCATAATCTGTCCATAATCTGTCCATAATCTGTCCATACGCTGTCCATAATCTGTCCATATGCTGTCCATAATCTGTCCATAGTCTGTCCATAGTCTGTCCATAATCTGTCCATAGCTGTCCATAGTCTGTCCATAATCTGTCCATAATCTGTCTATAATCTGTCCATAATCTGTCCATAGGCTGTCCATAATCTGTCCATAGTCTGTCTATAATCTGTCCATAATATGTCCATAATCTATCCATAGTCTGTCCATAATCTGTCCATAGTCTGTCCATAATCTGTCCATAATCTGTCCATAGTCTGTCCATAATCTGTCCATAATCTGCCCATAGTCTGTCCATAATCTGTCCATAATCTGTCCATAGTCTGTCCATAATCTGTCCATAGTCTGTCCATAGTCTGTCCATAATCTGCCCATAGTTTGTCCATAATCTGTCCATAGTCTGTCCATAATCTTAATCTGTCTATAATCTGTCCATAGTCTGTCCATAATCTGTCCATAGTCTGTCCATGGTCTGTCCATAATCTGTCCATAGTCTGTCCATAATCTGTCCATAATCTGTCCATAGTCTGTCCATAATCTGTCCATAATCTGCCCATAGTCTGTCCATAATCTGTCCATAATCTGTCCATAATCTGTCCATAGTCTGTCCATAATCTGTCCATAATCTGTCCATAGTCTGTTCATAATCTGCCCATAATCTGTCCATAGTCTGTCCATAATCTGTCCATAGTCTGTCCATAATCTGTCCATAGTCTGTCCATAATCTGTACATAGTCTGTCCATAATCTGTCCATAATCTTAATCAGTTCATAATCTGTCCATAATCTGTCCATAATCTGTCCATAGTCTGTCCATAATCTGTCCATAGTCTGTCCATAGTCTGTCCATAATCTTAATCTGTCCATGATCTGTCCATAATCTGTCCATAATCTGTCCACAATCTGTCCATAGTCTGTCCATAATCTGTCCATAATCTGTCCGAAAATCTGTCCATAGTCTGTCCATAATCTGTCCATAGTCTGTCCATAATTTGTCCATAGTCTGTCCATAGTCTGTTCATAATCTGTCCATAGTCTGTCCATAATCTGTCCATAGTCTGTCCATAATCTGCCCATAGTTTGTCCATAATCTGTCCATAGTCTGTCCATAGTCTGTCCATAATCTTAATCTGTCCATAATCTGTCTATAATCTGTCCATAATCTGTCCATAGTCTGTCCATAGTCTGTCCATAATCTGTCCATAGTCTGTCCATAGTCTGTCCATAATCTGTCCATAGTCTGTCCATAATCTGTCCATAGTCTGCCCATAGTCTGTCTATAATCTGTCCATAATCTGTCCATAATCTGTCCATAGTCTGTCCATAGTCTGTCTATAATCTGTCCATAGTCTGTTCATAGTCTGTCCATAGTCTGTCCATAATCAGTCCATAATCTGTCCATAATCTGTCCATATTCTGTCCATAATCTGTCCATAATCTGTCTATAATCTGCCCATAGTCTGTCCATAATCTGTCCATAATCTGTCCATAGTCTGTCCATAGTCTGTCCATAATCTGCCCATAATCTGTCTATATTCTGTCCATAATCTGTCCATAATCTGTCCATAATCTGTCCATAGTCTGTCCATAATCTGTCCATAATCTGTCTATAATCTGTCCATAGTCTGTCCATAATCTGTCCATAGCCTGTCCATAGTCTGTCCATAATCTGTCCATAGTCTGTTCATAATCTGTCCATAATCTGTCCATAATCTGTCCATAGTCTGTCCATATTCTGTCCATAATCTGTCCATAATCTGTCCATAGTCTGTCCATATTCTGTCTATATTCTGTCCATAATCTGTCCATGATCTGTCCATAGTCTGTCCATAATCTGTCCATAATCTGTCCATAATCTGTCCATAGTCTGTCCATAATCTGTCCATAGTCTGTCCATAATCTGTCCATAATCTGTCCATATTCTGTCCATATTCTGTCCATAATCTGTCCATAATCTATCCATATTCTGTCCATAATCTGTCCATAATCTGTCCATAATCTGTCCATAATCTGTCCATAGTCTGTCCATAATCTGTCCATAGTCTGTCCATAATCTGTCCATAGTCTGTCCATAATCTGTCCATAATCTGTCCATAGTCTGTCCATAATCTGTCCATAATCTGCCCATAGTCTGTCCATAATCTGCTCATAGTCTGTCCATAGGCTGTCCATAGTCTGTGAAGGCATAGTCCTAACAAGTCCCTCTTGCCGTTTCCATCCTCCTCCCACTAGTGTTGAAATGACTCTGGGATTCTGGAGTTGATTAGTTGATACCCAAAAGTCAAGTTGAAATCGACTAGTCAGCACTCCAGCTTTTGCCGCCAAGATTTACATAGCAATATCTATCTCTGCAGTTGAATTTTTTTCTCCATTTGCACACTTTACTGATGCTGCACTTTACTGATGCCGATTGATACATAATAAATGAAATGGCATGGGAATCTTTCCATAACAGAAATTTTATTGTATGGAGACAAATTCAAATAACTGTGCTGCTAACAGTATTAAGGGCCAATGAAAATTAATCAATTAACAGGAGTATTATATTAACAGGGATTGTCACTTTCTTGTATTCTAGAAATAAACTTAGCATTTATTCTATTATATCTTGTTTGACAGAGCTCCATGATCTCTGTCAAACATGATATTATAGATTAAATGCCTGTATTCAATGTACTGAGGCCAAATAGGTCTATAAACAAAGGAAAATTGGGGAGAGTCAAGGTAATTTCTCAACAGGTTACAAGACATTTTTATTCAATTAACAGGAGTTTACTCTATAACCTTTATTCAATTAACAGGTCAAATTTGTACTGGAGGTATGGCAAATGGTTTGTGTAGGGAAATTATGTTCAATTAACAGGGATATACAATTAAGAGATACATGTATCCAATTAAGTGGGCTCCACTGTATTGGGAAATCTTCTTGATTCACCACACATGAAATCTGGATTACCTGTAAGAAAGTCATATAAGAATGCATCTGATTAGACATTACACATCTGAGTGATGTTATTATGTGAATGAAATGCTTAGAAACAAAACAATGTCAAGGATGAAAGGTATCAGACTGCAAAAGGTGATATTTTTCTTTAAAAATATCTGCTTCATTAATTAGTTAAGGTTTAATCATGGTATAAGAGAGAACACAACTTGGATAGAGTATGGCGGAGAGGCATCAATGACCCTTGATGGAGTTTTTCCTATATTTTGTGCATGCCTTTGGTGTGCAACAAGCTATTAATTGAAAATAGAATATGTTTTCATTTTTGGAATTCACTTGAAAAACATTTCCACAATCTGGTTTAAGTGTTTCCATTAGTTGCTTGAAACCTACATGAAATGTAACATGTAGCCAATAAGCACTATGCATTTTTACAGCCTTAGTGAGTGTACATTTTCATGAAGTGTGTCATAAAGCCATTACCAATTTTTTTATAACCATAAAATGTGACTGACCCTGTGTATTGCACACGGTTAGTCACACTGTCTAGTTATAAAAATTTTCGTTATTAACTAAGTAATCTCAAAATTTTCATTATTAACTGAGTAATATAAAAATTTTCATTATAAAAATTGTCATTATTAACTGAGTAAATATAAAAAAAATTCATTATTAACTGAGTAATATAAAACTTTTCATCATTAACTGAGTAATATAAAAATTCTCATCATTAACTGAGTAATATAAAAATTTTCATCATTAACTGAGTAATATAAAAGAATTTCATGATTAAATTAGTAATATAAAAATTTTCATCATTAACTAAGTAATATAAAAAAAATTCATGATTAAATTAGTAATATAAAAATTTTCATTATTAACTAAGTAATATAAAACTTTTCATCATTAACTGAGTAATATAAAAATTTTCATCATTAACTGAGTAATATAAAAATTTTCATCATTAACTGAGTAATATAAAAGAATTTCATGATTAAATTAGTAATATAAAAATTTTCATTATTAACTAAGTAATATAAAAATTTTCATCATTAACTGAGTAATATAAAAATTGTCATTATTAACTGAGTAATATAAAAAAAAATTCATAATTAAATTAGTAATATAAAACATTTTCATCATTACCTGAGAAATATAAAAATGTTCATCATTAACTGAGTAATATAAAACTTTTCATCATTAACTGAGTAATATAAAATTTTCATCATTAACTGAGTAATTTAAAAAATTTCATCATTAACTGAGTAATATAAAACTTTTCATCATTAACTGAGTAATATAAAACTTTTCATCATTAACTGAGTAATATAAAACTTTTCATCATTAACTGAGTAATATAAAACTTTTCATCATTAACTGAGTAATTTAAAAAATTTCATCATTAACTGAGTAATATAAAACTTTTCATCATTAACTGAGTAATATAAAACTTTTCATCATTAACTGAGTAATATAAAAATTTTCATCATTAACTGAGTAATATAAAAATTTTCATCATTAACTGAGTAATATAAAAATTTTCATCATTAACTGAGTAATATAAAAATTTTCATCATTAACTGAGTAATATAAAAATTTTCATCATTAACTGAGTAATATAAAAATTTTCATCATTAACTGAGTAATATAAAAAAAAATCATGATTAAATTAGTATTATAAAACATTTTCATTATTAACTGAGTAATTAACACTGTGCACTTTGTACCGCCTCAGTGTAGAGCTGAAATGGTTAAAGGGTTTTCTTGATTGATTAATCACATGGATTAACCTTGGTCAACCAATTAATCACTTGCCCTAATAGGTAGCTGAATAATTGCTATACTGTTGATGAGTTACAGCATAAACCCTTTAACCAACATAACAGACAAAACCAGCCAGCACTATAATAACAACAATTTCCATTAAAATTTTATTATGTTTTCAATTTTTATCTCAAAAACATAGCTTCTGAACTCCTTGGGCTTTTTCCACTGAGGGGTCATAAGCTATGTTTTTGAAACAAAAACTGAAAATTATTAGTAACTCAAGAATTTATTTTGCAAGTACAGTGGAGCCCACTTAATTGGATATCTCTTAATTGTATATCCCTGTTAATTGAATATAATTTCCTAACACAAAACCATTTACCATACCTCCAGTACAAATTTGACCTGTTAATTGAATATAGGTTATAGAGTAAACTCCTTTTACATGAATAAAATATCTTCTAACCTGTTGAGAAGTTGCCCTGACTCTCCCCAGTTTTCCTTTGTTTATAGACCTATTTGGCCTCAGTATATCCACTACAGGCATTTGATCTATTATATCTTGTTTGACAGAGCTCATGGAGCTCTGTCAAACAAGATATAATAGAATAAATGCTAAGTTTATCTCTAGAATACCAGAAAGAGACACAATCCCTGTTAATTGAATACTCCTGTTAATTGAATAATTTTCATTGGCAAAGTAGCTATTCAATTAACAGGGTTCACTGCATCATCTACTACCTGCATTGGGTAAAGGGTTAAGAATGACCATTTCCAGCTACTGATACAGTGTAATGATCGTTCAAGTGAACAAGTATGTCAGCATGTAACTTGTATGCTTTACTCTGTCTCATATAATTGATGTGAGCCAGTGTGACAATATTTGCCGGTTTTGGAGCAAGTTTGTTCCTTTGTTAACCCATATAATACAATGAGTTCAAAAGTAACAGTTAATTAGTTAATTACTTTTTTGATCGATCAAGACATTAATCATTGGTTAATCAATTAATCAGTTAACCCTTTCATCTGGGGGTGCGGTGGCTCTGCGGTAACCGGTTCTCGTCAGAACACCGAAGTTAAGCAGCGTCGAGCCCAGTTAATCCTCAGATGAATGACCATCTTAGCGATTGATTCGGACTCCCGCGTTGTGTCCTTGGGCAAGGCACTTAACCCCAATTGTCCACATGGGGGCACGATGATGCCGTGTACTAAGGCATACTGCACGTCTATGGTGCGCATGTCTCCAACCAATCTAACCCTGCCTGTCCTGCAGTGTGGAGTTACGATGTTGGGGAGCTGGCAGCTGCTCATCATTGCTCTGTGGTTCTCTCCGGGTACTCCGGCTTCCTCCACCCATAAAACTGTCATGGTCATGATTAGCCATTCGTGCATAAGTATGTGACCTTAAACATCAATAAATAAATAAATAACCCTTTCATCTTTACCTTAGTATAAATCTCATCTATAGCAACTCCAGCCTGTAATATTCTCAAAAAGCATTTAAACTCAACATTTGACAACAATGACCTATGGAAAGATTTTTTTAATGAATTCCAAAAATGAAAATATATTCCATTTTTCAATTAATAGCTTTTTGTGTGTGAAGTACAGAAAAAAACTCCACCTTGGGTTGTTGATTCAAAAGTTCATGTTTTTGGTTTATGTTTTAGGCCTCATAATCTACAGAATAGCATGGGTGGTGATGTATTTCGTCCCTTGAGAGCAAGAAGGCTTTGCAATGCTAAAGCATTGCAAAGCCTTCTTGCACTCAAGGGACAAATTTATCAATTGTTTCAACTTGGGTAAAATATCACACATAAACCATTTAATTTTTATTTTTTCAAGTTTACATTGGTTATAAAAAGAGAGCATGCGGCAGCCAAAAGGACCATGCGGGAGGGCCTGAGAAACAAATTTTTATTTTTTTTAGGCCTTATGCAAAATTTGCATCACTTACATTCTGTCAGGCCGAAGTTCTTTATGAAAGATTTGCGATAGTTATATTCTGTCAGGCCCGAGCATTTTATGCAAGATTTTCACAAGTTATTCTGAGTTTTTCTCATTCACTGAGTATGAAATATTTCTGACTAGATCCTGATTTCATTATCAATGAGTAGCATATGCATATTCTCTGTTCCAAAGTAATGGGGAGTTAATCGGTAACTAAATTGTAACAATGGGGTGCAGTGGCATTGTGGTAACCGGTTCTCGTCAGATCACCGAAGTTAAGCAATGTTGAGCGCAGTTAGTAGTTGGATGGGTGTCCATTTCAGTGACTGATTCGCGCTCCCACGTTGTGTCCCTGAGCAAGGCACTTAACCCTGATTGCCTACATGGGGCACGATGACGCTGTGTACTAAGGCATACTGCACGTCGAAGATGTGCATGTCTTCAACCAATCTAACCCTGTCTGTTCCGCAGTGCAGAGTTCAGAGTTACGATGTTGGAGAGCTGACAGCTGCTCGTTGTTGCTCGGTGGTTCTCTCTGGGTACTCTTGCTTCCTGCACCCATAAAACTGTCGCTGACATGATATGCCCCTGGCTGTTAATGTGTCGTTAAACATTAATAAAAAAAACAAAAAAATAACAACTACATGATTATATATAAATTTCCCAATTGTTTCCGATCTGTATTTTTGTACTACATCTGGATAATTTGTTAACCCTTTACCTAACAGTATTTTTAAAAAATAAATTAAATTTCACATTTTTCGAAAACGAATTTCACAATTTTTCAAACTCAACGAGCTGGCTCTAATGATAGCCATATTTGTGTGGTTTTATTGAGAAACTTCCAAGATACTTCAGGTTGTGGTAGGCTTATTCTGGTTAATTTTCTGGCCGTTTTTGGCCGCTATGTTAGGTAAACAGTTAAAGGATTAACCTTCTGTACACTGATCTCACAATACTAAATTTTAACTTGCAAATTTCTCTCATAATGCAACTAATCTAATCTAATCAGTTTTCTTTGACAGAGCTCAAATTAGACCACTACTTCTTGTCGAGATTGTACCTTGTGCTTATCCCCATGGGAACCCACAGGAAGTAAAGCAGTGCTTGTTTACTGTGGTAAAACAAGCTCTGTTGTAATGGTAAAATAGGACTCAGTCAGCAATGCTCTAAAATGGGTATAAACAATTGGCTGGACATGACATAATCTCCATGTTGTGGTCATGATTAGCCATTGTATAAAAGTATGTGACCTAAATAAATAAATAAATTAAATAAATAAATAAATAAATAAATAAATAAATAAATAAATAAATTTTGTACTTAGGGCATAAAAACTGAAAAATGTTTTTTTATTTGTTGAGGAAAACGTACAGCTGTTTGAGTCAGGTAAAATTTATCATCATTTGCTAGGATAATGAGGAAGGTGTATTTAGTAATTTGACCTTGGTACTGAGATGAGCTAAGATAGCAATACCATACCCTTAGACATTGTCAATACTCAGTATTATGTTCCCATGCTTCATTCCATTTCAACTGGTTGAGTTGTTTTATTTGCAACAGCACTGTTTTCTAGCTTATCTCCCCTGTCTCTTGTGGTATATATAGTGTTTCTTTTATTTCTATTATTACCTGTCTAATATTTGTTTCCCTCCCTTTTCTCTGCAGCATGGAATTGCATAAGAGTTTGACCCTTGACCCGAACTCACCTCCAACATCCACATCCTTGACCTCTGTTCAATCCCAGCCTCAGCCTCAGCCTCATTTGGGCATTCCACTGACTACAGGGATGGTGAAACCGATGCCATACATGGGATTAAATCTTGGAATGTTGGATGCTGCTACTGCCGCCGCCGCTGCTGCTGCTGCTGCCTCAAATAACAACACGAATGCCAACAAGAATGCTCTAGCAACCAAATTGAGGGTTGGGGTTTCAGCCTTGAGAGAGCATCCAAAGTTTGCTCCATACTGATGTTCATAAGTTGCCTGATTATTATATTATAATGTGATATATCACCTGAGAATGGAAAACCTAGTAAATTTTTTTATTCTGAATATTTTTCTGTGATAAGTTATTTCTTATTTACATGCAACTGAGGCCTGTTATAGGTTGTGATCTACTGTTGCAGAGGGTGAAGATTTCAGCATATAAAAGGTACTTGAATGATTGGATATGGGAAAGTTTGTACCCAATTTAGAATTTGCCCCATCACTCCCCTACCAAAAATAAAAGGAGGAAGAGAAAAGAATGTGCCCAAGTTACTTTCAGTTTAAGTTGGGCTTGGACAGGTCACAGATCTTCATGAGCTTCATCCCCACATGCATTCTGTATGCAAGTGCCAAGGATGAGAATATAGATGAATATAGATGCATCATTCCAGGCTCAATTGACTTAAATGTTAGAAATCCAGAATTTAGCAAAAACGTTGGTGTCAAAGGTCAAATTAACAGCCAACAAAGATTTAAAATTAACTCTAAACACACTGAGTATTTCGGAAATATTTTTTATCAAATCTAGTCATGGCTGCTGTGAAGCAGCCATGACTAGCTTTGATAAAAAATTAAGCTAAATGTAGCTACATAAATCATTGGTTAACTGGTAGAGTGCTAAATTATTTTTGGTTATCAAAATTAGTTCACTTTTCTCTGCCTTGTTACAATTTATGGGAGAGTGCTTATAGGCACTATCCCATAAATTGTAACAAGGCCATTCCTACCAGATGAAATCATTTTGCTTTGAATATAATGTGAAGCACATCCACCAAATATGAAGCCTTTAAGTTGTGGTACCTGCACTCCTGAGTAAAGCCCAAATATGGCCTTCCAGCACTAAACCAGTTAAAAAGCCTATTCAATTCACTGGAGATAAATTTTGTTAACCCTTCACCTAACGAATTGCCCGCATCTGCCAGTGTAATATGCAAATTGAGCAGTGGAAAAAATTAAATTTTTCAAAATATTTCAACAAAACCATGTCATGTGACCCCTCATTGGAACGAGCTCAATGAGCTCATTCCAATGAGGAGTCAAATAATATCGTTTTGTTGAAATTGTTTGAAAAATTAAAAAAAATGATATTTAAAATAATAAATTTTGATATCGTCTGCATTGGGTAAAGGGTTAAATGTGCCCAAATTATACTTATTTCAGTGGAAAGAGATTTTGTATTCTGGGCAGGAATATTCCCCCAAGGGGGCGTGGTGGCTCAGTAGGTAGAGGTGCAGGCTGCAAGCTGAGAGCCCCTCGGTTTGAATCCCACCTGCGGCAATCGCGTCGTGTCCTTGGGCAAGACACTTCACCCCCATTGCCCACGTGGGGGTACGGTGACGCTGTGTACTAAGGCGTACAGCACGTCGATGGTGCACCTGTCTTCAACTAATGCTAACCCTGCTTGTGTGGAGTTAGGATGTTGGGGAGCCTACAGTTGCTCGGTGATTCTCTCCGGGTACTCTCGCTTCCTCCACCCGTAAAACTGTTGTGGTCATGATTAGCCATTGTGCAGAAATATGTGACCTTAAACACCAATAAATAAATAAATATTCCCCCACAGCATGCAAGGTGTTTAAAAGCATATTGTTCCACACTTAACTTGGTTAGTGAATTCCTGAATTCTCCATTAAATCAAATCATGGCTGGTGTAGAGAACCAATAAATTGGCTTCATGAATAATGCAAGAAATATTAAAGTTAGGAAAATCACCAGTGAAAAAACTGATACAGTTTAAATTGCACTTTATTTGGAAGTGGCCAAATTTCTCCATCACCAGTGAATAAAATACTGCTCTTTTGGGAAAAACTCAACCATCAGCATGCAAGGCAAAGAGTCCGTACAATTTTTGTACAAATGTGCATAGTCGAACAGGTATACAACAGGTCTGGCATGTTTACACTGGAGAAATTAGATTAAATACATTTCTTATTTATTTACTAAAACAAAACTATTTCATACAAAATTTAGATCCTTCCTGAAAACTAGATGTTGTGAGGAAGGATAACCTTTCCTGTTCCCTTGCATAGTCTTAAATATGACTGGTTACCTTGCTGAAAGATCATATATGGATTCTATTGAAAATATTTTTATAACAAAAAATTAATTTCTGTTAAAAATCTTTTCTAACAATTTATTTAAGATTGCCTATTAGCCTATAGGTACTCTTCAATAACTGTAAGAAATATTTTTTATCAGCTGAAGACAATTTGGAATTTATGCTGAATAAGAGGTGAGCGAATTTCAAATTTTTTAAGCGGTATCAGGTAACTGATGACAAAAAAATAATACTGGGTCCTTTCTCATGTGACAATCATATATGTTGTTATATAACATTGTAATTATATAATAGGTAAACAATTAAAATCATGTGTTTATTAATTGTTTATTATAGTATTTTTAAAGAGATATTTCTACATTAAGAGAGAGAAAAGAAAAAGGTCTTAACTTAAAATATTGTTGTGAAATCCAAAATTATTCTTGTTAAAGCTCCAATATGTATCCATTGTTTCATGAGAGAGAGAGAGAGAGAGAGAGAGAGAGAGAGAGAGAGAGATATGTAAATTGAAGCATTATATTTAATTTGTGTGTGAGATAAAAGTCGTATATTTTTAGTATGTTGCCAAATGAGATATAAATCTGAGTATTTCTTATTAGTTTTTGTTTTTTTAGTCATTTAAATATAACAACAAACAAATATCCAGGTTTCTTTGAACAACAGTGCCAAATTAATTTGAACTGTTTTTTTGAAAAAGCATTTATTTTATTGATGCCGGTTGAAAAAAAGTCTTTGCACTTGATTTTGGTAGCCAGGGAACTCATAGAAGTCAGAGAAACTACTATGGAAGTAGCATGGAATCGGAGTTAACGTCCTAATACTCTGGTAGTGAAACCAAATTTTATCCAATCACTTCATTTCACTCTTGTTTAATTTTGAATTTAATCAATTATATCTTGTTTGACAGAGCTCACTGAGCTCTGTCAAACAAGGTATATTTGGTTAAATATCAAACTGCATTATGGGAAATATTTGCTGCTGAAAACTTTGCCATTTTGACATCAGAGTGCAGACAGTTGAATGAAACAAAATACATTGTCATCATGCAAAAAACATAGAATATCTCAGAACTACCTATGAATAGCTGTTCTTACAAAGGTTCATGAATGCTAAAGATACCTGGCGACCCAAACCAAGTCTACCAAGAACTTTAAATCAAAGAGAATATCATCCAATCGGCAGTGATACTAATGGTTTGACTAAATTCAGTTCAAGAAACTTGTTCCTGTAATTTGAGGCACTGTTTGGCCAAAAATCCTGCCAGCAGTTCACAAGAATTTAATAGCCTGGCCCTTAACAAACCCGTTGCATATTGGTTTCAAATGACTGAAATTTCAAGCTAGATTTACCATACTGCAACTAAAAACTTAACAAATTCATCCTTGTTTGACAGAGCTCAATGAGCTCTGTCAAACAGGACTGAATTGGTTAATTACTTACCTGCATTATAGGAAAAATTCACAGGTTGAAATTTTGGTATTTTGTCATCAGTATGAAGAGAGTTAAAAAATATATCATTTATTTTGACCAAATTCAAAGTATGTATGAATCTTCCTTTTTTTCTCTAGCATGTGTGAGTGTATTCCAGATTTTATTTCTCAGTGTGACATCTCTTATGTTTTATGCAGCTGTAATGAATGACAAGTTCTCACTCAGTGCACCACATTTTCAACACATGGCTGAATGAAATTCTTTGAGATTCTATTTGGTTTCAAATCTGTTCACCGATTCAGTTCCATTCAAAACCATCCCGATTATTCGAAACTCTTCTCGATTCCCAGAGAGGTTTGGATTTCAAACATCTCTCTATTGTCAACTCTCTGAAAACAACACCTCATCCAGCACGTTTTTCTGTGGAACCACACAATATATCGCCCCTTGGAGCATTGCAGATTGGGCCTTGTTCTACACAAGAGATGATATATTTCTTTTCCTCTGACCACCTTGGTGATACCTCGTCAATTTGCATTTGAATGTAGTTCTGTTGCTAAGGGAAATGCAGAATGACTTGTATCCACCAGAATATTGAGAAAAGAAAATATCAAAACTCGTTGTGGTTGTGTCCCATTCAAAGTGACAGCTTCTAGTTTGAACCCTGTCCTATATGGTTGTAATATTAATGAAAGTACATTGATCATTGCACTCGTGCACTGGCCCATGCAGACATTTCTACACAGGATACTATTGGATGGCATATGAATAAATTGCTCCTTCCAGAAACAAGTGACAGGTCCATATAGTGTTACTTGTGCGAAATAGCCCAGTACGCATATTGACACTTGATTCACATTGGCGATCGAAATCACTTTATGATGCATGTGGATTCATTTCGAGATTTGATTTGGTTTTAAACCTTTTACCTGATTCAATTTGAAATTCAATTAAAGGGAAAAATCATTGCCGGACCCTAATTGTGCTATTGCCATTACATGGCGGTCATCCATTTTTGCATATATTTTACGGGTTAAATCTTCTCCCCCAGAAACACTGGCCCAAATCCATTGAAACACTGGCACAAATTATCTTTGGGAATACCCTTCAAAGATTGTTTGATAGAAGTTGCTATCCCCATCGGATAAGGTATTCATAATTTTATGATATCTCATTTCTCAGCTTACTGTGTGTCTCTATTCCTTGGCCATTACTGATTTTATGGATGGTAACATGGTGATGTATGCATCCCATCTGTAGTTGAACATCTTCTTTCTGATGACCTCATAATGGCCTTCATCACATTTGCTCATGGATATTCTTGACCAATTTTTCATGGTCACACCCCTCTATTTTTTAATCGGGGTGAGGGATTTTCAATGCCTGAGCCTGCTCGTGAAGATTTCTTCCATTATGGCTCAAACTGAAAGGTTCGTGTTTCGATCCCCACCAGGGATATCTAAATTTTGTCCTTAGGCATGGCACTTAATCCCAATTGCCCATGTGGGGGCACAGTGGCGCCATGTTCTAAGGTGTACTGCATGTCAATGGTGCACTTATCTTCAACCAATGTTAACCCTGCTTGTGTGGAGTTAGTACGTTGGGGAGTCTCACAGTTGCTTGTTGCTGCTCAGTGGTTCTCTCCAGGTACTCCAGCTTATTATATAACTGTCTGACATGAGGTGATCCTGGTGATCCTGGCTGTCAAAAGTGTAGTTAAGCCCCAATAAAAAAGTATAGTAGTATTATAATAATACTTGAGATTCATTACAGTTTTGTATACTCTTGTGTTCCTAATAAACATACATGTATGTTTATTAATTGTGGAGGAATTTTTTCATCCTGTATGCACCTTACTTGGGCCTGTATGTTTATCAAATTTACCCTTCCAGCAGGTGGGAGATCTTCATATCAGTAAATCTTCACGAGATTGTGTGATATTATTTTGTTTAGCACAGTATATTCATTATTGTAAGCATGATGCATGAACACCTCGTCCCCCGAGTTTCAATGTGTTCTATGTGCCAGTAGGCACTCCAGTAGGCACATAGAACACATTGGAACTCAGGGGACGACCTATTAGTTTTCTTCAAAAAAACTAACTGTGATACAGGAAAATAAGATGGCTTTTAGATAAAATTAACTAGCATTACTCCCCCACCCCTCAATGGATTTCCACCCTGTACTATTATTTGGGCCTGTACTTTTATTTAATTTTGATAAATATTCCACCCTGTACTTTTATTCCTACCTGTACTTTTATTTGGAACACAAGAGTAGTTAAGTAAGGATAGGATTTTTTGTTACATTCCATTCTTTATGTTCAACATTTTTAGTGGAAGAAATCATCCCTGTACAAGGTACTCAGACCTCTGATATTAAGAAACATATCTACAGTATATTCCCATCCATTCATTAATTAACCCTTTCACCACCAATATATATATACAATGGTATCTTCCATCTAAGTTGAATGACATAACCGCTTTATGTAACATCACTTGTAAAGAAATTAATGCACTTAACCCTCTCCCTAACATAATAACCACTACCAGTGCTATTCACAAAATTAGAAATTCAAGTTTTATTAATTTTTTTCATGTTTTGCCCCTAAAAACAGATCGTATGACCTCATTGGAACAAGCTCAATGAGTTCGTCCCAATATGTGGTTATAAGCTGGGTTTTTTAGGTGAAAAAAAAAAAATTTGTGCAAGCTTCATCAGCTTTTCAAGTTGGGTAAAGGGTTAATACACCAGGAATCATGTATAATTGTGCATCTTATTCACATCCTTTTTGGTTGTATAAACTGGAAAAAGCGAGAATAATTTACATACAGTGTATGCACAATGTTGGAAGAGTTCATATTTCATCAGCAGGGTAGGTAGGCCATGTACTGTTTTTAACTTGTAGCATGCCTGGCATTTTCAGGAGAGCTATTTATTCGCTCGCCTACTGCTCGCCTTAAAAAAATTGAGGAGGGTGAAAAATAGCCCTCTTAGCCTTAGAAAATAATGATTACCACAACAGTCTATTCCTGAAACCCACAGGTTTTCAGATCTCTGCTATGTTAGTGGTCTCTGCGAGATGGCCAGACTGTCCCTCCCACACCTCCGGGCCTTACCAAGGCCCGGAGGTGTGGGAGGGGCAGTGTAGCTGTCTCACAGAGACTACCTTGTTAGCAGCACCAAATAAAATGTACAAAGCCCACTAGGCAGAATTCATTAATAGTACAACTTCATTTTGCCACTTTTAGCTTATGTAAGCTTGAGGAGAGCTAATCGCTCCCCTAGTCCATGTGAGGAGAGCGATTTTTAGCCCTCCTGCATTTTTAAGAATGCCAGGCCTGCTTGTAGCATTATGACTGCAGCTTGAAAATGTTCGGTCTCTCAACAAATGCACTGAATGCTATACTACAGTGCAACCCTGTAAATTGAATAGCCACTTTGCCAGGGAAAAATATTTCATTTCAATTAACAATATACAATTAATAGAAATTGGGTCAGTTTCCTTTCTTCTAGCTATAAACTGGGCATTTAATCTATTACATCTTGTTTGACAGAGCTCATTGAGCTCTGTCAAACAAGATATAATAGATTAAATGCCGACATGTATATTACATGCATTGAGGCCAAAAATGTCTATAAATGTGGTAAATTCAATACATGTCAGAGTAATTCTACAGATTACAAGATTTTTTCATTCACTTAACAGGAGTTTACTCTATGACCTATATGCAATTAACAGGTCAAATTTTGTACTGAAAGTGTGGTAAATGGTTTGGTGTGTGCAAGTTATATATAATTAACAGGGCTATTCAATTAAAAGATATACAATTAAGTAGGTTCCATTGTACTATAAATTTTGAATACACTGTGGTACTGGTTTCCAAAAACGTCTACAATTAAGAAAGGGTTAATTAAATTAATTGTGTATGTATACAACATCATTATCATTATACAACTTTACGAGCCATTCTTTATCATATGTTGCAGGGTATGTGGAGTGACTTTTAATTTTAGGGGAGTAAGTGGGGTTCTGGGATCCTCTCCCAGAAAATCGTGTCAAATTTTGGGACCTTATAAGTGATCTGGGTGGTTTTAGAGCACTTGTGAACTATAACTGCAACCACTTGGTGCGTGTAGCCCCCTAACTCCCTAAAATTGCCCAGATTGCACAATAGGCGTACATTGTGTAGTCTGAAACACTACTGTTTGGGTTGTTACTAAACACTGCTCCAACACCGACTTCGATAATACTCATATGAAAAGTAATTTCTTTGGTAATAAGGGTAGCAAATAATATAACTAGCAATTAAGGGTATAAACACGTCAAACAGGATAATAATGTAATCCTTTTTGAAATTCATTTATTTACTATTTTCTGATATTTTGAAATTGCTGGCGAAGAAAGTGATGCGGCTGCACTTCAAACATAAAAGCATTACATTCCTCCCCCCTCCCCCCCCCCCCCCCAATTCCTTTGCATTAAAATGATGTAGCTGAATCCCAAACAAAAACAAAAAAATACATTTTTCCCCTTTTTGCATGAAAATGATCTGTGGGGTTTGTTATAATAATGATGTTGTATATAAGCATTTGATAATATATATTTAATAACATTTGTGGGTGCATAATTAAAAAATATATTGCGATGTTTATTGTGAAAACTGCAATATTTTTAAAAGTGTCTTTTTATATTCATCATTCATCAATTCATAATTTATAACTAATTAGATTTATTTATAATGTCAACGTTTCAATTATGTACATACAGATTTCCACTGATCATTTTTAGTTGTCAGCCTAAAAAAGTTTGATTACATATATATTGCTGGTATCTATGAGGTAAATTTTGTCTAAGTTATGATTATCAACTAAATATCAATATTTTGTCAAATATATAAGTGTCTAAATGGATTCTAGATTGTCTAACATATTATAATTATATACAGTATATTATTCAGATAGTGAAATTTAAACAAATGAAAATAATATATGCATAAATTGTATTACAGTTTCATGTATACAGTTTTGGTAACCCCTTTATGTACAGTACAGTCGCTGTTGAATGGTTGTAATCCACGCATGGGCAGTGATGTCCATGCATGCAGGTAATAAAAAATCATCAGCAGCAAAATTTTAATTAATGAAGCACCGGGTTGTACCCGGTGCTTCATTAATTAAAATTTTGATGATTATTCCTATAATTAGTGTTTGCAATATAATATTATTGCATCTGTGGAAATATTACCCACCATGTGGAAAGTGACCAGTCCACGGCGGCTCTACTGTAACACATCCCATAAACAGTGTTCACATTGTCGGGTGCCAATTGCCCTAAAAAAATTGATTTGGCAGCAAAAAATCTTAATTGGCTAAAATTTTGGTACCAAAAATGTTTCTTCGGCTTGTGAAGGAATGTCATTGCAGCAGTGAAGAGTGATTGATGACGAAAAAAAAATTACATCTGTTCCAGAGAAATGTAAAAAAATCAGCTGACAATAAAGACGGAAACAATAATCTTTTTTCACGAAACACTCTCAAACCCAGTGATTTTGTCAATAAGGTGTTAGGATTAGTGTTTGAACAAACTTTTAATGTTAATTGACAGTGTGTGGTAACAAGGCTTTGTTTTTCACTTCAGAAGGATATAAATTAGATATAAGATATAAATTTCTTTAAGTGAAAACTGTTTGATATAACAATTAATTTTCTTCCGAATTTTGTTCAACTCCATTTGAGGAATTGCCACTAAAATGTTTGACCTGACAATTATTCAAAATTCCCGAGAGAAAACACAATCAGCCTCTTCTAACTGTCAGCCTGAAGGCTGCTTTTTTCAGGAATATGTAAATATATTTTTTATTGGAAAATGCAGCCTCTTCCCAAACTTTATGGATTTACTTTTGAACAATTTTCAACTGGTTACAGAAAAAAATAATTATCTACAAATTGTTGATAGTTAACGTTTAGTTAGTTCCACTCTCACGTCTCTTCCAAAAATAGATATTGAAAAAGCGAATCTTCCTCTAGATAATTGTTTATTAATAGTTTGTACATGATTAGTTACCTTTTAAATAGTCCATTTTCTTCCCACGTACATCAGACCTTTTGTCTTCCATCCAGTTTTACCCATAATTATGAATATAATTCCATAATTGTAGATATATTTGCTTATATTTTGTTGATTTAAACTTGATAAGATTTCAAACCTTGGTTGTGTAACTTCTCAGAGGTATTTTGGTTGTCTGTAAGGAAAGTTTTATCAAAACCATCCTGTCAATTCAAAACGGAGTATTTCAGACTAAATGTAGGTCCTTGCAAATTTGGAAGAAGAAACAACACAAATTTTACACCAAAACTGGAAATTATATGTCAAAATCATTTTCTTGTAGACTTAAAAAATAAAAAGCCATGAATCAATAAATTGAACAGTCATTTTTATATTTGTTTTTAAATACGGAAATTTGCATACATTCCTCTTTTAAAATAGATACCGGATGTACTACGAATTACTGTGAAGTGATTCTCCTCTCCAGATAATTTTTTAAAATTTAATGAGAAAAACCACACGAAGTCTCAGAACCGTTTGGCCCAGAGACCACCACCCTGCTTGTGTCCATTTTTCTTTTTCTGAGAAATTGTAAATTTCCATTGTTTCAACTCATGACGTTTCAGCTCATTTACCCATTAGGGGGTGTTTTGTATCAATGTTTATTTATCGCAAGCAGTATGTTAGACAATCTAGAATAATTTATACACATTAGTTTCTCGCAATATCCAACTTTTGATTCTAGAATTGATGTATCAGTGTTTCAAACTGTTTTTAAGGGTTGAGAGAAGGGCATACCCAGCTCCCATCTTTGATTTCATGTCTACAGCACTACTTGTGGCTGTCTTTATCCATCCCTCAGTTAAAAAGCATAGCGGCATTCTACCAAAATTCCTTCATATTACCCTGCTGTATCAGGTGTTTGGGACAATCCCATGGTGCATTTATTTACAATGGATTGTACTAATGCAAAAATGCCCTCTCACCACTCCCCTGTTGTAAAAACAGGTCTGCATATATGGTTATTTTCATTTATTATTGGGATGTAGGAGATCTAAAGGCATAAAAACAAAACCTCATTTCTGACTTGAATTCCATATATGGATTCCAAGCGTCAGTTAGGAAAAGTTTTAAAAATAGAAGTGACTTCAACCTGTGTTAAACGTGTATTAAATTTAGTGAACATGTAGATAAAGTGATAGATCTAATCATATTTACATTCATAAATTCATCGGATTATCATTAGTGCTAGTTTATCTCCTAAATACTCACACGATAAGCTGACTCATATTCGTTTTCAGATTTTAGTTTCTTATTCGTAATTTGAATAGGGCCCTGTGAGATTTCAAAATTCAATTCCATTTGAGATTGCCCCGACGAATCAGTTCAATTACAGTGGTGCTGAATCTGAAATTTTTAAATCTTCAAGATGTTCTGTGCTTTGATCTCTTCTTCTCTCACCGGGTCTCCTGTATAGGAGACCTGGTGAGAGAAGAAGAGATCAGTGTGGTTCTGGCTTAGAGGCCACATCGATTCCGTTTCTGGCATATTCCTTTTCTTCTTGACTTCCACGGATTTTTTTAAAGCTTATTTGTTTTACAATGATTGGCGAACAAGTTATGCAACTTATATTAACGCCTCTCCTTGGCCCAAATGGTGCAGGTGTGTAGTGGGATTTTTAGCCTGCACAGAGTGTGTCTCTTTCCACACAGAGGGCGGCCATTTTACGTCCCCACCCGATAGGATGGTATGCTGTGACTGTATCAACCCCACAATTGATGCTGACAGAGAGTGTTCGGACACCTCGAGTACTTTCCCCGACCGCGAATTGATCCCTGGCATGAGAGACTAGCGCACTTATCCACTCGGCATCCACTTCCATAGATCGATGAGTGTCCGTTGATTACAATACTGACATTATTTTCCATACTCTACAGTTTTAACCTTTTACCTAACATGAAAAACAGACGGTACTTGTAAAAAAATTCTTGAATAACTAATTTTTTTCCATTTTTTGTCTCAAAAACATAGGGATAAACATAACCTATGTTTTTGAGACAAAAAATGAAAAAAATTGTGAAAATTTATTGGCGATTTTTTAGATTAGCGCTGGCCGGTTTTGGTCTTTACGTTGGGTAAAGGGTTAAGAAGGGACATTTTCTACAACTTGAAAAGCCTCGATTTGATTCTAGATTCTATTAGATTCGACATATTTTGCCTGATTCAATTCGAGATTTGATTCAACCCCAAATTGGAGATTCTCGGGGCCCTAAATTTGAACATAGCTGACAATTTTTGTTATTGGAATAGTTTTACATAACTATTAGCTCCCCTTAATTTTCCTAAAGTTGTTTGTAAATTTAACACTAAGTATATGGAAATTTTAGATAAAAATAGAAATTTCGAAATAATAGCAAATTTGTATCATCGTTGTGCACATGATTTCAGATTTTTGCATTTTTTGCTACTTTTAATAAACGAAAACAATAGAAAGCCAAGAGAGATGTCTTGTTCTCGTTTACTAAAAGCAACAAAATGAAACTTGGCTTTATTTTCTATCGCTGCCACAAGTGTTTCTCGATAATTACACGCTTCCTAATTGGACCGTCCTCGCTCATTTAATACGTTCATGGGAGATAACTTTATCGAAAGTCGATTTTCATGACGATTTTAAACAGAGATGTTTCATTCTTTCATTGTGATGCTGAGAGGTTTTGCAAAGCCAGTCTATGTATGTATTCTTGCAGAATAAGGTGCAATAGCCAGGGCCGGGTATCATAACTCCGCAGAAAAAAACACGCGAAAAACGTTTAGTTCAACACGGCGTATCACTGTGGCGTTATATTGTTATATAATCATAATTGATGCACAATTGAACCAGTCCAGCTCAGCTCAGATCTGTATTTTCAAAATGTCACTGATACCTGAATGCAATTTGGGAATTATAAAACTAACGAGGTTCCACATAATGGCATACAATTATCCACAACAAGCTTCTGTAATGGTTGTTTAAAAGACCATGGCTAAGAAGTAGTGGATAATGCCTTTCTTTAAGAGAAAATAATCATTAATTCCATTTGAACAGTCGTCTATACAGTAAAACCTGTCTTGAGAGACCACTGTCTTGAGAGACCACCTGTCTTGTGAGACCACATCTGCCAGGCACCAATTGGTTTTACTCTATAATGGACCTGCTATGGGAGACCACCTGTCTTGAGAGACCACCTGTCTTGAGAGGCCACTGTAACCTGGTACCAACTTGTATTTTTATGCCATAATGGACCTGTCTGAGAGACCGCCCCTTTGAAGACTGAAACCATGACAAAAGCTTTTTACCTGTTCTGGAATTGGAAAATCCATTTTGGTTATACTAACATCATTAAAAGTATTAAAAGCTCTTAATTGGGTTTCAATTGCTAACTCATTAAAGATTGAGATGTTCTTTTTAGACCCCTGTGAAAAGATTAGGATTATTGCTGAATAAACAATTTCATACACACCTGAAATATTACAGAAGGAATAAAAATAAATTTGTGTTGGAAAATCTTTTTACAAAAACTTCATAAAAAAAAACAACAACAAAGTAATTACAAAAATCTATTCTTCTCAATTTCTGAACTTTGTGGTTGGTTATTCACTGACTTGAGAAAACCTGAAACCTGTTATGAGAGACCACCTGTCTTGAGAGACCACTTTTGTGTGGCCCAAAGGGCGGTCTCTCAAGACAGGTTCTACTGTATTAGGAATTGCCTTCTTGTTAAGGTAGAGGTTGCAGTTAGTTTGCAGTCAGATGACTGCGATGTTGTGAATTTTAAACATATCTTTTGTGTATATAAAAAGTGCCTTTCTTTAAAAAATATAGAAAAGACAAAAAATGACTCTTGATCAGTGTATTTTATCAATTCATAATAAATATGTGTGTGATTGTGTTGATTACTTGCAATCAGAGGTATATTTTAAATTCTGTTAAATTCCAATCATACGTGTTAATAGTTAGAGAGAGATTATGAACTTCATTTATTGAATCATGAGGTGGAATTTTTTTAATTATCATATTCATTGACAGTGTAATATTCTGTTGTACAGTGTAGATTTTAAGATTTTAGTAACATTTTAAAGATTCCTCATTAATACCAGAGAATACAGTAAATTGAAGCAAAAAGTAAGATTTAATAGTTCTGTATCTTTCCTTGTTTTTACCAGCTTTGGATTCTTCCAGTCTTGGAATGTTATTCCCCATTCGTACCCATTGTAGTGAAGTTGTGATTGATTCCCGTTCTGTTTTATTTTTTTCACGAAAGGAAATAGTATTTTATTTGTGAAATGAAGTATGCATACAAAATAAAAGTGCTATGAGTACAGTATACAATAATGCCATGCAAAGTGAACACAATGTAGAATCCAGCAGCAAGCGTAATGCTTATTTAAGCTGCCTCCAGCTCAGAATGTGCAGTTTCTAAATAATATGGCGAGAAAGTTAAACAACACGTATTTGATAATGGTAGTTATGTTACTAGAGAAATGATATCAAACGTTAAGAAAGTTAACGGAATGAGTGAGTGTGGGGTACCCAGTAAGAATTGAAAAAAAGCTACATGTAAATGAATGGGTTATGTGCCACTGGGGAGAGATAAATTACGAATGTTTACAGCTGACTCATACTTTACTAGTGCAATAGGAATTGGTAACCAAAGCCTGGTTGTAAGTGTTCTAAAAGTGAGTATAAATATTTGGATAAACATAACCACTGCACACCTGACTGATGACCAGATATAAAAATTTCAAGCTGAAATTATTTCTCATTAATCAATTCATTCTTGTTCGACAGAGCTCGTTGAGCTCTGTCAAACAAGATTTAATTGGTTAAATTCCTATTTGCATTATGCAAAACCTTTGCCACAAGGAATTTGGTATTCTGACGTCAGTGTGTAGAGGGTTCACTTGTGCTAATATTTCATTTATTGCAATGTAGTATAAACTATATATATAATTGGTGACATCTGATATATATATATATAAATAAGACAATGATATTTTAGACAGGAAATCTGTAATTTAAAAAAAAAAGGTCTTGAAAACTCCTGTCATTTCATTTAATCTAAGGTGTTAGAACCCTACTCCACATACGAGCGACTGTTGCACAAATCCCGCGGTATGTGTAGTTTGGATATATATATAGAACCTTATATTAGATTTCAGATCAATCAAATTTGAGAATGTTATTGAATTTGATAGTACCGAGCTATATTTCATCTCCCATCTTCAGGTCATGATCTATCTGAAAGTAACATAGAATATTCCTTGAAACATTATCAAATAATCACAGTAAGGTAATCTTAAGTCAGTAATCTGAAGATAGATGAGAGAATATAACTTGAAGTGATATCTAATCATAATTATCAATGAATCTGAAACTGGTAAGAAACATATGTAAGCTACATACTTTTACATCTTGCTTGTCTGAATTATTTTTTATTGTATTTTTTTGGTAATGTAGAGTTTACTAATTTTTTCAGGAGTGTATATATAGATCAATTATTGTACAGAGAGGTAAAACTGAAATAGTGGTTACTTAAATTATTATGAACAGAAATGTTGCAAAATCCTGATTTTTTTCTCGAGGTTTTTTTTTCCGAAATTTATAATCCTTGTGGCATGATATTTTATTGTTGTCATTCCCATTCCATTTCAAAGCATTACATTATAGCTGGATTGCAGCCACCAACGAGCAGATGTGTGAGCTAAGCTGATTTACATTCTTTTTGTTGGGAACCTTATTCACCCTCTACCTCACATATTGTCATACCGATAAGAAAAATGTCGAGCTGTGATTGGCCACCTTGTCGTGGAACATAAAATCACATAGGCAAGCAAGGGAGATAAATTCCGCTTGAAAATTGGAGATGATTTCGTCCAAATATCACCTTATGTGTGGTTGGAAATGTATAGAATCGATTAATCATGAAATGATTTGCGAATCATAAGCCTGTAATTTGCTCTAGCTGCCACAAAAAATAACTATAACTTGGAAGCTGAAAGGTTTCGTGAAGATTTGCGTGAAAAAAATCCAGACACCATCTTCGAACGTTATTCAGCAGCAGTGATAAACGGGCCAATGTTATAATTTCGCGTCCAAAGATGTTAGGGGGGAGGTTAGAAAATCACTGCATTAAGGCCATTTTACGATAGCCTTCCAGTATGTCATATCCGTAAACAACAACAAAAAAAAAAAAAATAGAACGTTGCGATGCGTGAATGCTTTCGTCAGTACGCTACTATTATCATCGCAGAAGGATATTCTATCCTTATGCGATGGCATGCTACCAGCCACCGCAGATCTAGTGAGGTCCCCAGAGTTGAGATAACAGTCCTAGCAACTCTTCATAAATTAATCTCCACGAGAACATATTTCTTGGTATTTTATGACCGAAAACATGTAATATGTTCAGAGCCCAGACTTCAAGGCAGATTGTATGAGTGAGAAGTTGAAATAAAAAAAAAATATTGAGACCTCTATTCACAAGTAACCAATAACATTATTTATTTAACGCCCAATACTTTCCCCCCAGTTCCAGATTTAAAAGATCTTTTGGGGTGCCTGAATTTGTAGTTTGCCTAAACCTTTGAGATTTTGGTCAGCCCAGTGGATCCTCAGTCCTCAAAAGTCCCTTCTCAATCTCCACGAATTACACTGTGTGTTCTGAAGAAAAGAAAACTTCTCAGACGTTTTTCTTCTTCAGAAGCCTCGTGATTTGCTATTTTGATGGTTATCAGCATATATTATATGCAGCCACCGAAAACAGTTTGTCTCCTGAGCTCCAGTGTGTTCTATGTGCCTACTGGCACATGGAACGTATTGGAACTCAGGGGACGAGTTGTTAGGTGGTTGGGGTAGTGTAAACGCATGTAATTGCAAGGTCTTAGTAAAATGACGGACGTGTACTTATTTATTTTCATTGTGTTTTGATTAGTTAAGAGAAATAATCATTTTTTATAAATAAACAATTCTGTTATTTTAATTCATTATACCTTACTTTGCTCTTACTTTATTTTTTTAGGATAACTACAGAAGTGTGTGGAATGGGAATCCGCTAACTAGGGGAAGATAACTCATTATCTGATAACACATTGTTTCATCCTGGCCTTTCTAAAAATTTGTTCAAATTGAAATCGCGAAGTGTCTTCAGAGTAAGCTCCCTTTGTTACCACCAAGAATCATTCAGTTTGTTTGTTCATTGATGTGGAAATATTGAACATGACTGGTGCTCATATATTTTAAGCTTTGCTCAAAAGATCATTTACAGATTTATACAATTTGTTGAAGAGTTGATCATCTCACTGTGTAAATGTTTTGTGGAAAGTATCTGTATAGAACCTTCGTAAGATGTAATTTTATTCACCCAGGTTGAGGATAATGGTACTATGAGGTGAAATCTGGCCATGGATATGCAAGACTGGTCTCCTGGTGTCATAACGAGGAAGGTTTTGCCCCCGTCAAAACAACCTTACTTGTTTCTTCCTTAATAAACATGAAAATCCATTTTACATCCCATAATTCATGTTTCGCACGGCTCTTGTAAACATATACTACTGGAACTCGAAAATGGGAAGACCCTCCAAAAACAATCTGATTTTTTAGTATAAAAGGTATTTAATGTTAGAATGAATGAACCACTCTGCTAAGTCAGAAATCGGGGCAGCCTTACCAATTTCCACCAAATCTTTGTTGGAATGCTCGGTCGTCCATTCACACATCATCAACGCCACTGCTTTCAATGGTGGATTGTCACCATGGTTGATTTCGTTAGTCTACACAGCCTGTTTATAAATTGTGTTGACATTTGTTCTTTTATTTCTGAAGGCATATTGGATCCGGTCTTTAATGGAAAGTGGATGCATTTAATGTCTGAAGGCATAACATGCGGGTGAATATTTTAAATGTTTTGATTACATTTATATGGAGGTTCCTGCAGAATGTTCATGTTATAGTTTGTTATATTTGCGTACTGTTAAAAAATAGAAAGCTATTTATGGTGTTTATGGGTGGTACTGAGGATTAAGACCGTTGTTACACAGTGAATGGGATGCGGACG
Organism: Pictodentalium vernedei; assembly: GCA_031216915.1. Taxonomy (NCBI): domain Eukaryota; kingdom Metazoa; phylum Mollusca; class Scaphopoda; order Dentaliida; family Dentaliidae; genus Pictodentalium; species Pictodentalium vernedei. Next base: position 27,364,565 of record CM062289.1, read on the forward strand.
ATGTGAGTGATGTAATAATTATTGATTTGTTTTCATCCCGGATTGAAATTACAACATAGGCTGCAACAATTAATCGTGATATGCTTTAATCGCGATACATTGCTCGCGATTCAATTATATAAAAATTGCAGCCCTCCTGTAAACCTGATTTGTTCCGATAGGTTTGCTCTAGTACGAACTGATAAAATTATTCCAACTTCATCACCAAGGCATGCCTTCACCGAAGGCATGCCTTGGTGATGTAGTTGGGATATTACCCAGTAAGGATTATATATAGTTCAAAAACAGAAACGGATGCGCGAATCAGGCAACAGCTTCTCGTTGGCATTGTCTAGAAACTTTAAATTTTCTTCCAACAGTGGTAGTGTCTAGTGAGACTGGAATTAGCATGGCGGAAGGTACATGTATGGGTACAGATGTTGTTTCTGTTTAGACAGCGGATAGGGCTGCAGTGATTAATCGTGATATGTTTTAATCGCGATAAATTGCTCACGATTCAATTATGTATCGTTGTTCACGATGCATCGCGATACAATAAATATAAATAATATGAGGCATAACACCTTCTTGTATTTTGTAAGCTGATGCAGTGAAACCCTGGTTTTGTGTATCAACATTGATGTTTCATATCATAGGTAAACTGCGATCATCACCACAATGTTGAAATTTCAGATTCAGAAGGGATGAAAATGCATTAATTATAATTACTTGATCGCACCGCCTTTACCTCACGCGTCCACTGTGCGACAACCTTTAGATTTACTCTGAGTGATGTACATAATTGTGTTATAGAGACTGAGGAAGGTGAAGAGAAAAAAGATAGGATACGTTTAGCTTATCGATTTTTAGAAAGGCCACATACATATTTATCACACCACTCTGCCATTGGGTTGAAATTTTAGTGCAATTAAAATTTACAATCCACTTTCAGGTGTCGAATGCAAATATTATTCGAATGAACAAGTATTCATACAGTTTCTAGACTCATTCATATGCAAGCAAGACAAATACTACGAATTAAGCATTTCGAATTTGTCACAAACATTTTATATCTTGTTGCACCTTCTTTTTTTAAAAGAAGGTGCAATTTACTGCCCTTTTCTCATCGGATGTTGATGTTCAAATTGAGTCAATCAACAGGCCAAGACCTCAAGTCACCAGACTACTTCGGTGAGGAATTCGATGCTGTTATGCCCCGAAACCAGTCTAGCTTTTAAATCATCTATCGTATATGTTTTAGATTCAATCGGGGGCGCGCTGGCATTGCGGTAACCGGTTCTCGTCAGATCCCCGAAGTTAAGCAACGTCAAGCCCGGTTAGTCCTTGGATGGGTGACGGTCTGAGCGATCGATTCGGATCTGCTGTGTCCTTGGGCAAGGTACTTAACCACCTCGATTGTCCACATGGGGGCACGATGACGTGTGTACTAGGGTGTACTGCACGTCGATGGTGCACATGTCTTCAACAAATCTAACCCTGTCTGTGCTGCAGTGCGGAATTACGATGTTTGGGAGCTGGCAGTTGCTCGTCGATGCTCAGTGGTTGTCTCCAGGTACTCCGGCTTCCTCCACCCGTAAAGCTGTCATCGACACGAGATGACCTTGGCTGTTAAAGTGTCGTTAAACCTTAATAAATAAATAATAAATAAATTTAGATTCAATCGTCTGGAATATTTCAGTTGGTCGGAAAAGCGAACCAACGGTTCGCTTTTCCGACCAACTGAAATATTCCAGACGATTAAATCTAAAATTATCATAAACATTCATTGTTTGGAATCGACAGAAGAAACGCTTCTCAATCGAGAATTGTTTTGACCTAATATTTAATGACATCAATACTGTTAAACGTGTTTGTAAACTAAATACTCATGGTTGAAGACTGAGTACGGCTATAGTTTTATGATTACGCTGCGAAGATGGACTAATTATTTTAACATCTTGATGTTTTCAGTGTGAATTAAATACTTATTGATTCGAATATGTATAACTGGAACACGATAGAACTTTTGAATATCTTTGTGAGTAACAGAGCATCACTTTGTATCAACGGTCGTCTGTTTGCAAGCTCATGAAAATTGAGTAAACAAAGAGCATGTGACAGCATCGAATTCCGAACAGAATTAGGTGGGTGGCTTGGGAGCTTGACATTAAGCTTGCATATGTGATGATTTAAGATTTAAATAAGGAAACCGAATGAATAACACTTGTAAACATGTTGAAGCATATTAGGGTCATGTGCTTGATCAAGGAGGATCGCTTTTTGTACTAAATTTGAAATTTACTCCTTCCTTGTGTTTGCCCAAATATCTTCGTGTGTTTGAACGTTAATGTATTTTTACCAATTTGACTGGAGTGTTTGTTTATAATTTTATCCCATATCTAGTTTTCTGATTTCAAGATAAGTTATTAAATTGATATGCTCAATGTATATTATTGAAGCCGATTGGATACTTGTAAACCGCTTGTTCGCCAAGGTAACTCCTCTTTGGTAGTTTCTTCCAGAGTGAGACTGACTGTTTACACCAAGTTTTGCCACGGAAAATAAACACTTCTGTACTGTTCCAGAACAGAACTGTGTCTATTTAACGTGGTAAAACTGGGTTTAATCAGCCTGTCTCACAAAAATCAGTCTGCCATTTTCACGGTTTAATACTATCCTTTAGGTAGCAAACAGGGCCATTGAGACAAATCTGACAATGGAAGTTTGTCATGTTTCTCAAATTTCGCAAGTATATTGAGAGAGCAACAAAAAGCACTCAGTGTTGAAATATCCAGACGATGTCTTTATTACACACACATTCAACTTTAAACCCTAGAATTTAACGGAATGGCCGCTATGAAAAATATAATTCTGTATTCAACGGGTGATGTACAAGCCGGAACTTTTTTCGCAGAACATCGTTCATACTAGTTCCTTTCCCATCGAGTCATTAGTTACGCTTCGAAAAGTTTCCAAATTTCGTTATACAATTATCGACAGTCTGTCGCATAGTGTGAAAATGAAAACGTCCAAAGCAGAATAAAGTCGGTTCACAAAAAATTAGTTAATCAAAAATGAGATAATATTTTAAAAAACAAACCCAATCATTTCCAACCAGAACATTAACCCAGTCCCGTGGCCGTCTCGTTTTGTGATCCCGTTAATATATCTAAATTGGTCAACTTTATTTCGGTAAATCTTCAAACATCTTGACATGCTTCGAACTTCTTTTAAAACGTTTCTCGAAGCTGATTTGCAAATCTGCACATATTTGTACTTGTATTTTTACTAACAGTAATAGCCACCAAATGGTTAGGCGTGAATGGGCACCAGCCAAAGAGAAACAGCGATACGAATTTCAACAAACACTGGTTCCGAAAAGGTTGTTTTGATTTTTTATCGATCCGTTTGATCAGTACAGCTTCAGTCAAAACAAACGGACTCTTCACCTTTGGGTTTAAACATCGGAATTAAAATTTGTTTATTTAAATGAATATTAATGCATGGGTTGTGTAATAGACACAGAAGTGACGTGTGTTTGAATCGGTGGGTGTTTTACATAACTCGTTGGAATGGCGTAATCATGTTTCGCTCGAGAAATATGACTACGCCATTCCAACTCGTTATGTAAAACACCCACCGATTCAAACACACATCGTGTTCTGTCTTTATATGACACTTTTTAAGTCTACAAAAAGCGAATGGACGAAGCAGGAAGTTCGGGATCTAGCTTGTAAAAGGAGTGAGCACATTGATGATGCACACGTATATCACATCAGGCGGATACATACAACTGCTTGTTTAAAAAAACGTTTGTAGTTGTGTTTACCCATCATAATTTTGTGGCTGCCCCTTGGTCATGTTTTATGAGTGCCATTGGGAGTGTTCATCACTAAAAATGTTTGATTGTCATCTGCTTTGGGTTAGTGCTGTTCTCTTCGCCCTCTTTCGTTATCAACATTCGACGCGGAACTGTCCGACGATGTATATAACCATGTGTGCTGAGTGTTGTTACTGTTTTACAACTCACCAGTTGTGATGTCACACATATATGCTACCTATATTACTTATGACAAAGATTTTGACTGCAAAATGTCGTTTCAATACCTAACATATTTGCAGCGTTATAGTACTGGAATGATTACAAAGAAGTGCCGTAGGTTCCATACATGTCACCCCATGAGGTTTCGTACTTCTCGTCTAATGGTGTCAATGAATAGTCACTAATCGAATTGATACTCACCGCACGCTATCAGGTGGTTCAAATCTATGAAAACCGCCAGCTAGGTTGGTAACTGCCTTACATCCTGTCTTTTGTTCAATCAGTAAAACGCACTGACTCGAGTATCCTCAGTGATCAAGAGGTATTCAAGTGACGTCACCTGATCACTCGGTCCATTGTTCTGTCAGGTATTTCAAGTTGGGCATTATCCCTGAAAAGACAAAAGAGGTAGGGTGTAGTGACAGGTGCGCTGACTAGATTTATATCGGAGTACTGATTATCGATCTTGCATCATGTCTTCCAAGTATAAGAGTTTTGTAGCATCAACGATATCTATACACATTAATTTATCATCATATGTGTTCGTAACTTATCTTGAAATTAACCTTAGGACCCGTGTTAAATAAGTTTTAGATACCTATATTAGATGTGTAATTTGCTCTTACGGTTAAGATGCTGTGCCCAACCATATTTAACATCTGCTGTCGATACATGAAGAATTGTCGCCTATTTAGTCTTTGCCGTGCAGAGACAAAAATATATCTGCTTAAGCCCTACCTAACATAGAAAATGGTGCTTGCAAAAACATCTTTTTGCCCCAATACATGTCTTATGACCCCTCATTGGAACGAGCCGTGGAGCTCGTTCCAATGAGGGGTCATAATCTAGGTATTTTTACAAAAGTGAAAATGATAAACTTTGAGTGGCGATTTGTTTTTGGGGGTTGTTTTGTAAATAGCACAGAACGGGTATGACTGTTACGTCGAGTAAAGGGATAACAATAAATTGTAAGTGATCTCACAACCACACCAACAAATATTGATTTGTTTTCTCTTCTCTTCTACAATTTTATATAATGCAGACAATACGCGCATTGCATGTGATGCAATAATGTGATAATCAATCGTTTTTTTCTGCACAGTTTCCCATTTCGGCATAATATGGTACGTCAGAGGTTTGAACCTTGTCGAACACCAAACAAATATTGAATACCCTAAGACCACAAATGCGCAAACCGGAACATCAAATCACTGACAATAATTTTTATGCAGTGCAACGCATCATTGGAGGTATATTCCGTGTTTGTATGGTTTAACAACGAATAAGTTTCTTTACTGGTCTTTGCTCAATATCAAGTCTTACATTAGAGGCCAATATTGAAACTGGAAAGGAATATCTGTAATTATTACTGACACATAGCGTTCAGTGTGGAATGAACTTGAATGCCTTGACACTACATTCCGAAATTATAATAAAATCGCCCGGGTCAGAATTAGAGCTCAGATTTTGTGCTGTTGGTTATAATACCCAGTGGGGCTTCTGTGTAATATATTTGTCATCGACTGTCAACTTATAGGAATCAGTTGTCATTTAATGACAGGCATACTATATTTTCAGGCCAAGGGGATGAGAGTTATTTTGTGTAGATACCGAGTCCAAGTTCAGTTTCATACAATGTTTTAGAAAACACAAAGTTAATCAGTAGAACTGTTCTGATATGTTATTCAATAAAAGATAAGTAATGAAATCAAATATAAAAGAACCGAGAGACCTTATCCTGTGATCACGTTTTGTTGTACTTTTGTCTTTTTCGTATTTCAGAAATATGGTTGGCACAGCATCGTTTTTAACCTGCATTCTTACTTGATCATGCACATGCGTATCACCAGCTGTAACTATGTCACAAAATAATCATTGATACACGTCTTTCATTGATTGGCTGTCATTAACATTATCATAAAACATCCTGTTGTGCAATATTGAATATTCTTCATAACAACTGAACTTTATACTCACGATCTCATCCTCAACGGATTGGATGACCAATTTAATAAAGTTCAGTCAATATTCTCAGGACATTTGATGATTAAGAAATCAGAACGAACTATTCCATTCTGAAACAAATTAGGCTGAAAGGTACAGGATTTGCCCCTCCCTCCCCGCCCCCAACACTTTTCCAACCAAATGTCGACTTTGCAGCAGTCAAATATTTTGTTCCCCCACATCACTCATTCTTGCTACTCCTTTCACTACGTGGAGATTTGGATTACTCGTAAAAAACACCAACCGAGTCGAGTTTCAATCCTGGAACTAATCGTCAAATTCTGCGCGTGAAGTAGAAGATGTAAAATATATTTTTCAGCCAAGGAACCTCTGAGTTGCACCTGGCGTCCAAGACTGAAACTTTGCTGCTGTTTCTTTTACTTTTTCACCAAACCTGAAAGATTGTTAAGGCGGAAACTGCACTCCTCGGCGTTGTAGTGTTAATCCACTCTGCTTACAGTAGCTTGATGTATTTCACATATTCTAGAATCGTATTCTTATCATTTCAAAACATTTTGGTTATTCCAAATTAACAGTCGGGTTCTTGGAACGTCCCTTAGATACAAGTAACAATGAAAGTTCTTTGACAATTACATGTCTGTTGCATATCATTTGAAGATCCTGTTTCTGCTCAACAGAAATGGCGTTTATTGACAATTTACAATATTATAGAGGTGCCCTGGTGTAAGAGTATAATTATGGCAATCAATAATCAAACCTATTGTCCTGCGTGTAGAACGGGTGGCGCCATGATTTCCCCGACGTGGTTGTGGTGGGGGGGCGGGGGGGGGGGGCTATGATCCCCGGCAGAGGTGGGGGGGGGGGGGGAGGTCAGAGCAGAGAATCACTTGTCACCTGGCCCATGGAGCCTATCATGGTTCTGCTTTAGCAGTTAGATGCGTGTTGTGTTCAAAGCTGGCAGTGGGAAGGATGTTTACATGGATTCATTCAGTAGATTATTTACAGGGCATTTCCAAGTCGTAGTGTAACTAAAGCCATCACTGTTCAGTGTCACATGCAAACATTGCATTTACGGTTCATACAAAAGCTACGACTGACCACCTACGGATCCTACTGGCAGGTCGGGATATCAAAGCCCAAACTTGTGAACGTTTTTTTATGTAATTTAATCAGACCTTATCCATTCCTACGTAGCGGAAAAACTGTGAATACGATTTATAATGTTTCATCAGTACTTGGGCTTGATTATGGTTATTATACTCCCACTCTGAAAGACAATGGGGGGGGGGGGGGGGTGCGGGGGGATACTGGATTAAATCCGTCCTCAGCGATATCTTACCAGTGAGTGAATGGACTTCAATGAAATTTGGTATGCGGGATCCTTATGACAAGCCGCTCCTGCGCGTTATAAAAGAGTTACGCTCCTTACTTCGTGTTTAATTCATTTATGCTTCATCGACCCAACACTGCAGTGGGGGTATAATGCCTTCAGCAATAGCTCTTGTTTTTACAGGTTGTGTTCACGTCATGAAAATTACTAAATACAAAATTTTTCCCCAAGAAATTAATTTTTTGCTGTTCCGTATATAATACTGTGTCATGGGAGTGCCGTGTATGTTCATGTGTAATTTATGCAGCAATCATTACCTACTGATGTGACATAGTTGCCAGCGCCATCTATTTTGTAATTGTTTAAATGCTGAAGATTATTATTATTTATTTGATTTGTTGTTTGGATAGCTTTTGTCTAATTTAAAGAATAATTTATCAAAGAATGTGTAACTGATTTACATCAGAAAGGACAATTACATAGACTGTAATGCCAAAATATGAGAATAAATTATTTGATTAAATATATGTTTTGTGTTCTTATGTGTCCGACTTGTAGGAGAGGGATGAAACGGGCACCAGTAGGGGACCTTGGATGTGACTTCATAGTCACGTGACCTAGTTACTTCATGTCCGATTGCTATGGTAACCCGCCTGAGCGGCCATATTGTGACGCCATCCCAATGTGATACTGGTGTTAGTGCGCATGCGATGTTAGGGTGACACGTGTTTCCATCGTCCATTTTGTATACTGGAGTCCGCCATCTCTGTTTATATTTTAGCACGTGGCTGCTATGTGACCCAAAGGCTTACAGTTAAAACTAGAAGTCCTGTCACGAACTGTGCGCTTATCTAGGCTTAATTGCGCGTAGGAATGGCATCCAAAGCACGGCAGGTTCTCCTGGTTACTCATAGCAAACACAGGCAATGTTTCTGGCAATGGACGCCCGGGTTACCCGGAGGTCCATTGGCTGAGACATTGCTTGTGCACAGGCCATATGCACAGAATTTGATAGCCTTATCATGGTCATAGCGCGTAGATTAACGACGTGCTTTGCGGTAACCGGTTCTCTTAAGATCACCGAAGTTAAGCAATGTCGAGCCCGGTTAATCCTCTGGTGGGTGACCGTCTGAGCGATCGACTCGGACTCCCGCCCTGTGTCCTTGGGCAAGGCACTTAACCCCGATTGTCCACATGGGGGCACGAGGACGCCGTGTACTAAGGCGTAATGCACGTCGATGGTACGCATGTCTTCATCCAATCTAACCCTGCCTGTGCTGCAGTGCGGAGTTGCGATGTTGGGGAGCTGATAGCTGCTCTTCGTTGCTTGGTGGTTCTCTCCGCGTACTCCGGCTTCCTCCACCCGTAAAACTGTCATGGTCATGATTAGCCATTGTGCATAAGTATGTGACGTTAAACACCAATAAATAAATAAATAACGACGTGCTATTTGTGCGCATTTCATGACAGGACTTCTAGTTTTAACTGTACAATAGCTCTGGGGTATGTTCAGAGGGTGTGATTGATTGAATAGGTGTATAGCTAATTACCCTAATTACCCAAACAGATCCGAGAAGTACCCAAATTACCAAAACCCAAAATCACCGAAATGGGTTCGGATCCCTTCCCCCCCCACCCCCCCCCCCCCCCCCCCCCCCCCCCCATAATCCTCCTTTTTTCCAATAATAGGCGCGTTCCGTTGAATAAGAGTAACGTTATTGGTTCGAATTCCTGCAGAATCCTCGTTTTTCTCCCTCTCCCAATCTGTTATTTGTCTTATTCTATTCTCTGACCTGTTTTGCCTATTACTGACCCTATTCTGACTATCCTAGTAGTCTATCTAGTCTTGGCACTCTTTCTCCTATCTCTGGACCTGCCCTGACCTCTGCCCTCGTCCAAGTCGTATAATCATCAGTCAGACTGCTTCATTTCCCGTGATCTGCACATACCCATATAGAGTTGTCTCCCCTGTGTGTAACGAAGTCAATCGAGCAGAGACAAGTATTGCTCAAATGACTCGACTCTTATCGAGCAAATAAGCCATCGAGTAATTACTCGAACGAGTGACTGAGTCCATTTACGGTTCTTATGTTCATCTGGGTATTGAAGGATACCAGTGAGACTGTGATGTAGCACTGGATGGCAGTGGCGGCGCCAGAGTTACAGAAGTGAGGGGGTACAGTTGGCTATTGCCCGCCGCGCGTAAGTTTTAAAAATTTTTTAAAACTTACGTTGTAAATGGTGTTCTCTGGAGCATTCTCAGACAATTAAATTAAAACAGTTTTATCCTTTTGAAACTTACTGGTTAGGTCTTTCAGTTATAGAACACGTCGTACATAGTGACATTTTAACGGAAGAACGCTGTTGTAAAGTGCGAGCACAAAGCACCAAACGACCCTCAAATCGAAAATGAAAGTAGGCTGCATTCCAAACGGATGCGTTTCACGCTCTCGATTCTAGCATTCCTCGAATACTCTTAAGCGGTATGTTTCAGACCGTTTGAACGTGTCACGTCTTGTTGCAATTTGGGACCTCGACTCTTGTTTGGTGTTTGCAGCTAATGTGTGTGTGTGTGTGTGGGGGGGGGGGGGGGGGGGGGCCCGGGGGGGGGGGCACACACAAACATAATTTAAAAACTTCTCTGATTTAGTGCACTTGGGAATATGGAATTAAGCATACCCACCATTACACCGCAACGTTCAATACAAAAATTAAAATGATAGTATTTTTTTACTACGCTTGGCGAAAAAAGTGGAGGGGTAAGTACCCCCCCCCCCCCCCCCATACCGCCCATGGCGCCGCCATTGCAGTGGATGGTACCTTTTAGAAGATACTATTCGGAGGATATCTATTTGAAGATAGTTATGGCACCTTGAAAAAAAAAATTGCTGTGTCCAGTGGCGGCGCTATGGAGGGGTATGTGGGGGTACTTACCCCTCCACTTTTTTCGCCAAGCGTAGTAAAACAATACTATCCTTTTAATTTTTGTTGTATTGAACGTTGCGGTGTAATGATCGGTATACTTAATCCCATATTCCCAAGTGCACTAAATCAGAGAAGTTTTGAAATTATGTTTGCCCCCACACCACATACGCTAGCTGCAAACAACAAAAAAGAGTCGAGGGTCCAAATTGCAACAAGGCATGCCGCGTTTAAACGGACTGAAACATAGTGCTTAAGAGTATTCGACGAATGCTGGAATCGAGAGCGTGCAAGGCATCCGTTTGGAATTCAGCCTACAGCAATTTTAAAAAATAAATAAAATTTAATATTTTAGAAAAATTCTCAAAGGTTTTACTCAATGAAATCATGCAAATATGAATATCATTGGAACCGGCTTGTTCAGCCGGTTCCAATGATATCCATATTCGCATGATTTTGTTGCAAAACAGTTAAAAATTTTCTCAACTTAGGGAGAGGACTCCCCCCCCCCCCCCCCCCGAAACCCACCCCAGCTCGGCGCTGCACAATCCCCAACTGTACCCCTCACTTTTGTAACTCTGGCGCCGCCACTGGCTGTGTCTACGGAATCCTCTTTTTCTGAGATGAGTCGTATAGTCGTGAGAGGAGTCACTCGTTCGAGCAATGATTATTACTCGTTGGCTAATTTACTCAGATTACATTCGAGTCGTTCGAGCAATACCTGTCCACGTCGCTGCCGGCCAGCTAATTTGCTCGATAAGGTTCGAGTAGTTAGAGCAATCCGACTATTATAATATTAGAACATTTCTTTCCATGTTCTATCGGTCGATAGTACCTAAGTTTGTGTGATTTCTGAAATAAAACCTGAAGCAGCGAAGCAACACAAACTCAGGTACTATTGACCGATAGAACATGAAAAGAAACGTTCTAATTATTTTATTATGCCAAACAAAAAAGAGCTTTCATTGTTAAGCGTTAACTGCAACATGCCATCAATCTTGTAATAACAATGTAGTCGAATCCAAAAACATGACGTCATTTCGAACGAATGGCGTTCTTTAGGAGTTTCCAGATCACCAAATTCGAAAATGAGTTGTCACAAGTACCGTCGCTTTGGGAGTTTCTATATCACCAAATGCCAGTGTTTACAACTGCATCATTCTGTTCATGTTATAATTCATTATTAATGCTTGTGTGATAAGTGGTATAAATTAATGAAATATAAATTCATGTTTCTTGGACGACGATAGTTGTTAGAATTAAGCGGAGTGAAACAATTTATTTTGAACTTGAGGCGGAGGCTCAGTGAGGTCGAGGAGTACTAAACTTGTGGAAATATAATTGATTGAACTTGAAGTCATAACTCATATTCAGGATTCACTGAAGTGGTGAACAACACGTGAGTTTTTAATATTTCTGATTCTTTTGAATTCATTGTTTGCAGTTAAAATTGAAAACACACCCACTGAAGATGACATATATGTTGGTAAGTTTGTGTCTATCGGTGACGAAAAAAGTTAAACGGACACGGCGCCAGCGTTTGGTGTTGAGAAATTCCAATCAGAGCGTGCGTAATCGACGATCAATGGAAGTGGAGCTTACATTTTCTTTGTTCTCTTGTCTCCAGGGAAGAACGTTCCGATAGTACCCGTGTTTTGCCCCCAAACTCCAGTACTATGACTTTTAGAAGGTGTCAAATTAACCAATCACGGCTGATGTTACAAACGTGAGGCACAATAAATTTTAGTAGTCGTGTGAGCTAAATATGATACTGCAGTAATTGATTATCGTATAGGGATGTTGGTACTGAAAGCCATAGTAGTTAGTCAACAATAAGTATGGGGAGTCTAGCACAGTACACCCAGTAGTAGCCAGTAATACAGTACTGGTCATTTTCCACGGGTGGGCAATATTTCCAAGGACGCAATAATATAAGACTGGAAACAATAATTATAGGAATAATCATCAACATATTAATTAATGAAGCACCGGGTACAACCCGGTGCTTCATTAATTAAAAGTTTACTGCTGATGACTTTTATAACCTGGTAAACGCATGCGTGGACATCACTGCCCACGTGTGGATTACGACCAATTCGCGGCGACTGCACTGTAGCTGTACAGACCAGTTGTAGTGACAAAAAAGTAGAAGTTAATCATAGAACAGACGATGGCGATATTGGACAAATCAGCAGTTGTGGTCTTGGAGCTATGAAAGCCATGGGGTATCTAGGTGCAATGAACAGAACAGACGCTAGGAACCATAACCATCTTCAGACAGATATCCTCCGATAATATTTATTCACTGGTGCTTAAGGTCACATATTTATGCACAATGGCTAATCATGACCGCAACATGGAGATAGTGAAATCCCGCCAATCGTTTATACTCATGTTGCCCAATTTAGAGGACTTCCACCCCAGGCATTGGTGACTGGGTCCTATTGTAGCAGTAAAACAGAGCTTGTGTACCACAGTAAACAAGCAATGCTTTACTTCCTGGGGTTTCCACGGGGATATCCTCCGATAAGTATCCTCTAAAAGGTATCCTCCATTACTACATCACCGTGTTATAGGTATTCTCCAATGCACAGATGAGCATAAGAGTCGTAAATGCACTCGATGGCGTATTTCCTCGATAAGATTCGAGGTGTTCGAGCAAGACGTGTCAGGAATCAAATTGTATACTTCTCTGTACACAAGGGGAAATAACTCTCTGTGGGGTATGTGCAGATTATGAGGAATGAAGAAATCTGACTGCTGAGTATTAGACTTTGTCGAGGGCAGAGGTTGGGGCAGGTCCAGAGATGGGTGATAGGGAAACGGAGACTAGAGAGACTGCTGGGATAGCCAGAATAGGGTCAGTTATAGGCAAAACAGGTACAAATCGAAGATCCGGCCGGAATCCGAACCAATAAAGTTACTCTTACACAAAAGAACACGCACATTATTGGAAAAAGGAGGATTCTGTGGGAATCCTACCGGAAATAAGCAGGTAGAAACCGAGGATGTAGAGGGAAATCCGAGCCAAATAACCAGTTGTCGGGTTGTTTGTGGTAATTCTAGGAAGTAACCTAGGATTCTGTGTAATTAGATTGAGTCTTATCAAAGGAACGCGGCGATTATGGGAAACGGTGGGGGGGGGGGGGGGTCTGTGGAATCCGTTCCATTACGGTAGTTGTGGGTGGATTTTGGTGATTTGGGGAGATTGTCGTGTCTATTTGGGTAATTCCACGAAGTAAACGAGGATTTAGGGAAAATCCGAACCTGCAAACTACTCCTATTCAGTCTAAACACATTCCACGAACATACCCCAGTGCTATTGTAGGCCCCGGGATCACATGGCAAGCACGAGCTACGATAGAAACCAATATAGCGGCCTCCGGGATACAAAATTGACGACGGAAACATGCATCACCCTAACAACAAGCGCTGTGCACGCGCACTAAGACCACGTATCACTTTAGAGGTGGCGTCACAAGATGACAACTCACGTGAGCTACTATGACAACCAAACATGGCGTAGCTGCGTCACGTGACTACACCGTCTCTTCCGATTTCCTCAATGGGGCACGTTTCATCCCTCTCCTCCTACTGTCAGTTTTCCTCGTTACTTAACGAGATGCATTTGTCTACAATCAATTCTTGTTCACTAGAGTTGTCAGGTAGGGTCCAAGCAACAGGATTCTAATTGAGAAACTGATTTTCGAAAAAGTCATGTTATATTTACTGTGAATTTGTGGAGTGGAGTTAGCCTTCAAACGCGCTTTCAGCTGTTGTGTGTGGGTACACTGTGCATTCACCATGCTCGTATCATTTTTCTAGCCCTTGCACGTAATGGTATCTTCTTTTCAGATAGAACCTCTTGGACCGTAATGGTACTTTTCATGACAGTTCAGAACCATCAGCAGGTAGAGTCGATATTCATTATGTGGGGGAGACAAATCAATATTTCAATGTCTGCACGTTGAAAATCTTGACTGATCTTTCTCACAAATTTACTGAACAACAACTATCTACTTTATAAAAGCGGGTCCCAAATGGGAACTCCGTGAAGTGAAGCAGTGATTGTTTACTGTGGTAAACCAGCCAGAGGCGGTGGAGCCAGGGGGCACAGGGAGCACGTGCCCCCCCCCCCCCCCCCCACTTCTTCCACAGATATTTTTCGCAGTTACACAATGAGTTAAAATGGGCGCATGCAAACGTGTCAACATACAGGAATTCCTGTAACATTATTTGCAAATCCAAACAATATTTAGCCAAAGAATCCCACTTTCGGTCGCTCCGGTCCGTTTGTTCTACTTCAACTATCTTCCGACCCGAAGGCTGGCCTTCATATCTACAGTAAGGCTGGCCTTCATATCTACAGTAAGGCTGGCCTTCATTGCTACAGTAAGGCTGGCTTCATATCTACAGTAAGGCTGGCCTTCATATCTACAGTAAGGCTGGCCTTCATATCTGCAGTAAGGCTGGCCTTCATATCTACAGTAAGGCTAGCCTTCATATCTACAGTAAGGCTAGACTTCGTATCTACAGTAAGGCCAGCCTTCATATCTACAGTAAGGCTAGACTTCATATCTACAGTAAGGTTAGCCTTCATATCTACAGTAAGGCTAGCCTTCATATCTACAGTAAGGCTAGCCTTCATATCTACAGTAAGGCTAGCCTTCATATCTACAGTAAGCCTAGACTTCATATCTACAGTAAGGCTAGCCTTCATATCTACAGTAAGGCTAGCCTTCATATCTACAGTAAGCCTAGACTTCATATCTACAGTAAGGCTAGCCTTCATATCTACACTAAGGCTAGCCTTCATATCTACAGTAAGGCTAGACTTCATATCTACAGTAAGGCTATCCTTCATATCTACAGTAAGGCTAGACTTCATATCTACAATAAGGCCAGCCTTCATATCTACAGTAAGGCTAGACTTCATATCTACAGTAAGGCTAGGCTTCATATCTACAGTAAGGCTAGCCTTCATATATACAGTAAGGCTAGACTTCATATCTACAGTAAGGCTAGACTTCATATCTACAGTAAGGCTAGCCTTCAGGTCGGAAGATGGTTGAAGTAGAACAAACGGACAGGTCAGTGACCACACAGCGGCATATTCATCTAAACGAGAAACTTTTGCGAGTCATGGTACATTTACCGATATACGATTACAACCTTTCTCACACTGGGTTGAACTATGGTGAATTTGTGCTCCTCCACTTTTATCGAGCTTCCGCCGCCCCTGAAACCAGCTCTTTTTGGCGGGTGGGAGGGCACTGACCCACTCTTTACATTGTCCCTGTTGTTGAAAGCATGCCTTGAATTGAAGTTGGAATATTAGTCAGTCGGGATTATAGTTACCACGTACTGACACGTTACTTCAAAGTGGTCAAACCTGGCACCCTAACTACCCAAATTCGCGCTCCCGCGTTGTGTCCCTGGACAAGGCACTTAACCCCGATTGCCTACATGGGGGCACGATGATGCTGTGTACTGCACGTCGACGGTGCCCATGTCTTCAACCAATCTAACCCTGTCTGTGCTGCAGTGCAGAGTTCAGAGTTACGATGTTGGAGAGCTGACGGCTGCTCGTCGTTGCTCGGTGGTTCTCTCCGGGTACTCCGGCTTCCTCCATCCGTAAAACTGTCACCGACATGATATGACCCTGGTTGTTAATGTGTCGTTAAACCCTAATAATAAAAAATACGCAAATCGGGTATTACAGCCACCCATGTGTATAACTGACTGTATATGTGACATACAGTATGGCCGCTGTGGATTGGCCACTTTCCACGGTTGGGGAATATTTTCACGGATGCAATAATATTAAATTCTAAATACTAGTTCTAGGAACAATCATCAAAAATTTAATTAACGAAGCACCGGGTACAACCCGGTGCTTCATTAATTAAAATTTTGCTGATGATAATTTATTTTTATTGCCTGGTAAACGCATGCGTGGACATCACTGCCCATGTGTTGAATACGACCAGTCTATACTGACTGTATTGTAGGTTCAAGAGTTAAATCAAATCTTGTATGAAAATAGATTACCAGCAAGAACGGATAGATATCTAAGAATTCAATTCAAATAAAAATGTCCTGATTGGAGAAATTAATGGGGGTGGGGGGGGGGGGGTTAGGAGGGTTATCCCACCCCAAATCCCCTTTACTACACCCTTGCTGACTATTGCAAGTCATTGTAATATTGGCAGTTTAATGTTGAACATGATGTAACATTTATAATTCTTACTGCTTTCAAAGTGAAAATATCTGAATTCACTGCCCATGAAAAATTCTCCATGAACCAGTGTTAGAAGAAGCCGAATTTGCACAACTCTGAAAATTAATCGGTTTCAAAGTATATACGATTTTAGGATATTGGGTATTAATTCAGCAATGTTTCCGCGTCGCGCCTTTTTTTGACACATTATTGACTCTACAATAAGGTTTCAAGAATATTATAATGATTGTAAACAGAGGAAAAAAGATAACTTTTAAGGCCTCTTGCTGTACTGTGAATCACTAATTAATATTCTAACAGGAAATTGCAAAGAAGCATTACACAGTATTGAGTGACAGAATGAAATCAACTCTCCACCTAATAAAACATACCTCCCCCACCCCACCCCCCATGGGAACCCCGGGAAGTGAAGTTGTGCTTGTTTACTGTGGTAAACAAGCTCTGTTTTACTTGTTAACCATTTACCCAACGAATCGACCACATCCGCCTGCGTAATATTCAAATTCAGCAGCTGAAAAAATATTATTTTTCAAAACATTTCAACAAATCCATATCATGTGACCCCTCATTGGAACGAGCTCGTCGAGCTCGTTCCAATGAGGGGTCACGTGATATGGTTTTGTTGAAATTTTTTGAAAACTTTAAAGAAAGGATATTTAAAATAAAAAAATTTGATATCGTCTGCGTTGGGTAAAGGGTTAAATAGATCCCAGTCACAAATGCTTAGGGTGGAGGTCCTCTAAAATGGGCAACGTAGGTATAAACGATTGACTAAACTTGACTTTATCACCATGTTGCGGTCACGATTAGCTATTAAGCAGAAACACGTGATCTTAAATACCAATAATTTGTAATACAACAAGTTTTGATGAAGAAATTCAGATCACTAAAAATAATCTGGCCCTCAACCAGTTAAACACCAGTAAATAGATAATAATAAATGAATTCAGATCGTACCACGATCCTAGACCCGAAAAGCGGCCTTTTCGTGTTCAAAGCGTTGAGGATATCACATTGTTGCCTTAAAGGATATGGTGTCGTTAGAATGTACTGGTATGTTCAATTGGTTGGGCCCCAGGGCTTATGTTTCGACGAGAATCCGAGAATCAATTTGCACAAAGATTCGCGCAATAAAACTAGCGAGAATCCATGTAGATTCTTGCTGCACCTCTGCTAGGATTCGCGTGAAAAAAATTAGTCAATTTAACCCTTTAACTAACAAGCGGCAACACATTAACCAATAGAAGGCTAACATGACCTGAAATATCCTGACACTTTGTCAATAAAATCTTACATATATGGCTGTCATTGGAACCGGCTCATTGAGCCGGTTCCAACGACAGCCATATTTGTAGGATTTTATTGGTAAGTATTGTTCATTTAATTATTTTATCATTTATTTATTATTTATTGTTTAAAAATTATCAAATTTAGTTTTAAATATTAAAAAGGGTGTGTTGTGTAAAAGGTCAGCATGTGTTATCAGTATACAACAGTGGTTGAACCATGGTGGCGTCATGGGATCCTGGGACACTCATAGTAGATATGGATTCTCACAACCATTTTCACGAGAATCCAAATGGATTCTCACAAATTTATATGAGCCCTGGGCCCTTTTCAGTTTATCTCATTTGGAAAACATTCTTCCAACAGGTGTGTAATTTGTTTCTACTTGTCATGTCAATACTATACGCTAAAAACTAAAGTGTTAAAAACTACACTTGAAGTGCTGTATTTAACACTTACTAAGTGCTGAACTGGCACTTTGTTCAAGTGTAGATATCCCAGAACTTGACAGGTGTTACAATAATACCACTTGACAAGTGTAATGTTGCGACACTTAAAAGGAAACAACGCAGATGACGCGGATCAGGCTCGAACTCTCGAGCCTGATCCGCGTCATCTGCGTTGTGTCCTTTTAATTATGTACCCACCAAGCGCAAATCAAATTATGGACGATTCTGGAAGAACCACCAGTGCTAGACACATGGGAAGTGCCATCCATTCAAATTTCAGATGTCTGACGATTGTAATGTCTAAGTGCTTAAGGCATTGCACTTTGAGTGTTAAAATCAAATTCTAAGAGTTAGAATGGGTTTAACACCTTGAAAGTGTCAGTTTTAACACTTTAGTTTTTAGTGTGTATTTCGTCGCCTGAGTGCTAGAATGTTCTATGTCCCCTATGGGGCATAGAACATTCTAGTACTCAGGCGACGATTTGTCTCTGGTTATGTAATTTATGTTTACCATTTGCTACCCTTTATAAAAAGGGTGTTGTATGTTCCTGCACCAGTCTTTCGATTTTGAAAACAGGAGGCGCGCTATACTGCTACCATTTGAAGCGAAGCGCGCTTTTGTTAAGTCCCGGCATCGAGAAAATGTTTTCAAGAAAAACATGAACGGACATCTGCACACCGTTCTCTCCACAGGTGCACAGACGTGAGGATTCAAAAAATATTGTCCTACTTTTCGCAGCGTAATCAAATTTATTTGAGTTCGGTGTAATATACTAGCGGAAAAAAGAAACGCAAATTTTTTTTCTGTGGTAAATGTTTCAAATGTGTTATGGAACTGAATTGAATTGTCTTTATTTAGCAGCATCTACATGAGCATAGAAAAATAACAGTTTGTACTAGGGTCCTGCGAATATTCGAGATTCGATTCGATATCGATACCATACGTATGCTTCGAGATCGATCCCGAATCAGTCTCAGGATTCGATTTTTTCGAATCTCTCGTACTAACTTCAATTTGTTACATTTCCAACAAAAATAGGATAAAACTGTCATTAGAAAATTCATTTATGTAGGCTCAATTCCTATTTATTTGAGTAACTGACAATGTTTAATTGTTAGGTAAGGTGTGAATTTGGCCTAGAACATTATCCATAGTTTTGGTTTTTGAAGGCTTAACTTGTTACTATTCACGTTCTTAAGAACGTGAATAGTAACAAGTTAGGCCTTCAAAAACTAAAACTATGGACAATAGGCCTAGCTGTTTCAGCGACGGTGATACAGAGAATATTTAGTTATTGGTGTTTAAGGTGTTCACTCCGTCGCGTAAGGGTCATCACAGTGTTCCGTAACTTCCGTTTGATGCAATATGAAATAACTTGTCTTTTAAGATTCGATTCGGGATTCGATTCGATGTCGATATCAGAGACACGATTCGATTCGAGATTCGATTCGAAAAGAAATTTGTGATTCGCAGATCCCTAGTTTGTACATATGAGCGAAGAACATCAAAACCTTTTAGATAATAATAATACACATGTTAACCATTTACCTAACATGAAAAGCAGACGACACTTGCAAAAATAATTCTTGAATAACTAATTTTTTTCATTTTTTGTCTCAAAAACATAGGTTATGACCCCTCGTTGGAACGAGCTCGACGAGCTCGTTCCAACGAGGGGTCATAACCTATGTTTTTGAGACAAAAAATG
This sequence comes from Pictodentalium vernedei, assembly GCA_031216915.1. Taxonomy (NCBI): domain Eukaryota; kingdom Metazoa; phylum Mollusca; class Scaphopoda; order Dentaliida; family Dentaliidae; genus Pictodentalium; species Pictodentalium vernedei. Next base: position 27,384,489 of record CM062289.1, read on the forward strand.
AAAAAAATAATGAAAATTAATTGGCGATTTTTGAGAATAGCGCTGGCCGGTTTTGGCCGTTACGTTGGGTAAAGGGTTAATTTGGATACTGCTCGGAACTGGCATAGCTAAAATAGCTCTCTTCTAGCCAGGCCCGTTGGAAAAAAAAAGAAAAAAAAAAAAAAACAGAGCAACGAAAATAGCAAAATAAATACAAGCCAATACTTGGTAGCACAACAGGATTTAACCTTCAGCCACTTCTGACATTTGTGTTTATAGGATTATAATAATAATAATAATAATAATAATAATAATAATAATAATAATAATAATAATAATAATAATGGATGATTATTTCATTGTTTGGATTTTGATATTATTTCTTCATTACTGATTAGATTTTAACGAGTTTTGTTGTCTTAACGTTTGCATGGATTACGTTCAAACTAGGGTACCTGTACGCTACGCCATTTCCTGATCAAAATCAATAGCGGGTGTGCCCACTCCGAGCTTCAATCGCTGCTCTAACTCTCCTTACCATTGACCCCATATTATTCCACTCCTGAAGAAGGGCCAGCTCGATCGGGGACAAATCTGGACTGAACGGTGGTCAGTCGAGGACTAGGACAGTGGTTTGGTTGAGGAAGTCACGACAAACACTAGTAACGTGCGGCCTCGCATTATCCTTCTGTAACGTTCAGTTACGCGCATAGATAAGTGGGAGGACGTGAGGCATGAGGACCTGATCCCGATATCTTACGGCTGTAAGATTGCAAGGATAACCATGGGAGGTGTTTTAACGCCATAAGGAATTTCCCCAAACCCTCACAGACCCTCCCTGTCGTTTTCTTTAACGCATGCGTCAGAATATCGTTCACCTCGACGTCGATAGCAACGTTGTCGTCCATCTGACCTGTAAAGCGTGAGTCGAGACTCGTTAGTGAATAACACACGTCTCCAGTGGACCAAGTGCAACCGATTTGGAGCATGTGTCCGCAGCCATTGCCATCGACGTTGGGTGCAAGTTGCAGGCGACGAGATGTTGCGACTGGCCCTGCGTAATTAGAGTAATATGCCTACCCCTATCAACTTCGGACATTCGCGCCATTTTGCTTTTCAATCGAGTAGAAACGAAATGTGCAATCGATGGGTACTGTTTAAAACTTCAATTTGGTATGGTTTTCAAGCCCATAGTACGTGGGAGTGCCCCGGATGCACGCTTTATCGAAACATCCGTGGAAAGCATGCAGCGTCACACGTGGTTATTGTTGACTGAATTGAAAGACTCTTCAGACAGTACGCTGAAGTAGCTATGTGTCGAATGTTACTGCATTTCGTCTGCGGATAAAAAAAATATATTACTGAAGCTGAACTTGCGTTTCTTTTCCGTCAGCATACATGAAATGCAACTTCAGTGGAGCAATCGTAAGTCAACTGACTGATTTCCAGGGAATGCATCAGCGAAAAGACTGGTGAGCAGTATAACTGACTTTTTAGATTTGTCGAAATGTGTTGTTTACGTACCACCAATTCTCGGAAAATGACGTTTGATTTTTTTGTAGTCATGAAATCGCCTGGGTGCTAGAATGTCCTATGTCCCCAATGGGACATAGGGCATTCTAGCACTCAGGCGAAGAAATGTTACAGCTTATCATTCATGATGTATTCACAATTTCGTGCACTCATTGTATTATTTGGCCTATCTGCTCTATGGAGCGCGGTGGCACAGTGGTAGACTGTTGGACTTCCATGCTAGAGGTCCCGAGTTCCATCCCCATGCGCGACGACCCGCATTGTATCCTTGGACAAGGCACTTTATCCCGACTGCCTACATGGGGGCACGATGACACCATGTGCTAAGGCATACAGCACGTCGATGGTGCACATGTCTTCAACCGATGTAACCCTGCTTGAGCGCAGCTTGAACAGAGTTGGAATGTTGAGGAGCTGACAGTTGCTCGTTGTTGCTCGGTGGTTCTCTCCGGGTACACCGTCTTCCTCCACCCGTAAAACTGTCACGGTCACGATTAGCCATTATGCATAAGTATGTGACCTTAAAACACCAATAAATAAATAAATCTGCTACAAACAGGTTTTAATCCTTTACGGAAAACACGTCATCAAAATTTGTTTATTTTAATTTTAATTTTTACCCCAATTCTTAAAAAACAATTCAACAAAAACATATCATGTGACCCCTATTTGGAACGAGCTCTTTCCAATGAGGGGGGGGGGGGTACTATTGTCTACTCGCAAAAGGTTACAATTGCAGATACGATGGTGCGCAAAATTGAAAGACTGCCAAAGTGGCAAAGGATTAAACCATACCATTGTCCTCAAAATATCAATCGCATCAATTACTGATTTCTGTTTGAAATACCTGCTGGCTGGTCATAACATGACAAGCCATGTACTATTTATATCTCCAGATAGAGGTTTATATGGATGAACCTAGCTTACCGACTACTCTACTCCCAGACGACTTCAAAATACAAACACAAACTTGGAAAACATCCTGGGAAGATTTATCAGTTCCCAAGTCAATGTTTTGAAATGTTGCCGCTTTCGTCAGAGCGATGAACATGATAAGTTTTAAAGTTCACTGAGTTATTTCAAGAGAATAATTTACACTGATAAGTAAGCACTACATCAAAATACCACACAATGTTATATCATGGCGTTAGTGTACTAAAAAACACCTCACATAAACCTAAAAACGAGGGGATACGATCCTTCCTTAAAAGAATCCATCTAAATTCCTGAACATGGCAATCGCTCATCTTACTCTAATTACTGATGACCCCAAACGAATGCCCATTATATAGTGAAATTCACAAACGAGGTCAGTAAATTATGTCTGAACTACTGATCCTCTTTACAACTGAAAGCGAGAAACGACGCCACTCAAACTGCCCCCTCCCCACCCCTGTGTTACGATGGCGCCAAGCCAATCACCGCATCTATGACGTTTGATGATATGAAAGCTGTTACGCTGTGACTGTAGTCACAGCGTAACAGCTTTCACATCTTCAAACGTCATGGTGTTCAACTAGCACGGAAACTAGTTCCACTGTATCAACTTTTCAGTCTCGGCACTTGTCTTTTGTCGAGAACTAAAATATGTTGTAAATAGTAAATTTTGTACGTAATCTACACATTCATTTTCCACACACATCGAAGTATGATCTTTAAAAAGAAACCGAGGGATCAGCAGGTTGATAATCTTCATGAATTGTTGTTTTTGAGATACTTTTCTAGACGTGACCAATGAGTGTTCCAGTAATCCAGTTGTATAGAGATCAGTGGTTGAGACACTTTTCTATATGTGACCAATGAGTGTTCCAGCAATCCAGTTGTATAGAGATCAATGGTTGAGACACTTTTCTATATGTGACCAATGAGTGTTCCAGCAATCCAGTTGTATAGAGATCAGTGGTTGAGACACTTTTCTATATGTGACCAATGAGTGTTCCAGTAATGCAGTTGTATAGAGATCAGTGGTTGAGACACTTTTCTACATGTGACCAATGAGCATTCCCGTAATCCAGTTGTATAGAGATCAGTTGTTGAGACACATTTCTATATGTGACCAATGAGTGTTCCAGTAATCCAGTTGTATAGAGATCAGTGGTGGAGACACTTTTCTATATGTGACCAATGAGTGTTCCAGTAATCCAGTTGTATAGAGATCAGTGGTGGAGACACTTTTCTATATGTGACCAATTAGTGCTTCAGTAATCCAGTTGTATAGAGATCAGTGGTTGAGGCACTTTTCTATATGTGACCAATGAGTGTTCCAGTAATCCAGTTGTATAGAGATGAGTGGTTGAGACACTTTTCTATATGTGACCAATTAGTGCTTCAGTAATCCAGTTGTATAGAGATCAGTGGTTGAGGCACTTTTCTATATGTGACCAATGAGCATTCCAGTAATCCAGTTGTATAGAGATCAGTGTTTGAGACACTTTTCTATATGTGACCAATGAGTGCTCCAGTAATCCAGTTGTATAGAGATGAGTAGTTGAGGCACTTTTCTATGTGACCAATTAGTGCTTCAGTAATCCAGTTGTATAGAGATCAGTGGTTGAGGCACTTTTCTATATGTGACCAATGAGTGCTCCAGTAATCCAGTTGTATAGAGATGAGTAGTTGAGGCACTTTTCTATGTGACCAATTAGTGCTCCAGTAATCCAGTTGTATAGAGATGAGTAGTTGAGGCACTTTTCTATGTGACCAATTAGTGCTTCAGTAATCCAGTTGTATAGAGATCAGTGGTGGAGACACTTTTCTATATGTGACCAATGAGTGTTCCAGTAATCCAGTTGTATAGAGATCAGTGGTTGAGACACTTTTCTATATGTGACCAATGAGTGTTCCAGTAATCCAGTTGTATAGAGATCAGTGGTTGAGGCGCTTTTCTATATGTGACCAATGAGTGTTCTAGTAATCCAGTTGTATAGAGATCAGTAGTGGAGACACTTTTCTATATGTGACCAATGAGTGTTCCAGTAATCCAGTTGTATAGAGATCAGTGGTTGAGGCGCTTTTCTATATGTGACCAATGAGTGTTCTAGTAATCCAGTTGTATAGAGATCAGTAGTGGAGACACTTTTCTATATGTGACCAATTAGTGCTCCAGTAATCCAGTTGTATAGAGATGAGTAGTTGAGGCACTTTTCTATGTGACCAATGAGTGCTCCAGTAATCCAGTTGTATAGAGATGAGTAGTTGAGGCACTTTTCTATGTGACCAATTAGTGCTCCAGTAATCCAGTTGTATAGAGATGAGTAGTTGAGGCACTTTTCTATGTGACCAATTAGTGCTCCAGTAATCCAGTTGTATAGAGATGAGTAGTTGAGGCACTTTTCTATGTGACCAATTAGTGCTCCAGTAATCCAGTTGTATAGAGATGAGTAGTTGAGGCACTTTTCTATGTGACCAATTCGTGCTCCAGTAATCCAGTTGTATAGAGATGAGTAGTTGAGGCACTTTTCTATGTGACCAATTAGTGCTCCAGTAATCCAGTTGTATAGAGATCAGTGGTTGAGGCACTTTTCTGTATGTGAACAATAAGCGTTCAAGTAATCCAGTTGTATAGAGATCAGTGGTTGAGACACTTTTCTGTATGCGAACAATGAGCGTTCAAGTAATCCAGTTGTATAGAGATCAGTGGTTGAGGCACTTTTCTGTATGCGAACAATAAGCATTCCAGTAATCCAGTTGTATAGAGATCAGTGGTTGAGACACTTTTCTGTATGCGAACAATGAGCGTTCAAGTAATCCAGTTGTATAGAGATCAGTGGTTGAGACACTTTTCTGTATGCGAACAATGAGCGTTCCAGTAATCCAGTTGTATAGAGATCAGTGGTTGAGACACTTTTCTGTATGCGAACAATGAGCGTTCAAGTAATCCAGTTGTATAGAGATCAGTGGTTGAGACACTTTTCTGTATGCGAACAATAAGCGTTCCAGTAATCCAGTTGTATAGAGATCAGTGGTTGAGACACTTTTCTGTATGCGAACAATGAGCGTTCCAGTAATCCAGTTGTATAGAGATCAGTGGTTGAGACACTTTTCTGTATGCGAACAATGAGCGTTCAAGTAATCCAGTTGTATAGAGATCAGTGGTTGAGACACTTTTCTGTATGCGAACAATGAGCGTTCCAGTAATCCAGTTGTATAGAGATCAGTGGTTGAGACACTTTTCTGTATGCGAACAATGAGCGTTCCAGTAATCCAGTTGTATAGAGATCAGTGGTTGAGACACTTTTCTATATGTGACCAATGAGTGTTCCAGTAATCCAGTTGTATAGAGATCAGTGGTTGAGACACTTTTCTGTATGTGAACAATAAGCGTTCCAGTAATCCAGTTGTATACAGATCAGTGGTTGAGACACTTTTCTATATGTGACCAATGAGTGTTCCAGTAATCCAGTTGTATAGAGATCAGTGGTTGAGACACTTTTCTGTATGTGAACAATAAGCATTCCAGTAATCCAGTTGTATAGAGATCAGTGGTTGAGACACTTTTCTGTATGCGAACAATAAGCGTTCCAGTAATCCAGTTGTATAGAGATCAGTGGTTGAGACACTTTTCTGTATGCGAACAATAAGCGTTCAAGTAATCCAGTTGTATAGAGATCAGTGGTTGAGACACTTTTCTATATGTGACTAATGAGTGTTCAGTAATCCAGTTGTATAGAGATCAGTGGTTGAGACACTTTTCTATATGTGACCAATTAGTGCTCCAGTAATCCAGTTGTATAGAGATCAGTGTTTGAGACACTTTACTGTATGTGACCAATGAGTGTTCCAGTAATCCAGTTGTATAGAGATCAGTGTTTGAGACACTTTTCTGTATGTGACCAATGAGCGTTCCAGTAATCCAGTTGTACAGAGATCAGTGGTTGAGACATTTTTCTATATGTGACCAATGAGTGTTCCAGTAATCCAGTTGTATAGAGATCAGTGGTTGAGACACTTTTCTATATGTGACCAATGAGTGTTCCAGTAATCCAGTTGTATAGAGATCAGTGGTTGAGGCGCTTTTCTATATGTGACCAATGAGCATTCCCGTAATCCAGTTGTATAGAGATCAGTGGTGGAGACACTTTTCTATATGTGACCAATGAGCATTCCCGTAATCCAGTTGTATAGAGATCAGTGGTTGAGGCACTTTTCTATATGTGACCAATTAGTGCTCCAGTAATCCAGTTGTATAGAGATCAGTGGTTGAGACACTTTTCTATATGTGACCAATTAGTGCTCCAGTAATCCAGTTGTATAGAGATCAGTGGTTGAGGCGCTTTTCTATATGTGACCAATGAGTGTTCTAGTAATCCAGTTGTATAGAGATCAGTAGTGGAGACACTTTTCTATATGTGACCAATTAGTGCTCCAGTAATCCAGTTGTATAGAGATGAGTAGTTGAGGCACTTTTCTATGTGACCAATTAGTGCTCCAGTAATCCAGTTGTATAGAGATGAGTAGTTGAGGCACTTTTCTATGTGACCAATTAGTGCTCCAGTAATCCAGTTGTATAGAGATGAGTAGTTGAGGCACTTTTCTATGTGACCAATTAGTGCTCCAGTAATCCAGTTGTATAGAGATCAGTGGTTGAGACACTTTTCTATATGTGACCAATGAGTGTTCCAGTAATCCAGTTGTATAGAGATGAGTAGTTGAGGCACTTTTCTATGTGACCAATTAGTGCTCCAGTAATCCAGTTGTATAGAGATGAGTAGTTGAGGCACTTTTCTATGTGACCAATTCGTGCTCCAGTAATCCAGTTGTATAGAGATGAGTAGTTGAGGCACTTTTCTATGTGACCAATTAGTGCTCCAGTAATCCAGTTGTATAGAGATCAGTGGTTGAGGCACTTTTCTGTATGTGAACAATAAGCGTTCAAGTAATCCAGTTGTATAGAGATCAGTGGTTGAGACACTTTTCTGTATGCGAACAATGAGCGTTCAAGTAATCCAGTTGTATAGAGATCAGTGGTTGAGGCACTTTTCTGTATGCGAACAATAAGCATTCCAGTAATCCAGTTGTATAGAGATCAGTGGTTGAGACACTTTTCTGTATGCGAACAATGAGCGTTCAAGTAATCCAGTTGTATAGAGATCAGTGGTTGAGACACTTTTCTGTATGCGAACAATGAGCGTTCCAGTAATCCAGTTGTATAGAGATCAGTGGTTGAGACACTTTTCTGTATGCGAACAATGAGCGTTCAAGTAATCCAGTTGTATAGAGATCAGTGGTTGAGACACTTTTCTGTATGCGAACAATAAGCGTTCCAGTAATCCAGTTGTATAGAGATCAGTGGTTGAGACACTTTTCTGTATGCGAACAATGAGCGTTCCAGTAATCCAGTTGTATAGAGATCAGTGGTTGAGACACTTTTCTGTATGCGAACAATGAGCGTTCAAGTAATCCAGTTGTATAGAGATCAGTGGTTGAGACACTTTTCTGTATGCGAACAATGAGCGTTCCAGTAATCCAGTTGTATAGAGATCAGTGGTTGAGACACTTTTCTGTATGCGAACAATGAGCGTTCCAGTAATCCAGTTGTATAGAGATCAGTGGTTGAGACACTTTTCTATATGTGACCAATGAGTGTTCCAGTAATCCAGTTGTATAGAGATCAGTGGTTGAGACACTTTTCTGTATGTGACCAATGAGTGTTCCAGTAATCCAGTTGTATAGAGATCAGTGGTGGAGACACTTTTCTATATGTGACCAATTAGTGCTTCAGTAATCCAGTTGTATAGAGATCAGTGGTTGAGGCACTTTTCTATATGTGACCAATGAGTGTTCCAGTAATCCAGTTGTATAGAGATGAGTGGTTGAGACACTTTTCTATATGTGACCAATTAGTGCTTCAGTAATCCAGTTGTATAGAGATCAGTGGTTGAGGCACTTTTCTATATGTGACCAATGAGCATTCCAGTAATCCAGTTGTATAGAGATCAGTGTTTGAGACACTTTTCTATATGTGACCAATGAGTGCTCCAGTAATCCAGTTGTATAGAGATGAGTAGTTGAGGCACTTTTCTATGTGACCAATTAGTGCTTCAGTAATCCAGTTGTATAGAGATCAGTGGTTGAGGCACTTTTCTATATGTGACCAATGAGTGCTCCAGTAATCCAGTTGTATAGAGATGAGTAGTTGAGGCACTTTTCTATGTGACCAATTAGTGCTCCAGTAATCCAGTTGTATAGAGATGAGTAGTTGAGGCACTTTTCTATGTGACCAATTAGTGCTTCAGTAATCCAGTTGTATAGAGATCAGTGGTGGAGACACTTTTCTATATGTGACCAATGAGTGTTCCAGTAATCCAGTTGTATAGAGATCAGTGGTTGAGACACTTTTCTATATGTGACCAATGAGTGTTCCAGTAATCCAGTTGTATAGAGATCAGTGGTTGAGGCGCTTTTCTATATGTGACCAATGAGTGTTCTAGTAATCCAGTTGTATAGAGATCAGTAGTGGAGACACTTTTCTATATGTGACCAATGAGTGTTCCAGTAATCCAGTTGTATAGAGATCAGTGGTTGAGGCGCTTTTCTATATGTGACCAATGAGTGTTCTAGTAATCCAGTTGTATAGAGATCAGTAGTGGAGACACTTTTCTATATGTGACCAATTAGTGCTCCAGTAATCCAGTTGTATAGAGATGAGTAGTTGAGGCACTTTTCTATGTGACCAATGAGTGCTCCAGTAATCCAGTTGTATAGAGATGAGTAGTTGAGGCACTTTTCTATGTGACCAATTAGTGCTCCAGTAATCCAGTTGTATAGAGATGAGTAGTTGAGGCACTTTTCTATGTGACCAATTAGTGCTCCAGTAATCCAGTTGTATAGAGATGAGTAGTTGAGGCACTTTTCTATGTGACCAATTAGTGCTCCAGTAATCCAGTTGTATAGAGATGAGTAGTTGAGGCACTTTTCTATGTGACCAATTCGTGCTCCAGTAATCCAGTTGTATAGAGATGAGTAGTTGAGGCACTTTTCTATGTGACCAATTAGTGCTCCAGTAATCCAGTTGTATAGAGATCAGTGGTTGAGGCACTTTTCTGTATGTGAACAATAAGCGTTCAAGTAATCCAGTTGTATAGAGATCAGTGGTTGAGACACTTTTCTGTATGCGAACAATGAGCGTTCAAGTAATCCAGTTGTATAGAGATCAGTGGTTGAGGCACTTTTCTGTATGCGAACAATAAGCATTCCAGTAATCCAGTTGTATAGAGATCAGTGGTTGAGACACTTTTCTGTATGCGAACAATGAGCGTTCAAGTAATCCAGTTGTATAGAGATCAGTGGTTGAGACACTTTTCTGTATGCGAACAATGAGCGTTCCAGTAATCCAGTTGTATAGAGATCAGTGGTTGAGACACTTTTCTGTATGCGAACAATGAGCGTTCAAGTAATCCAGTTGTATAGAGATCAGTGGTTGAGACACTTTTCTGTATGCGAACAATAAGCGTTCCAGTAATCCAGTTGTATAGAGATCAGTGGTTGAGACACTTTTCTGTATGCGAACAATGAGCGTTCCAGTAATCCAGTTGTATAGAGATCAGTGGTTGAGACACTTTTCTGTATGCGAACAATGAGCGTTCAAGTAATCCAGTTGTATAGAGATCAGTGGTTGAGACACTTTTCTGTATGCGAACAATGAGCGTTCCAGTAATCCAGTTGTATAGAGATCAGTGGTTGAGACACTTTTCTGTATGCGAACAATGAGCGTTCCAGTAATCCAGTTGTATAGAGATCAGTGGTTGAGACACTTTTCTATATGTGACCAATGAGTGTTCCAGTAATCCAGTTGTATAGAGATCAGTGGTTGAGACACTTTTCTGTATGTGAACAATAAGCGTTCCAGTAATCCAGTTGTATACAGATCAGTGGTTGAGACACTTTTCTATATGTGACCAATGAGTGTTCCAGTAATCCAGTTGTATAGAGATCAGTGGTTGAGACACTTTTCTGTATGTGAACAATAAGCATTCCAGTAATCCAGTTGTATAGAGATCAGTGGTTGAGACACTTTTCTGTATGCGAACAATAAGCGTTCCAGTAATCCAGTTGTATAGAGATCAGTGGTTGAGACACTTTTCTGTATGCGAACAATAAGCGTTCAAGTAATCCAGTTGTATAGAGATCAGTGGTTGAGACACTTTTCTATATGTGACTAATGAGTGTTCAGTAATCCAGTTGTATAGAGATCAGTGGTTGAGACACTTTTCTATATGTGACCAATTAGTGCTCCAGTAATCCAGTTGTATAGAGATCAGTGTTTGAGACACTTTACTGTATGTGACCAATGAGTGTTCCAGTAATCCAGTTGTATAGAGATCAGTGTTTGAGACACTTTTCTGTATGTGACCAATGAGCGTTCCAGTAATCCAGTTGTACAGAGATCAGTGGTTGAGACATTTTTCTATATGTGACCAATGAGTGTTCCAGTAATCCAGTTGTATAGAGATCAGTGGTTGAGACACTTTTCTATATGTGACCAATGAGTGTTCCAGTAATCCAGTTGTATAGAGATCAGTGGTTGAGGCGCTTTTCTATATGTGACCAATGAGCATTCCCGTAATCCAGTTGTATAGAGATCAGTGGTGGAGACACTTTTCTATATGTGACCAATGAGCATTCCCGTAATCCAGTTGTATAGAGATCAGTGGTTGAGGCACTTTTCTATATGTGACCAATTAGTGCTCCAGTAATCCAGTTGTATAGAGATCAGTGGTTGAGACACTTTTCTATATGTGACCAATTAGTGCTCCAGTAATCCAGTTGTATAGAGATCAGTGGTTGAGGCGCTTTTCTATATGTGACCAATGAGTGTTCTAGTAATCCAGTTGTATAGAGATCAGTAGTGGAGACACTTTTCTATATGTGACCAATTAGTGCTCCAGTAATCCAGTTGTATAGAGATGAGTAGTTGAGGCACTTTTCTATGTGACCAATTAGTGCTCCAGTAATCCAGTTGTATAGAGATGAGTAGTTGAGGCACTTTTCTATGTGACCAATTAGTGCTCCAGTAATCCAGTTGTATAGAGATGAGTAGTTGAGGCACTTTTCTATGTGACCAATTAGTGCTCCAGTAATCCAGTTGTATAGAGATCAGTGGTTGAGACACTTTTCTATATGTGACCAATGAGTGTTCCAGTAATCCAGTTGTATAGAGATGAGTAGTTGAGGCACTTTTCTATGTGACCAATTAGTGCTCCAGTAATCCAGTTGTATAGAGATGAGTAGTTGAGGCACTTTTCTATGTGACCAATTCGTGCTCCAGTAATCCAGTTGTATAGAGATGAGTAGTTGAGGCACTTTTCTATGTGACCAATTAGTGCTCCAGTAATCCAGTTGTATAGAGATCAGTGGTTGAGGCACTTTTCTGTATGTGAACAATAAGCGTTCAAGTAATCCAGTTGTATAGAGATCAGTGGTTGAGACACTTTTCTGTATGCGAACAATGAGCGTTCAAGTAATCCAGTTGTATAGAGATCAGTGGTTGAGGCACTTTTCTGTATGCGAACAATAAGCATTCCAGTAATCCAGTTGTATAGAGATCAGTGGTTGAGACACTTTTCTGTATGCGAACAATGAGCGTTCAAGTAATCCAGTTGTATAGAGATCAGTGGTTGAGACACTTTTCTGTATGCGAACAATGAGCGTTCCAGTAATCCAGTTGTATAGAGATCAGTGGTTGAGACACTTTTCTGTATGCGAACAATGAGCGTTCAAGTAATCCAGTTGTATAGAGATCAGTGGTTGAGACACTTTTCTGTATGCGAACAATAAGCGTTCCAGTAATCCAGTTGTATAGAGATCAGTGGTTGAGACACTTTTCTGTATGCGAACAATGAGCGTTCCAGTAATCCAGTTGTATAGAGATCAGTGGTTGAGACACTTTTCTGTATGCGAACAATGAGCGTTCAAGTAATCCAGTTGTATAGAGATCAGTGGTTGAGACACTTTTCTGTATGCGAACAATGAGCGTTCCAGTAATCCAGTTGTATAGAGATCAGTGGTTGAGACACTTTTCTGTATGCGAACAATGAGCGTTCCAGTAATCCAGTTGTATAGAGATCAGTGGTTGAGACACTTTTCTATATGTGACCAATGAGTGTTCCAGTAATCCAGTTGTATAGAGATCAGTGGTTGAGACACTTTTCTGTATGTGAACAATAAGCGTTCCAGTAATCCAGTTGTATACAGATCAGTGGTTGAGACACTTTTCTATATGTGACCAAGGAGTGTTCCAGTAATCCAGTTGTATAGAGATCAGTGGTTGAGACACTTTTCTGTATGTGAACAATAAGCATTCCAGTAATCCAGTTGTATAGAGATCAGTGGTTGAGACACTTTTCTGTATGCGAACAATAAGCGTTCCAGTAATCCAGTTGTATAGAGATCAGTGGTTGAGACACTTTTCTGTATGCGAACAATAAGCGTTCAAGTAATCCAGTTGTATAGAGATCAGTGGTTGAGACACTTTTCTATATGTGACTAATGAGTGTTCAGTAATCCAGTTGTATAGAGATCAGTGGTTGAGACACTTTTCTATATGTGACCAATTAGTGCTCCAGTAATCCAGTTGTATAGAGATCAGTGTTTGAGACACTTTACTGTATGTGACCAATGAGTGTTCCAGTAATCCAGTTGTATAGAGATCAGTGTTTGAGACACTTTTCTGTATGTGACCAATGAGCGTTCCAGTAATCCAGTTGTACAGAGATCAGTGGTTGAGACATTTTTCTATATGTGACCAATGAGTGTTCCAGTAATCCAGTTGTATAGAGATCAGTGGTTGAGACACTTTTCTATATGTGACCAATGAGTGTTCCAGTAATCCAGTTGTATAGAGATCAGTGGTTGAGGCGCTTTTCTATATGTGACCAATGAGCATTCCCGTAATCCAGTTGTATAGAGATCAGTGGTGGAGACACTTTTCTATATGTGACCAATGAGCATTCCCGTAATCCAGTTGTATAGAGATCAGTGGTTGAGGCACTTTTCTATATGTGACCAATTAGTGCTCCAGTAATCCAGTTGTATAGAGATCAGTGGTTGAGACACTTTTCTATATGTGACCAATTAGTGCTCCAGTAATCCAGTTGTATAGAGATCAGTGGTTGAGGCGCTTTTCTATATGTGACCAATGAGTGTTCTAGTAATCCAGTTGTATAGAGATCAGTAGTGGAGACACTTTTCTATATGTGACCAATTAGTGCTCCAGTAATCCAGTTGTATAGAGATGAGTAGTTGAGGCACTTTTCTATGTGACCAATTAGTGCTCCAGTAATCCAGTTGTATAGAGATGAGTAGTTGAGGCACTTTTCTATGTGACCAATTAGTGCTCCAGTAATCCAGTTGTATAGAGATGAGTAGTTGAGGCACTTTTCTATGTGACCAATTAGTGCTCCAGTAATCCAGTTGTATAGAGATCAGTGGTTGAGACACTTTTCTATATGTGACCAATGAGTGTTCCAGTAATCCAGTTGTATAGAGATGAGTAGTTGAGGCACTTTTCTATGTGACCAATTAGTGCTCCAGTAATCCAGTTGTATAGAGATGAGTAGTTGAGGCACTTTTCTATGTGACCAATTAGTGCTCCAGTAATCCAGTTGTATAGAGATGAGTAGTTGAGGCACTTTTCTATGTGACCAATTAGTGCTCCAGTAATCCAGTTGTATAGAGATGAGTAGTTGAGGCACTTTTCTATGTGACCAATTAGTGCTCCAGTAATCCAGTTGTATAGAGATGAGTAGTTGAGGCACTTTTCTATGTGACCAATTAGTGCTCCAGTAATCCAGTTGTATAGAGATGAGTAGTTGAGGCACTTTTCTATGTGACCAATTAGTGCTCCAGTAATCCAGTTGTATAGAGATCAGTGGTTGAGACACTTTTCTATATGTGACCAATGAGTGTTCCAGTAATCCAGTTGTATAGAGATCAGTGGTTGAGGCACTTTTCTGTATGCGAACAATAAGCGTTCCAGTAATCCAGTTGTATAGAGATCAGTGGTTGAGACACTTTTCTGTATGCGAACAATAAGCATTCCAGTAATCCAGTTGTATAGAGATCAGTGGTTGAGACACTTTTCTGTATGCGAACAATGAGCGTTCAAGTAATCCAGTTGTATAGAGATCAGTGGTTGAGACACTTTCTGTATGCGAACAATAAGCGTTCAAGTAATCCAGTTGTATAGAGATCAGTGGTTGAGACACTTTTCTGTATGCGAACAATAAGCGTTCAAGTAATCCAGTTGTATAGAGATCAGTGGTTGAGACACTTTTCTGTATGCGAACAATAAGCGTTCAAGTAATCCAGTTGTATAGAGATCAGTGGTTGAGACACTTTTCTGTATGCGAACAATAAGCGTTCAAGTAATCCAGTTGTATAGAGATCAGTGGTTGAGACACTTTTCTGTATGCGAACAATAAGCGTTCAAGTAATCCAGTTGTATAGAGATCAGTGGTTGAGACACTTTTCTGTATGCGAACAATAAGCGTTCAAGTAATCCAGTTGTATAGAGATCAGTGGTTGAGACACTTTTCTGTATGCGAACAATAAGCGTTCCAGTAATCCAGTTGTATAGAGATCAGTGGTTGAGACACTTTTCTGTATGCGAACAATAAGCGTTCCAGTAATCCAGTTGTATAGAGATCAGTGGTTGAGACACTTTTCTGTATGCGAACAATAAGCGTTCAAGTAATCCAGTTGTATAGAGATCAGTGGTTGAGACACTTTTCTGTATGCGAACAATAAGCGTTCCAGTAATCCAGTTGTATAGAGATCAGTGGTTGAGACACTTTTCTGTATGCGAACAATAAGCGTTCCAGTAATCCAGTTGTATAGAGATCAGTGGTTGAGACACTTTTCTGTATGCGAACAATAAGCGTTCCAGTAATCCAGTTGTATAGAGATCAACAGTCTACACTACAGTCGCCGTGGATTGGGCGTAATTCACACGTAGACAGTGATGTCCACGCATGCGTTTACCAGGTTATAAAAATCATCAGCAGCAAACTTTTAATTAATGAAGCACCGGGTTGTACCCGGTGCTTCATTAATTAAAATGTTGATGATTATTCCTATAATTAGTGTTTGCAGTCTTATATTATTGCGTCCTTGGAAATATTACCCACCCGTGGAAAATGACCAGTCCACGGCGGCAGTACTGTAGAACAAGCAACAACATTCTTACACTAAGATGAGAATATTTTTCATTTGTATTCATTTATGAGGCCCCATTACCCATTCGCCTCTATTTTAGTTTCCCCAACAAATCAGTCTGATTGATAAGTTGCGGACAACATCGTCCAAGTTGTCGGGCGTTTCAAGACGCGGGGTACGAAACGGTTGCTTAGCCTTTTTTGTCCCCAAACCGGCTGTAGGAAAGATAGGCTACAAGCATTATTAACCACTGCAATATATCGATTCACATTTCTGTTATAGGTTTGAAGTGATCGATGCACACCTCACGTTCCCACATGTACATCATGCGCTCTCTTGAAGGATTCTTCTTGACGTGCCCTATCCGTCCAGTCCCTACGGGACCAATCGACTTCAAACTCGGCAGGCACGTGTGGTGCTATCCGATATAACTAAATGGACATGGTTGGTGGCAATATTTTTCGTTATGTACTGAGAATTGGAAAAGTGTGTTTAAAGATAGGTGGTCGAGAAACACTTTATGATTCGGAGTGCTCTATGGTATAACGGGGATAATGAGAAATGTCACCTATCGAAAAAACCATACATAGCATGGATCCATCCATTGGTGTTTACATATGCTTGCACTGAAAACGTTTCAGCCAAAATGTTACCAGTACTAATTGTGTTTCTAAGAAATAGCAAATGATTACTGCTTAGAAAATCCCCACGCGCACTGTGTATTAATTGTAATTCACTCACCGGATTCCAGGTCAACATTTATCACCATTCTTATTACACCTGTTTGGACACTCCTATTTGAAGATTGTTCTGTACCATTTCAACGATGTACTTCAAACTAGGACTACTGAACCCAGGTGGGCATCGTATCTTGTGGTGATCGTGGACAAGTCTGCGCCAATGGTCTGAAAGCTATGGTATACAACGGTTCACATCACACCATAAGGTATACTTCATTTCCTCAGCTCACGAAGCGTTCAAATGAGTCCAGAAACCACTGCAATCCGCAAATGCCCAAATGAGTCGAAAAGTCGTACGCGGACTCACCCGTACCGATCATTGCGACTTTTTAGCTCATTCGTACGAGCGATAGCTGGGAGTTGTGACAGGAGACAATTATAGCCACCGCTGCTGTGGATGTCATTCGAGATTCTATAGTAGATGGTTGTAGTAGTGTTAGAATGTCTTCGTGGTTATAGTTAAAGGGATAGATGACAGTGGCAGTGATTACGGGTGAAAGCCTTGGGGTATCGAGTAGCTATAAACCATAGACTCTATGGTTTAGGTACAGAAGCCAGTATTACTTTGAACATCGGTGACTGAGGCCAGTAATAGTTACTCTTCTCGGGTGGAAGCCTTGCATACATGGGGTATCGAGTAGCTGTGGGATGGATAGTGATCTTGGGTGGAAGCCTTGCATACATGGGATATCGAGTAGCTGGGGGATGGATAGTGATCTCGGGTGAAAGCCTTGCATACATGGGATATCGAGTAGCTGGGGGATGGATAGTGATCTCGAGTGGAAGCCGTACATACATGGGGTATCGAGTAGCTGGGGGATGGATAGTGATCTAGGGTGGAAGCCTTGCATACATGGGGTATCGAGTAACTGGGGGATGGATAGTGATCTCGGGTGGAAGCCTCGCATACATGGGGTATCGAGTAGCAAGGTCCCATGGGGCACTCTGGTTTAGGTCCCGAAGCAAGTAGTACTTTGAACATCAGTGAGTGAGCCTAGAAATAGTTATGGTAACATCTAGTATTAGTAGTAGAACACTATAGCACTAGTAAAACACAGAAGTGGTGAAAGTCTCTCACAGAACAGATAGTTGTAAAATACTATAGCACTGGATGACAACAACGGAAGTCTATAACGAACAAATAGTGGTAGAATATTATAGTACGGGATGACAAATGATGATCAAAGAACAGATAGTGGTAGAATTCTATAGTACTGGATGACAACAGTGGAAACCGGTCATAGAACAGATAGTGGTAGAATACTATAGTACTGGATGACAACAGTGGAAACCGGTCATGGAACAGATAGTGGTAGAATACTATAGTACTGGATGACAAAAGATGATCACAGAACAGATAGCGGTAGAATTCTATAGTACTGGATGACAAAAGATGATCACAGAACAGATAGTGGTAGAATACTATAGTACTGGATGACAAAAGATGATCACAGAACAGATAGTGGTAGAATACTATAGTACTGGATGACAAAAGATGATCACAGAACAGATAGTGATAGAATACTGTAGTACTGGATGACAAAAGATGATCATAGAACAGAGAGTGGTAGAATACTATAGTACTGGATGACAAAAGATGATCACAGAACAGATAGTGGTAGAATACTATAGTACTGGATGGCAAAAGATGATCACAGAACAGATAGTGGTAGAATACTGTAGTACTGGATGGCAAAAGATGATCACAGAACAGATAGTGGTAGAATACTATAGTACTGGATGACAAAAGATGATCACAGAACAGATAGTGGTAGAATACTATAGAACTGGATGACAAAAGATGATCACAGAACAGATAGTGGTAGAATACTGTAGTACTGGATGGCAAAAGATGATCACAGAACAGATAGTGGTAGAATACTATAGTACTGGATGACAAAAGATGATCACAGAACAGATAGTGGTAGAATACTATAGTACTGGATGACAAAAGATGATCACAGAACAGATAGTGGTAGAATACTATAATAATGATGACAAAAGATGATCACAGAACAGATAGTGGTAGAATACTGTAGTACTGGATGGCAAAAGATGATCATAGAACAGAGAGTGGTAGAATACTATAGTACTGGATGACAAAAGATGATCACAGAACAGATAGTGGTAGAATACTATAGTACTGGATGACAAAAGATGATCACAGAACAGATAGTGGTAGAATACTATAATAATGATGACAAAAGATGATCACAGAACAGATAGTGGTAGAATACTGTAGTACTGGATGACAAAAGATGATCACAGAACAGATAGTGGGAGAATACTATAGTACTGATGACAAAAGATGATCACGGAGCATATAGTGGTAGAATACTGTAGTACTGGATGACAAAAGATGATCACAGAACAAATAGTAGTAGAATACTGTAGTACTGGATGACAAAAGATGATCACAGAACAGATAGTGGCAGAATACTGTAGTACTGGATGACAACAGTGGAAACCGGTCATAGAACAGATAGTTGTAGAATACTATAGTACTGGATGACAAAAGATGATCACAGAACAGATAGTGGTAGAATACTATAATAATGATGACAAAAGATGATCACAGAACAGATAGTGGTAGAATACTGTAGTACTGATGACAAAAGATGATCACAGAACAGATAGTGGTAGAATACTGTAGTACTGATGACAGAAGATGATCACAGAACAGATAGTGGTAGAATACTATAGTACTGGATGACAAAAGATGATCACAGAACAGATAGTGGTAGAATACTGTAGTACTGGATGACAAAAGATGATCACAGAACAGATAGTGGTAGAATACTATAGTACTGGATGACAAAAGATGATCACAGAACAGATAGTGGTAGAATACTGTAGTACTGGATGACAAAAGATGATCACAGAACAGATAGTGGTAGAATACTATAGTACTGATGACAAAAGATGATCACAGAACAGATAGTGGTAGAATACTATAGTACTGGATGACAAAAGATGATCACAGAACAGATAGTGGTAGAATACTGTAGTACTGGATGACAAAAGATGATCACAGAACAGATAGTGGTAGAATACTATAGTACTGATGACAAAAGATGATCACAGAACAGATAGTGGTAGAATACTATAGTACTGATGACAAAAGATGATCACAGAACAGATAGTGGTAGAATACTGTAGTACTGGATGACAAAAGATGATCACAGAACAGATAGTGGTAGAATACTATAGTACTGGATGACAAAAGATGATCACAGAACAGATAGTGGTAGAATACTATAGTACTGATGACAAAAGATGATCACAGAACAGATAGTGGTAGAATACTATAGTACTGGATGACAAAAGATGATCACAGAACAGATAGTGGTAGAATACTATAGTACTGGATGACAAAAGATGATCACAGAACAGATAGTGGTAGAATACTATAGTACTGGATGACAAAAGATGATCACAGAACAGATAGTGGTAGAATACTATAATAATGATGACAAAAGATGATCACAGAACAGATAGTGGTAGAATACTGTAGTACTGGATGACAAAAGATGATCACAGAACAGATAGTGGTAGAATACTATAGTACTGGATGACAAAAGATGATCACAGAACAGATAGTGGTAGAATACTATAGTACTGGATGACAAAAGATGATCACAGAACAGATAGTGGTAGAATACTATAGTACTGGATGACAAAAGATGATCACAGAACAGATAGTGGTAGAATACTATAATAATGATGACAAAAGATGATCACAGAACAGATAGTGGTAGAATACTGTAGTACTGGATGACAAAAGATGATCACAGAACAGATAGTGGTAGAATACTATAGTACTGGATGACAAAAGATGATCACAGAACAGATAGTGGTAGAATACTATAGTACTGGATGACAAAAGATTATCACAGAACAGATAGTGGTAGAATACTATAATAATGATGACAAAAGATGATCACAGAACAGATAGTGGTAGAATACTGTAGTACTGGATGACAAAAGATGATCACAGAACAGATAGTGGTAGAATACTATAATAATGATGACAAAAGATGATCACAGAACAGATAGTGGTAGAATACTGTAGTACTGGATGACAAAAGATGATCACAGAACAGATAGTGGTAGAATACTATAGTACTGGATGACAAAAGATGATCACAGAACAGATAGTGGTAGAATACTATAATAATGATGACAAAAGATGATCACAGAACAGATAGTGGTAGAATACTGTAGTACTGGATGACAAAAGATGATCACAGAACAGATAGTGGTAGAATACTATAGTACTGGATGGCAAAAGATGATCACAGAACAGATAGTGGTAGAATACTGTAGTACTGGATGACAAAAGATGATCACAGAACAGATAGTGGTAGAATACTGTAGTACTGGATGACAAAAGATGATCACAGAACAGATAGTGGTAGAATACTGTAGTACTGGATGACAAAAGATGATCACAGAACAGATAGTGGTAGAATACTGTAGTACTGGATGACAAAAGATGATGACAGAACAGATAGTTGTAGAATACTATAGTACAGGATGACAAAAGATGATCACAGAACAGATAGTGGTAGAATACTATAATAATGATGACAAAAGATGATCACAGAACAGATAGTGGTAGAATACTATAGTACTGGATGACAAAAGATGATCACAGAACAGATAGTGGTAGAATACTATAGTACTGGATGACAAAAGATTATCACAGAACAGATAGTGGTAGAATACTATAATAATGATGACAAAAGATGATCACAGAACAGATAGTGGTAGAATACTGTAGTACTGGATGACAAAAGATGATCACAGAACAGATAGTGGTAGAATACTGTAGTACTGGATGACAAAAGATGATCACAGAACAGATAGTGGTAGAATACTGTAGTACTGGATGACAAAAGATGATCACAGAACAGATAGTGGTAGAATACTATAATAATGATGACAAAAGATGATCACAGAACAGATAGTGGTAGAATACTATAGTACTGGATGACAAAAGATGATCACAGAACAGATAGTGATAGAATACTGTAGTACTGGATGACAAAAGATGATCACAGAACAGATAGTGGTAGAATACTGTAGTACTGGATGACAAAAGATGATCACAGAACAGATAGTGGTAGAATACTGTAGTACTGGATGACAAAAGATGATCACAGAACAGATAGTGGTAGAATACTATAGTACTGGATGACAAAAGATGATCACAGAACAGATAGTGGTAGAATACTGTAGTACTGGATGACAAAAGATGATCACAGAACAGATAGTGGTAGAATACTATAGTACTGGATGACAAAAGATGATCACAGAACAGATAGTGGTAGAATACTATAGTACTGGATGACAAAAGATGATCACAGAACAGATAGTGGTAGAATACTATAATAATGATGACAAAAGATGATCACAGAACAGATAGTGGTAGAATACTGTAGTACTGGATGACAAAAGATGATCACAGAACAGAGAGTGGTAGAATACTGTAGTACTGGATGACAAAAGATGATCACAGAACAGATAGTGGTAGAATACTATAGTACTGATGACAAAAGATGATCACAGAACAGATAGTGGTAGAATACTATAGTACTGGATGACAAAAGATGATCACAGAACAGATAGTGGTAGAATACTGTAGTACTGGATGACAAAAGATGATCACAGAACAGATAGTGATAGAATACTGTAGTACTGGATGACAAAAGATGATCACAGAACAGATAGTGGTAGAATACTATAGTACTGGATGACAACAGTGGAAACCGGTCATAGAACAGATAGTGGTAGAATACTATAGTACTGGATGACAAAAGATGATCACAGAACAGAGAGTGGTAGAATACTATAATACTGATGACAAAAGATGATCACAGAACAGATAGTGGTAGAATACTATAGTACTGATGACAAAAGATGATCACAGAACAGAGAGTGGTAGAATACTATAATACTGATGACAAAAGATGATCACAGAACAGATAGTGGTAGAATACTATAATACTGATGACAAAAGATGATCACAGAACAGATAGTGGTAGAATACTGTAGTACTGGATGACAAAAGATGATCACAGAACAGATAGTGGTAGAATACTATAGTACTGATGACAAAAGATGATCACAGAACAGATAGTGATAGAATACTATAGTACTGATGACAAAAGATGATCACAGAACAGATAGTGGTAGAATACTGTAGTACTGGATGACAAAAGATGATCACAGAACAGATAGTGGTAGAATACTGTAGTACTGGATGACAAAAGATGATCACAGAACAGATAGTGGTAGAATACTGTAGTACTGGATGACAAAAGATGATCACAGAACAGATAGTGATAGAATACTGTAGTACTGGATGACAAAAGATGATCACAGAACAGATAGTGATAGAATACTGTAGTACTGGATGACAAAAGATGATCACAGAACAGATAGTGGTAGAATACTGTAGTACTGGATGACAAAAGATGATCACAGAACAGATAGTGATAGAATACTGTAGTACTGGATGACAAAAGATGATCACAGAACAGATAGTGATAGAATACTGTAGTACTGGATGACAAAAGATGATCACAGAACATATAGTGGTAGAATACTATAATACTGATGACAAAAGATGACCACAGAACAGATAGTGGTAGAATACTGTAGTACTGGATGACAAAAGATGATCACAGAACAGATAGTGGTAGAATACTGTAGTACTGGATGACAAAAGATGATCACAGAACAGATAGTGGTAGAATACTATAATACTGATGACAAAAGATGACCACAGAACAGATAGTGGTAGAATACTGTAGTACTGGATGACAAAAGATGATCACAGAACAGATAGTGATAGAATACTGTAGTACTGGATGACAAAAGATGATCACAGAACAGATAGTGGTAGAATACTGTAGTACTGGATGACAAAAGATGATCACAGAACAGATAGTGGTAGAATACTATAATACTGATGACAAAAGATGACCACAGAACAGATAGTGGTAGAATACTGTAGTACTGGATGACAAAAGATGATCACAGAACAGATAGTGATAGAATACTGTAGTACTGGATGACAAAAGATGATCACAGAACAGATAGTGGTAGAATACTGTAGTACTGGATGACAAAAGATGATCACAGAACAGATAGTGGTAGAATACTATAATACTGATGACAAAAGATGATCACAGAACAGATAGTGGTAGAATACTGTAGTACTGGATGACAAAAGATGATCACAGAACAGATAGTGGTAGAATACTATAGTACTGGATGACAAAAGATGATCACAGAACAGATAGTGGTAGAATACTGTAGTACTGGATGACAAAAGATGATCACAGAACAGATAGTGATAGAATACTGTAGTACTGGATGACAAAAGATGATCACAGAACAGATAGTGGTAGAATACTATAGTACTGATGACAAAAGATGATCACAGAACAGATAGTGGTAGAATACTATAGTACTGGATGACAAAAGATGATCACAGAACAGATAGTGGTAGAATACTATAGTACTGGATGACAAAAGATGATCACAGAACAGATAGTGGTAGAATACTGTAGTACTGATGACAAAAGATGATCACAGAACAGATAGTGGTAGAATACTATAGTACTGGATGACAAAAGATGATCACAGAACAGATAGTGGTAGAATACTGTAGTACTGATGACAAAAGATGATCACAGAACAGATAGTGGTAGAATACTATAGTACTGGATGACAAAAGATGATCACAGAACAGATAGTGGTAGAATACTATAGAACTGGATGACAGCAGCGGACATAGATCATAGAACAGATAGTGGTAGAATACTATAGTACTGGATGACAGCAGTGGACATAGATCATAGAACAGATAGTGGTAGAATACTATAGTACTGGATGACAAAAGGTGATCACAGAACAGATAGTGGTAGAATACTATAGAACTGGATGACAGCAGCGGACATAGATCATAGAACAGATAGTGGTAGAATACTATAGAACTGGATGACAGCAGTGGACATAGATCATAGAACAGATAGTGGTAGAATACTATAGTACTGGATGACAAAAGATGATCACAGAACAGATAGTGGTAGAATACTATAGAACTGGATGACAGCAGTGGACATAGATCATAGAACAGATAGTGGTAGAATACTGTAGTACTGGATGACAAAAGATGATCACAGAACAGATAGTGGTAGAATACTATAGAACTGGATGACAAAAGATGATCACAGAACAGATAGTGGTAGAATACTATAGTACTGGATGACAAAAGATGATCACAGAACAGATAGTGGTAGAATACTATAGTACTGGATGACAACAGTGGACATAGATCATAGAACAGATAGTGGTAGAATACTATAGTACTGGATGACAACAGTGGAAACCGGTCATAGAACAGATAGTGGTAGAATAATATAGTACCGGATGTCAACAGCGGACATCGATCATAGTACTGATAGTGGTAGAATACTATAGTACTGGGTAGCAACAGTAGAGTACTCTGCAACCATATCTATCTGTAATGTGATCGGTGTCCATCCACTGTTGTCATCTAGTACTATAGTATTCTATCGTTATCTGTTCTATGATCTATAGTATGGGCAGTCCTTGAAACACATTTTCCAGTACAAAGTTAAGGCGACATATTCAGTCTGGATCGTATGATTACCCTAAGTCAGAATTGCCCTTTTGTTCAGAAGAAGAGTAGAAAAGTAGAGACAGTCATAGACAATCATCGGTAACCAGGAGAAGCTGATGCGATGAAACGCCTAAATAACCATTAAAGTCAGGACAATACACTTATCAAGTCTTAGCATCTCATAGGTTGTAATTCTTGCGGTATGTTTATTACTCCAAGTTAACCCTTTGAACCCTAAAGGTCGGTTTTCCGTCCAGGGAACATTATAAATCATACTTCCATAAAGTAGGATTGCTCCTAAGTTAAAGTCCTGTGTATACCAGCCCCAAGGCTGCACGTTGAAAATATTAATTGTTCTACCCCCAAATAATAAATATGGACTCCCCCAATCGCTAACATTGAACTGACATGGAAGATACCACCAGTGTCCAAAGGGTTAATCGAGACTCCCAGGTGACGTCGTGGGCAGTCCTGGCATTACAGTACAGCCACCGTGGACTGGTCACTTTCCACGGGTGGGAAATATTTCCACGGACGCAATAATATTAGATTCCAAACACTAATTATAGGAATAATCATCAAAAATTTAATTAATGAAGCACCGGGTACAACCCGGTGCTTCATTAATTAAAATTTTGCTGCTGATGATTTTTATTACCTGGTAAACGTATACGTGGACATCACTGCCCAAGCGTAGATTACGACCAATCCACGGCGAATGTGCTGTACCACTTACTGAAATCAACAGGAACTGACTGCAGACAATGACATTTGTTATACACAGTCATGATAGCAATAAAGGTGTCGATTTATTTAAAGCGTTTTCAAACATTAATAAAATCATGTAATTTTTCAAAAATGTGTTTGTTAACGCTTTGACTGTACCCAACACATCCGTTTACCAATATATCTGTATCAATAAAATGAGTTGTCTCACCTAAGGTGTCTGTTCTTTCTCGGCCGAAAAATGGGCAGTGGAATAAATAGTGGTCAGTTTTTTCCCGAGCTTGATTTGAATTTGAATATGATTGAACTTACGTACAGTTCGTCTCTTGAGTTCCAATGTGTTATATGTGCCTACTGGCAGCCTACTGGCACATAGAACACATTGGAACTCAGGGGACGAGTAGTTAATATAGTTCTCTCAGGTTATCGTAAATTCTAACATTCAGCGATGTTTTCATTTAAGAATACAATCGCTGCGGTTGTATCCTTAGAAAGAGACGTCACCGTTACTCAAATACCAGTCCTTACATGGAAAATGGGCGTTCGGATGAAGCTGATATTGCTGTATACTGGCACACAGAACACATTGGAACTCAGGGGACGAGTAGATAATATAGTTCTCTCAGGTTATAGTAAATTCTAACATTCAGCGATGTTTTCATTTAAGAATACAATCGCTGCGGTTGTATCCTTAGAAAGAGACCTCACCGTTACTCAAATACCAGTCCTTACATGGAAAATGGGCGTTCGGATGAAGCTGATATTGCTGTATCGCCTAATATCGGCCGGCCAACTTCGCCAACGTTGGTAGGAGGGCTTCATGATTTCTCCACCAAATCAATGGGTCGTCTACAATTGACGGACATCTAAATTATTCGTGTTCTTCAATTTCGTCAAATGGCGCAAATTCGACATCATCGGCACGCGCGACCCGGCTTGGGTAAACACAAGATAACGACGCAATGCTACATATTATACAATTATAATCTCCGAAGTTAAACGTTATTAACTTGGTTAATTTTTTTTTACTTTGTGTTAAAATAATTTAACACGTCAACGTTTGAAACGTTAACTGCTCTCAGCCCTGCTAGCATGGCGTAGCAACCATGTTTTGGTCGAGCGGGTTACCAGTGCTCAATATGTTTCCCGAAAGCACAGAAGGCTGATCGATAGGTAACTTCGTGTTGCAGTCGATCTATTCTGGCAAATGTTTGTGATAAGCAGGGACCGACCTGGACATGCGCCAGTGCGTATTTGGTTCTGAAACATTAGGACCTGGCTCTTAAATCTCAGAAATAGGCTTCTCAGTTGGCGCGTAACTTCTCAGATCATATTTTGATATTCTTTCGATGGATAATCGAGAGAGACACTCTTACATGTATTATATATATGATTATCATTTATCATTGTTGTAGAGTGCTTAAGTTATTTCTTCGAGTCTTAATTACCAAGCATTAATCTTCACTGTGGTTTCTGACCAAGTCTTGGCTGCCTAAATAGGCAGCCAAGACTTGACCAGAAACCACAGTGAAGATTAATGTTTGCTATAGTGTCCTAAATGAAAATGATGAGAGCTATTACATACTTGCAGTGTGTGTTACAAACAGCAGTGTGACTCCGTAAAGTGAAATCTGGCGCATGATTTGAAAAAATAGGCTCCGAGGCTAGAGCGCACTTTAAATGGTCCTGATCGGTCCCTGGATAAGAATGTCAAAAAGTAAGTGGTGATCAGTGGCTGTGCAGTGTGTCGTAGTAGAACCACATTTTGACCAGTTAAATACCTATATCATATACAAATCACTCAACCTTCTTACATGAACACAAATATAAATTATTGCAAAATCCATTTCAATAATCGTTCTTCAAAGTATGAATTGAAAAGGTTTCCTCAAATGTTGGAGTTGCCTCCCTTGGTCCGTGAAATGGAAAGAAAATCACTTGAACATGTTTTTTATCTACAATATATTTTATTCGTCATGAAACGGTTTGGTAAACAAGTGTATGCACATGTATGTATAAATACAGAACGGGACATACATAGACATACGCCTGTTTACCAAACCCTTTAATGACGAATAAAATATTGTATTTATAAAAACATGTTAAAGAGGGGCTGTTGAATACACCATACCCCTGCGAAAACGGGCAATTCATCCCATCTGTTTCACGTCTTATTGTCATTGCAAAGTATTTATCGGAGAATATTATTTTTTCTCGCATTTCGAAGAATAGCGAGAAAAATTTGTATTGTAGTATCGACAATGTTGGAATATTGTGTGTAAATGGTTAACAGTAGCGAGATGATGTCCGGAAAGGGCACGGGATAATTGAGGTATTTGATACGGGTTAGTGCTGACGTCACAAAGGTGATCGTCTGGTTTGACTGCCATTATAGCTGTCCATATCGGAGCGGTTGGCCTGAAATTGTTTACGTCGCCATGACAGAAAAAGTTTCAATGCAACATGCTATTTCCAGTGAAGTGCAGAAAACAATGGTTGTGCACCAAAAAGATATGCTCACGCAATTGGATACATTAATTTCAAGCAAGCTGTCGACTTTTCAAGACAATATATCAGCTACTCAGAAACAGCTTTCAGAATCTCAGTTAGAAAAGATTCAAGATTTTTCTCACAACTCATACACATTTAGAAGAAAAGGCAATGAGGAGCAACACAAAATTAATTCAAAAAGTGCTCACTAAGTTAAATGACGCTCAGACGTTCCTGGCTACAACCAGAGTACAGGACTCTAATGTTGTATCAACACAAGAAACAATAGTTGAAGGTATAGAAGTGTTAACAAAAAGACAAAAATTAACACAGTTAGCAGACATGTCGGATTACGGGTGGAGCACGGTAGCAGAATACGAAATGCATACTTTAGCTGAAAATTCGGATGATGAAAATCGTATTGCGAAAGCGGATAATAGAGCGGAGAAAAAGATGAAACAGAAGAGAAACCTGAACAGCGGAAAGAGGCTTCATCCCTATATCAATAGCTCTTCGACCTCATCTCAGGAAACCAGAGAGAAGCAAAACTTGGTTCCCACAAGGAATAAACCAGGATTGTGTTTCACGTGTGGTAAGCCTGGCCATTGGCGGTCGGAATGTGACGCTATGAAAGGAGCAAGTCAAAATAAGATAAGTATTAATGACGCATACACATTATTGTTTAATAATGAAGATGTCTTGTCAGACGAGGTCAATGAACCAAGTTAAGGCAATGCCGCACACGTTTTTACTACGAGTACGCGAGCTGTTGACTGCAGTGGGAACAATGTCAGTGGTCTTGACATTGTTTTGTCTCCAGTTGGCAGACTGCGTGCAAAAAGTGACCGCTGGAAAGAAATTGGAGCAAGTGATTGTATTATCGATGTAATTGAAAACGGTTATAAATTACCGTTATTTTCACTACCAGCCAAGAAAGTCATGCGCAATAATCGGCCAGCCTTTGAATATAGCGATTTTGTACAACAGGAGATATTAGCTTTGTTAGAAAGAGGCTGTGTTGCTGAGATGTTTTCTGAACCGTCAGTGGTTAACCCACTTACAGTTTCAAACAACAAGAATAAATTACGTTTAGTATTAGACTGCAGATATGTAAATCCATATTTATTTAAATTTAAGTTTTGTTATGAGGATGCCTCAGTGGCCCGACACATATTTAGCAAAGGGGATTTTCTATTCACATTTGACTTACAATCAGCTTACCATCATTTAGAAATATTCCCTGACCACAGGCAATATTTGGGATTCGCTTGGAGCTTCACACTAAAAACTAAAGTGTAAAACTGACACTTTCAAGGTGTTAAACCCATTCTAACTCTTAGGGTTTGATTTTAACACTCAAAGTGCAATGCTTTAAGCACTTAGACATTACAATCGTTAGACATCTGAAACTTGAATGGATGGCACTTCCCATGTGTCTAGCATTGGTGTTTCTTCCAGAATCGTCCATAATTTGATTTGCGCTTGGTGGGTACATAATTAAAAGGACACAACGCAGATGACGCGGATCAGGCTTGAGAGTTCGAGCATGATCCGCGTCATCTGCGTTGTTTCCTTTTAAGTGTCGCGACATTACACTTGTCAAGTGGTATGATTGTAACACCTGTCAAGTTCTGGGATATCTACACTTGAACAAAGTGCTAGTTCAGCACTTAGTAAGTGTTAAATACAGCACTTCAAGTGTAGTTTTTAACACTTTAGTTTTTAGCGTGTTTGGCACAAAAATCCGATTTTTTGTGTTCAATGTTTTACCGTTTGGCATTTCCACCGCGGGGTATATTTTTACGAAAGTCACAAAATGTCTGGTCAAAAATTGGCGTGATGCCAGGTGATGCCGGGATGAGAGTTATCATGTATTTGGACGATGGAATCGGTGGTGGAAAAGACGAAAGTTCGTCGGTTGAGGTATCGGAAAGAGTACATAGTGATTTGATAAAACTGGGTTTTTTTTGGTAGCAGAGCATAAGAGTGTTTGGAATCCAAACAAGTCTATTCAATGGCTGGATATTGTTTGGAACACAAATACTGGCATGATTACTGCTGCAGAAACACGTTTAATAAAGATAATTAATTCAATTGCAGAGCTCATTAAAAAGGCAGCTGTAGATATTCCCGTTGTTGCAGCTAAAGATATGGCTTCATTAATTGGACAAATTGTCTCGATACACTGTACAATGGGGAAGGTCGTATTTTTATTTACCAGAGCAATGTATGCCTGTCTTCTGACAAAAGCCAGTTGGAAGGCTTCGGTGTTGGTAGACGCTGCTGCAAAGGCAGAACTGATGTTTTGGCTGAACAATGTATATAGGCTGGATGGGCGGCCTTTCAAAGGTGAAGCCGAGTTTGATTACACTGTATACAGTGATGCCTCTGGAGGGGGGTATGGAGGATATGTAGTCGGGTTAAACGATTCAGAGGTGTTGGGTTCATGGAGTGAGCTTGAAATGTTGATTAGCTCGACCTGGATAGAAATGGAAGATATTTATAGAATTTTAAAATCTTCTGATGGTGGCCTGGAAGGGCAGAGTGTTAAATGGTATACTGACAATAAGAATGTCGTGAGTATACTACAGAAAGGGAGTATGCAGTCACATATACAAGAAATTGCTACTCATATCTTTAACATTTGTTCACATAAGAGCATTGAGCTGAATCCCGTGTGGATTCCGAGAAGTAATAACTGCAATGCTGATTTGTTGAGTAAAACATCTGACAGTGATGACTGAGAAATTAGTGATGAAATATTTTCCCATTTGGATAATGTTTGGGGAGAACATACGGTCGATAGATTTGCAGCTAATTACAATGCAAAATGTTTGAATTTTAATTCTCGATGGTGGTGCCCAAAAACTAGTGGTGTAGATGCATTTCAGTTTCGATGGGTGGGTCATCGAAATTGGGTTGTACCTCCACCACGGCTGGCTCTCCAGGCGATTGAAAAAATGATCGCGGAAAAGGCTTGGGGCACGCTCGTTGTGCCAATGTGGAAATCTGCGCCATTTTGGCCAGCGTTATATACAGGAAATGAATATAAGATATTTATAAAATCGACGTATGTTTTCCCAGCAAAATCGGTACAGAGGGGTCGAGGAAATAACGGAATCTTTGGTAATGCTAAGAGTATTTTCAACATGATTGCTCTCAAAATCTCATGGTGAACATTTTTTGTTTTAGGTATTGGTTTGAATTACAGGATATTGACCCAGGTGAAGGAGAGTGGTCTCGATGTAAATAGTTTTGACCTCAAGGACTCGGCAAGTAAAACGTCATCATATTTAGTAGCTTCCAAAAGTGATAATACAATCCGTAGTTATTATAATGCTTTTGAAAGATGGAAGTCGTTCATTTCACCTATTGGAGGACAATGCTTACCGGCACAGCCTATTCAAGTTGCGCTTTATATTACTCATTTGATGGACAAAAACTGTTCCCCTAGTGTGGTCCAGAATGCACTTTATGGAATCAAATGGGCACATTTAGTTAACGGTATAGCTGACCCAACGGACAATGCATTCGTTAAAAATCTAGTGAATTCCTCAAAAAGACATTTTTCGAAGCCGAAACAGCGTAAAGACGTCGTAACAATAGACATTATCCAACAATTGTGTGACAAATATAAACATTCAGAGGACTTATCAGTTGTAGGGGACTTAGTAATGATAGTTCTGAGTTTTGCGGGGTTTTTGCGGTATGACGAACTAAGTAACTTATTGTGTCAGGATATCCAAGTGCATGACAGTCATTTATCTCTTACAATCCGTAAAAGTAAAACTGATCAGTTCCGCCTGGGCAACACAGTGGTTATCAGTAAAGGGGAAACAAATGCATGTCCGGTGCAATTATTTAAAAAGTTCTGCAACTTGTCAAATGTTGACATTAACTCAAGTGACTATTTATTTAAACCTATATATAGATCTAAAGATAAATGTGCATTCATACATCCAAAACAAATCCTTGAGCTACTACAGGGCGAGAGAGTTCATTTTAGGTCGCTTACACGAAGGGTCTCTTGGTCTAAATTTAGGTTTACATTCCATGAGATCAGGTGGAGCTACTATAGCTGCCAATGCAGGGGTTAATGGACGCTGTCTAAAAAGACATGGCAGATGGAAGAGTGAGAACACTAAAGATGGATATATTTTAGATTCCCTGGAGGAGAGATTGAAGGTTTCCCAACAATTGGGACTGTGATCAACAATTGTAGATCAAATGAATACACTTATACTATATTCTAAATTCCCGTTCTTTTATATTCTAGCGTGCATGCGGCTAGTTGCAGAATTTTTTCTTAAATTCTTTCCAAAATGGAGTTCATGCAATACTATTATTTTTTCTCGCGTTTCGAAGAATAGCGAGAAAAATTTGCATTGTTGTTTCGACAATGTTGGAATATTGTGTGTAAATGGTTAACAGTAGCGAGATGATGTCCGGAAAGGGCACGGGATAATTGAGGTATTTGATACGGGTTAGTGCTGACGTCACAAAGGGGATCGTCTGGTTTGACTGCCATTCTAGCTGTCCATATCGGAGCGGTTGGACTGAAATTTAGATCTAAAATTTCCCATTTAGCGTTATTTCTATCAGTTCATCAATTGTAAAGGACGGAAGTTGGCGTCCTGTAAATATAGGTCGACTTTACATTGCTCCGATTACAGGTTTCCAGAGGATTTTGCCTTATTAGTTTTATCTCTGGTTTTTCCTGGGCGGTAGGGTTGACCCAATATATATTTACTTATGTCCAAGCACAAAATGGTTGTATAACAGTTGTGTTGTGTAACAGAGATAGCACCAAATGTTTAACAAAATACTATTATTTAAATGTAATAAATGCCAGTCACGCCAACCGACTCTAGCGTGCATGCGGCCAGTTGCAGAATTTTTTCTTAAATTCTTTCCAAAAGGGAGTTCATGCTATACTACCTTTTATTGTTATCGATCCTAACAGCTGATGGGCGTCTGGATTCTGGACCACCCCATAACATTCATAGGCCTAAGGCCACTACTGCTGACCAGTCACCATTCCTGTTCCATGATCAATTTCTACTGCTGTCGCCCGATACTGTAGTCTTCTACCGGTTCCGTAGCCCTGTACGGTTACTATTGACTTGTAGCAATACTACAGACTTGCTGGCTGTCTTTGTCTCGACTGTACCATCGATCCAGTCACATCCGTAGACATAGGCAGACTATGGAAGGAATTCCTTGAGATGGGATTCCGTGCGCATGGAGCAATTACTCTCGTGGATCTTCAGCTCATTTGGCGAGTTGGAAAACACACATATTACCGAAGGGAGATAACTGCGTATGGTCCAAGAGTGGGTTTAAGAGTATGGAGTGATCAGATTGGTTAGTTATTTGCGCTAAGGTGAATTGTTTGGATGACTTGGATAAATGAAATATGACGTATGTTGTTCAAAACACAAGAACAGGAGTATCCGGAATGAGACTAGAACTAGCCAGAACAGGCCAGATAAGCTAACTATAAGTGAAGCTAAATATAAACCCATTGTCCATTCGCCATGTTTGACGTTAATGATATGCAAGCTCAGAGGTCGCTTCGAGTAAACACTTCCATCAGACTGTCATACATGCGATAGAAACAAACAAAATGCTTCGCTTGAAACGAGAAAATATTGATTTATTCGTCAAATAAAATTAATGATTACAGCTATGAACCCCTTCTCATAAGTGAATGGCAAATTCGGCATCATGTTTTTTTGTTGACGAGTGACAAAACAGCAGATAGATTACTCATACGACACACAGATGACTGCGTGAGTGACAATTCAAACTCTGAGTATCCAAACAACCAATCAATACAAATATTTTCAAGCATAACACACAGATGTTTTAGCTGGAAGAGGTTGGGGAGTGGGCGTGGTCCTTAAGTGAAAATCGTCTGCTGGTAGCAGTGTCGCGTGTCTAAATAATATTTTATCCAAACACAGTACATGCCAAAATGAGTTGAAGAATAACTACTACCCTTCTAAACTATAGATATAATGTTTCCTATGGGAAATTACTCTTCTGGCACTGTATTTTTTTTTCTCAAACATTGGAAAATGGATTGATAAGAATCTACATAATCCACACACCTCACTGCCTATCCCTTTACCTAAGAAATTGACTGTTTTTTAAAAAGTTTTATCCAAACAAAATAATGTGATCTATCATCGGAACAAGATTGTTCCCCCGAGGGTCACATGATTCGATTTTCTTGAAGCTTTTTGTGTAAGCTTGAAAAATTTAAATTTAAATTTCCAGTTTTAATGTTATCTGTGGGTAAAGGTTTAAAAAGTAAAGTGCAAAATATACTGTACTAGTAGTATGTCATGTACCCGGACACCTCCTATTTGGATGATCTCGGTGGATGACCTCGGAAGTGACGTCATGTCACGTGACCTAGTTGCGTCATGTTGTGTTGTCATGGTAACCCACGTGAGCGGCTATGTTGTGACGTCATCCCCATGGTGATAGGTGGTGTGAGTGCGCATGCGCAGCGCGTGTTGTTAGGGCGATACGTGTTTTCGTCATCCATTTTGTAAACTGGGGGCCGCCATCTTGGTTTTTATGGTAGCACGTGATTGCTATGTTACCTAAGGCCTACAATAGGAAAGGGGTATGTTCGGGGGTGTGTTCCTTTGTAGAAGAGTAAATCTGATTACCACAAACAACCCGACAATCCCTCCAAATCTCCAAAATCCACCCAAAATTACCGAAATTGACTTTATTTCCCCAATTTATCGGCTTAGCACGTAGTGCTATAGTACTAAGGGGGTACCGGGGTGCGTTCGATTGAACAGGAGTAATGTTCTGGCTTAGAATTCTCCCAGAATTCCGTTTTGGATCCCTATCCCATGACGTTTTTCCCATTAAAAGACACGTTCCTTTGGTCATTACCCAGAATTCTCTGCTTCTATCTATACATGCAATAGTTTACGTCTATCTGGCCATGTTCCTTTGTTCTCTAGTATACTCCAGTAACGTAGAAGAGTCTATTAGTTGGAACAGCTTTCCTTATTATTACTATATTTAGCTATTCTAGTCTATTCTTGTTAGTTCTGACCCTATTCCGTGTACTCTTGTTATTTCATTTATCTAGATCATTTATATAAATTATAACTAACCAAAAGATTGCTTGACTTCCCATAACCTGTACTTAATCGTATAGAGTTATCTCTCCTTATTACAACGAAGTTGTATCAGATTCTCATCACATCTATATCCAATGGCAATATCCCCGGAACCCCAATTTCGGCACCCCTTTTTTGAAAAACATATGACCTTCGGCACCCCTTTTTTGTCATATGTGCTTATGTGAAAAAGCACAATGTGACACAATGTGCCCTAGCACAAAGGCACATGCTTTATGTGCCGATATGTGCTTATGTGAAAAGGCACAATGTGACACAATGTGCTCTATCACATAGTCATATACGGGTATTTGAGGATACCTATAGCCTAGTATTGTATTATTCGATGATACCTACTAGAGAATCCCTTTTTTGTCATATGTGCTTATGTGAAAAAGCACAATGTGACACAATGTGTCCTAGCACAAAGGCACATGCTTTATGTGCCGATATGTGCTTATGTGAAAAGGCACAATGTGACACAATGTGCCCTATCACATAGTCACACACGGGTATTTGAGGATACCTATAGCCTAGTATTGTATTATTTGAGGATACCTATCTAGGATACCTTCTGGAGAATCCCTTTTTGTCATATGTGCTATGTGAAAAAGCACAATGTGACCTAGCACATAAGCACATGCTTTATGTGCCGATATGTGCTTATGTGAAAAGGCACAATGTGACACAAAATGGACGACGGAAACACGTATCACCCTAACAACACGCGCTGAGCATGCGCACTAACACCACGTATCACTATGGAGATGACGTCACAAGATGGCCGCTCACGCAGGTTACCATAACAACACAACATGGCGCCACTGGGTCACGTGGTTATGACGTCACATGAGATCCTGCAATGAGATCCTGCAACCTAGACCTCAAACATACGAGACATACTACTCACTATGCTCTACCTTAAAAAGGAGCGTTGTACAGGAATCCGGAAAAAACCAGGTAGAAACCGAGGATTTAGTGAGATATCCGAGCCAAATAAAGAGTTGTCGGAATGTTTATGGTAATTAAATACATTCTTATACAATAGAACGCGCCTTATGGCACTAAATGCTACTTTTGTAAAGAGGATTCTGGGGATCCGAGCCCATTTCAGTGTTTTTAGGTGTTTTTTGGTGATTTGGGACTGATTGTCGGGCCTCTTTGGGTTATTAGGTATACTCTCATACAAAGGAACTCGCCTTATAGCACACCCTCCGGACATACTCCGCTCGAGTGCATTTAGCTACCACGTGTTACCATAGATGCCAAGATGGAGACCTCCCGTGTGCAAACTGAACGACAGAAACACCTGTCACCCTAACAACTCGCGCTACCCATGCGTGCTAGACCACGTATCACTATGTCGATTACGTCACAAGATGACCGCTTACGCGGACTACCAGGAAAACCAAACATGACGTTACTGGGTCTCGTGACCATAACATCACTTCCTAGATCCAGCACTATGTCCATCGAATGGGTGACGTTTGCGGAGAGGTAGCACCTTTAGAGAAAGGATCTACCGCACTGTTCCTCACCCGATGGGAACAGGATCAACTATCAAGGAAAAGAAGAAGAGTCCACCTACCAAGCGCCGAGATGCATAATGACTGGAAGATTTCCTGAAAAAGAAGAAGGAAGAGAATACGGAGAAGAAGAACGAGAAGACCACCAGCATTTCCTCCAACTCCTGTAACTCCAATCACACGGTGTACCGACTAAACTAAAATATGCTCGGTGTTTACTCGAATTAAAAAAAAACAAATTACCGATTTTCGGTTAAATACCGAAATATCGTGAAGCCCTAACCGCACCCAATATGTCCACACGCATATAAACTGGAGGATGGAGATATTATCAGTGCGGGGGAGGCAGAGACGGAAATTTACTTTTCAAAGCCTCCTGCTCCAATTTCTCCCCTCCCTCTGGATCAGGAATCTTGGGTGTATGCCTGCCGCGGGGCTTTAATTGCAGTCTGGGAAGCAACGTTGTAATTGTTCATAAAACATACAGACAGAATGGACGAAAAACATGATGAGGTGATGGGACAATCAGAAAGATTCTTTCGCGAACTCCGAACGTGAATCTGATCAAATGTCCACAACCTCACCAATCTTGCCAATTATCAGTACATCAAAGTCAACGGCATACAAGAAGAAACAACGCAACACAAAGAAAACATCCAACCGCCCCTAAGAACAACACCTCCGTCTTCAAAGTTTCACCGCCTTTGCCTCCTTGTCACCATGGCTGTGTCAGGCACAGACACACGGAACACCACCAACAGGGCGTCGAAAGGGGTTGCATAACCTTAAGCCGCCCCTGCGCACTCTCGTTCGGGAGAAACATGCATCCTGTAATATTTTCATTTTTCCCATTCTTAATCAAAAAGGTCTCCCAACCAAACCGTTACGGACTTGTCTTTTCACCATCTCCTGGTGGTTGGAGGAGATGGGCCTGCTCGACAGAACTCAATCTCTTCTCTCAATTTTTATTTATTAACCCTTTACCCAAAGCAGACGATACCAAAATTTATTATTTTAAATATCATTTTTTTAAAATTTTTCAAAAAATTTCAACAAAACCATATCATGTGACCCCTCGTTGGAACGAGCTCGACCAGCTCGTTCCAACGAGGGGTCACATGATATGGTTTTGTTGAAATGTTTTGAAAAATAATATTTTTTCAACTGCTGAATTTGGATATTACGCGGGCGGATGCCGGCGATTCGTTGGGTAAAGGGTTAAATGTTCGATTCTTAAGGGGCATTACTTGAATCGTGACCAGGACGAATACCGAGGAGTCGGCGAAACGCACTATACAGTAATACTGAACTATTGTAACGTCCGTCGTCTAGTCGAAACGTACTGCTACTCACAGAGTTGACAACAAGCATGGTTTCTGAAAGTCCGCTACCGTATTCGTAACAGAACGGATAATAAAATAATATTTCCACTCATGGTCAGTCTGCTTCAGATATCCAAGAACAATACTGGGACACGAACATGCTTCCAAACGCAGCGACAGAGCTGCGTGGAACTGAATTCTAAAATCAAAAAACCGAAAAAATAACAATGTACAATGCCGTCTAAAATCAAATATTAAGAAAGATCGCCTTAATACTACACACTATTATTATATAGAAACTGCTCAGTTGTCATTTTACTTGCAAGGTATCATGACACCTGTTTGAATATCATAGAATTACGCGATTGTTTTTCGATAAAAAATCGTGGTATCGCGTGATGTGCGCTTGTCCATCGGCCGTGGAACCTCTTTTCAATAAAAAATGCAGATAGTGTTGACCTTCTCCAAATGCAACCCTGTCGCTGCATCATAAAGTGCTTTGAGCGTCTAGCTTTGTTCTTGGATATCTGAAGCACATTTGGCCACGAACTGTTCTCCGGAAATATTATTTCATTATCAGTTCTGCAGGCCTGCAATCTAGAAAATCAAGGAGTGCAAAACAATTGCCCTCCTTAGATTGCTTGGGCGTGCAATTGCACCTGAAATTTTCAATGCAAAATCTTCTGTGCTATTTTTTTTTTCTCTTCAAGGTATTAATATTGTGACTGAAAAATTGTACTATATTCAGCTACATGGTGGAAAACTTGGCACACACATCTTCTCATTATTAAAAATGTTGCATTCTGTTCTTGTGTGTCTGTGTCTTCTACACTCAAAATGTATCGAAATGCGACACAGAATGGGCCATGAATTATTGCGAATGAATACAACATTGACAAATCGTCCCCTGAGTTAAAATGTGTTCTCTGTGCCATTAGGCACAGAGAACACATTGGAACTCAGGGAACGAAATGATAATCGATTTTAATGGTAGTCCCAAACAGGTCGGGCATTCCAGGAAATCAAGGGCTGCAAAAAATTGCCCTCCTCAATATTTTCTAGGCGTGCAGAGGGAGTGCAGCGCTCCTGTACTCCTAAAGAATGCCAGGCCTGGTTCTGGTGCGAACTACGAATACGGTAGCAGCCGTCAAGGAACCATCGGTGCCTTCTCTGAACTCTGTTGGTTGATCGCCTTTTTTTCGTGTTCTATAATTCACACCCTCATTTTGGATGTATAATTTGAGTATATTTAATTTGAATTTAATTTGAATTTATGGAATATCTGAGGTGGGAATTTCAAAGTAAACAAATTTCCCGTACTTATATATGGGATCTTAACGTAATTTCGAGTCACGTGATTTCATTCTTCAAAATTTAGATAAAGAGAAATTTCCTTGTTTTCTTCCATTCAAATATCCTGTTTCCACGTTTGTTTTACCATTTTCCATGTACATCACATGTCAAATATTTACGATGTTCTTCATTGTTTCATTTGACAGTTTTTCCCGCCGTTTCAATTCAAAATAATAGAGTCGCAGTTTACATTTGCACAGTTCATTCTATGGAACGCCGTGAGATCCAAATGAATAATTTTGCTTCTTTGTTGAAGTTCCTTCTCACAGTCACAGAATTTTTCTTTCTGCTGGCTGGTTGTTTCAAACTCAGTTGGTTTTATTGTTTTTCTTTTCGCAGACAGTTTTCGATTTCGTTCTTGGTAATGGGCTAGAAATCAGAAACTATTTTGAAACTTGTTTTCATATAATTTCTGTGAAATTATTTTGACCAATCTCAGTTATGTTCCATGTTCCTTGTACAAATTTTGATCAGGATAATGTGTTGGATTTACCACTCTGAATTTATTTTTTTTCTTCACATATTTTGGCACTAGAAAAATCGATAACAACAAAACCTTGGTAAAACCAATATAAAAAAAGTATTGGCAAAGCAAAGTCAGAAAAATGAGTAAAATGCTTTCTAGAAATGACAGATCTGAATAGGGTGATGATGATGATGATGATGATGATATGTTTATTTACCAATATACAAAAATACAGAATGATAAATATATACGTATGGTTACATCATAACAGGGTTCTCGTATACAATAATATTATTTCAGATGTACATAGATAATGGGATATAACAATTTTTGTATACCGGCAGGGAAAGGCATAGGCAGATTGGCTGTCTTCCCGCCTTTCCCTCTGACAGAAAAGAGAAAACTACAGAATGACGGAAGAAACTCGAAGAAGAAAATGATTTAAAAGTGCAACAATGTTATTTCTGTTTTAGCTCCAACAGACAGGGTTACTCCGCGACATTTGCACAAGAGAATGTTGGGTGGACGGTATCAATTACAGCACGGTACTCTTGAAACGGTCTCAAAAATTTTATCGGTTAACTGATCCGAAGCTCGGTTGATTTTTATGAGAATAACAGCTTTAAAGTTTTGGAACAGTTGAGACCAAATCAGGAGACCGGAAAGGACGAGAATACCAGACCAGTGATTGATATTAGCTTTGATTGATATTTGGACTGATTGGCTTGCTAAAGGCATGGCTATCATTAAAGAAGCTTATACTAGTTCTGATAACAGTACAGCCGCCGTGGACTGGACACTTTCCACGGATGGCCAATATTTCCAAGGACGCAGTATTAGATTCCAAACACCAATTACTGGAATAATCATCGAAAATTTAATTAATGAAGCACAACCCCGTGCTTCATTAATTAAAATTTCGCTGACTATAATTTGTATTACCTGGTAAACGCATGTGTAGAGATTTGTCAATCACTGCCCACGCGTGGATTACGACCTGTCCACAGCGACTGTACTGTAAGCAAGACAAAATGCCATTCCAGCTAATTACAGTTAAAAGTAGAAGTCCTGTCATGAAATGCGCACAAATATCACGTGGATCTGCGCGTTAATCTACGCGTTATGACCGTAGTAAGGCTATAAAAAATTCTGTACATATGGCCTGTGCACGAGCAATGTTTCAGCCAATGGACCTCCGGGTAACCCAGAGGTCCATTGGCAGAAACATTGCCTGTGTTTGCTATGAGAAACCAGGAGAACCTGCCGTGCTTTGGATGCCATTCGTTATGGCAATTGCGTGCAATTCCTACGCGCAATTAAGCCCAGATAAACGCACAATTAGTGACAGGACTTCTAGTTTTAACTGTAGATTGGGAGAACTGTTAACGGCAAGGGAGGAGAATTCAAACTTGAAACTTAACGCTGCTTTAGCACAAAGTGTGGTCTTGCAAAATCAGACCGAAAATTAAGGAAAAAATCAGACGTGCTCAATTACGAGACTGCGAAATACAGTACGTGGAGAGTGTATTATCACTAAATCACCCGCAGAGTGGAGATTCCACCCAAGCAATAATTGCAAATTTGTTGCAAAGCATAACCAGCACAAGCAAAGTTTCAGCCAATGGACTTCCGGGTTAAACCCGGAGGTCCATTGGCTGAAACATTGCGTGTGTTTTTTGTCGATATGTACAAAATTTGAAATTTATAGTTTGGGTGATATCTCCACTCCGCGGGTGATTTAGTTACATCCCACTCTCCACGTATTGTATCTTGATAGAAAGCTAAGAGATTTGTCGCATGATTGTGAAAAGATTTGTAAATTTATGGAATCTGATCAGCTTGATAAATCTAGTGAAACAAAATTTGAAATAGATTCCTCCCAAAATCAAAATTATGGTCAGTCTCAAGATTTTCATATCAACAAAATCTTAAGTGTGATGCCACGTGGTGGTCAATATAAAAGACCATCAGTAGGAGGTACTCCCCCCCCCCCCCCCCAAAAAAAAAGCAACCAACAAAAAAAAAAAACATTCGCACTCACCACTGCAGCAAACTTACACGTCTGACACATTGTCCAAACATAATACACACAGTAGGTCTTCGAGGAGGTATTCACAAAAACACAAATATTCATATACTTATAGCGCGTATAATAATTCAATGACCTCTTTTTCTTCCTTGGATTCTTGCGAATCCTCTTCTGATTCTGAATGCCACCAAAAAGGTATCGATGTCAAACCAGATACAGAACGAGAAGTCCACAGTCGCCTAAAATGTCGATCTTATCTGGCAATGATTCTCTCAAATGGGAACATTTCATTATCAAATTTGAGAAGACTGCAGACAGAAAATATTGGAACAGAAGGGAAAAAACTAGATAGATTGTTTGAGTTTCTCTCTAGTACTGGTTTAGAGTATGTCAATGCACTTCATTTAGGCAGGCACAGAAGCTTTGGTTTCTGCTAGAAGGCTAATACAGTTTATCAAACAGTATAGGGAAGAGGACCTTGAGGAATTTTCTCAAAGGGGTTTTACACTGACTTTGGATGGGTATAAACATGCCAGTAAGAACACAATAAATCATAGTTCTACTGAAGCATTTCTTCGTGGTTGCAGAGGAAGCTGCGACGGTGGCAACATAGAAAGACCCACCCAGTATTAATAAAGCCTTGAAGTATGTTTCAACTTCAGAAGTAAATCAGTAAATAATTTTTGGTCATATCTGTCCAAGTTACATTTAAAGACATGTGTCTGTCTCTGAGGTAGATCAACAACCTGTTAAACATGACGATTTGCCAAGCATCCAAAGAAAAACCTTGAGAAAGAGGTTGTTGAACTTACAGATGGTTCATAATCTGCCCATTAATGTTTTTAAAAGGCCAAAGTTTAATACAATGGGAAGTCAGGTTGCACGTCTCAATCCGCCTTACAATAACAGTAACACTTTTAGTAAATCCTACTCTAGGACTGGTTCGAATAGCCCCTCAAAAAGACAAACCAAATCTCAGGAATTCACACAAAATTCCACACCTTTTAGTTTTAAGGCTTTCAGTAATTTCAAAAGTTCTTGGTCCCCTCACCCAACCAAAATTCTAGGAGTTTCACCACAAAAATAAACAATTCATACAAGCCAGGTACTCTCCAAGTACGCATGTCCAGTGGGTCAGATAATATCGAAACTGGTATAGCCCCTATGAATAATGGTGTTTTAAATGCCAGTGGACTAAGCAGTTTGGCCCACTCTTGGTCCAAAACAAGGGAGACCATGCAAACTGGTCTAGAAATACATTTTGTGTAAATAAAACTTCAAACATACACCTAAATCGGTTGGGTTAAAAATCAACCCAAATCGACTGGGTTGAGTGAATATGAACCCAATTTGGGTTCATATTCACTCAACCCAGTCGATTTGGGTTGATTTTTAACCCAACCGATTTTAGAGTGTATCCTGTAGAGAAAATGGTTACACATAGGGTTTTACTGCACCAGTCCTGTAGTTAAGATTGAATTGACTAACCACCCGGCTTCAGCAAAGATGGGTACTCTGGCTATGCTTACCATAGTTAGAAAAACGTTTTTTTTCCTAA
This sequence comes from Pictodentalium vernedei, assembly GCA_031216915.1. Lineage (NCBI taxonomy): Eukaryota > Metazoa > Mollusca > Scaphopoda > Dentaliida > Dentaliidae > Pictodentalium > Pictodentalium vernedei. Next base: position 27,428,172 of record CM062289.1, read on the forward strand.
AATTGCCACTACAAACAAACCATTTAAATTTGTCAACCGCAAGGAGATCCATACTACAGTTTGGGGAAACTCTATGAAAACGTACATATTAAAACAGGACAACAAACCTTGTTTCTCTGGTATATCTGTTTTGGTCCTGTTATTGACTCAGCAATTCTTGGTCTTGTTTTTCTCAGCAGAAAACCAGTGCATTGTAAATGTGATGAATATTATTTATTTATTTATTGGTCTTTAAGGTCACATATTTATGCACAATGGCTTATCATGACCTGACAGTTTTACGAGTGGAGGAAGCCAGAGTACCCGGAGAGAACCACCGCGCAACGGCGAGCAACTGTCAGCTCCCCAACATACCAACTCCACACAAGCAGGGTTAGCATTGGTTGAAGACAGGGGTACCATCGACGTGTAGTACGCCTTAGTACACAACGCCATCGTGCCCCCACGTGGGTAATGGGGGTGAAGTGTCTTGCCCAAGGACACAACGCGGTTGCCACAGGTGGGATTCGAACCGAGGATCTCTCGACTTGCAGCCTGCACCTCTACCTACTGAGCCACCGCGCCCCCTAATGTGATGAATAGCACTGTCATTAGAAATAAAAGGGCTTCCTTTAAACGGAATGGAGAAAATACGAGCAAGATATCCAAGGTCTCGGTTGCTAAAAGCCTTACTGTTCCTCCAATAGTACCAGCAGCATTCCCATCAGTTTATCTGAGGCCTTTCATGGAAATTTGACTTTTGCACCTTGTGTGTTCCATTAGCAAACACTGATGCCGTAGGCTGCCTCTCCAGAAGATTTAGAGGGGACCTATTTGGAGGTAGTTACTGAGGTCAAAATGGGGCCATTTGAATGTTTCGCCAAAACTGAAAAAGAAGTCCCTTCCTTTGAGGAAAAAATTAACTCGTAAGGGCGATTTTTCGGTCCAAGGCATAATTTCTTCCCATTTTTCTCTTATTATAAGGGAGCTATCCCTTTGGCATTGAGGATAAAATAATGACTGCAGTCTGCAGCCAGATGAATGCAGACTGCAGTCATTATTTTATCCTCCCTGTGTATTGACACTGGACTGACCCATCTGACTGTAAGTGTACACAAAGGCGATACCATTCTAAGAAACGAGGGTTCAAATTGTTCAAAAGGTCAGCTATTGGTCATGATACTGATCAACGTTTCTTGTTTGGTAATCTCCTCATTTAGTGTCAAGATATTTTTGCAAGGCACTATTTCGACCTTGGTTGCTTCACTTGAATTTCACATGACATCGATACAGGAACTGTTTCTTCTGTTAAGCATAAACTAAGGGAGGACTCCAATCGGTTTCAAGGAGCAGGCAAAACAGCATCAAGACAATCTTCTTGCATCTGGAGCAATAAGACCTTTTATTATACGCTAGCTTGTGAATTATCGCAAAGTATCTAAAAGATATTTCTCAATATCTATCAACTCAATAGATATCCAGATATATTCCTCAGTAGCTTCCTAACTGATGTCATACTATGTCGCATTATGTCGCCTTGAAAGAACGATCAGCTGATTTTTGTTATTGTTTTGAAACGTACACATTTGGGGTCGAATTGTGCTGAATATTGTGCAATAAAATGTCTCATAGCATCTAATAAAAAAGAAATCTACTCTGTTTTAGTCAGTATCAGGAATTATCTCATGAGATGGACCTGAAAGTTTTATTTTTCACCATCGCTTGTGCGTATGAAAAATAATATTTTCAGGTCCACATGATGAATTTTGTCAGTAGCTTCCAAAATGACATCATGCTTCAGTGTATGATGTTGCCTTGAATGTCGCCTTGAAGGAACGATCGGGATATCTTTGTTATTGCCGTGAAACTGTTTGCATTCGAATTGGGCTGAATCTTGCGCAGTAAGATGTCCCGTAGCATATAATAAAAAGAAAATCTACGCTATTTTGTGAATATCGGGAATTATCTCATTCGTGTCGACCTGAACGTACGATTTTTCACTCGCGCAAACGCTCATGAAAAATAAAATGTTCAGGTCCACACTCATGAGATAATTCCTGATATTTACTAAAATAGCATAGATATCCTCTATATTTTCCATGTAAATATTCTATATAAAAATTATGTATTATTATTGCAGAGGAACCCACTTAATTTGATATCTCTTAATTGTATATCCCTGTTAATTGAATATAATTTCCCAACACAAAACCATTTACCATACCTCCAATACAAATTTGACCTGTTTATTGAATATATGTTATAGAGTAACCTCCTGTTAATTGAATAAAAAATCTTGTAACATGTCGAGAAATTACCCTGACTCTCCCCAGTTTTCCTTTGATTACAGACCTATTTGGCCTCAGTACATCCAATACAGGCATTTAATCTATTATATCCTGTTTGACAGAGCTCATGGAGCTCTGTCAAACAAGATATAATAGAATAAATGCTAAGTTTATCTCTAGAATACAGGAAAGTGATGCAAGCCCTGTTAATTGAATAATTCTTGTTAACTGAATAATTTTCATTGCAAGTGGCTTTTCAATTAACAGGGTAAGGAAAAAAAGATGGGCCTGTTCGGTGGTGCGAAGATTTTAGAGCTCCCAATAACAAAACTGTCAAAGATTTTTTTTCCACTGCGCAACATAGAAGATGGTCTTGATACACTGTATGGAAAGAATTGTTCAGTACTTGCGTATTGTCCTCTGGTTATTACCATTTACCATTATCGGAGGATGCAATGGAAAAGACCTCTTTCGTTCCTCGCTACGGAATATTTGAGCCCACTCGAGTGGTTTTTAGGCTATGTAATGCTCTGTTCCCGTTCCTGGGAGCGGCAGGAGCTTGTGCATCGTGTGTTTACTTGGCAGGAGGTGTTGGTCTATTTAGATGATGTTATCATTTGAGGAAAAAGACTTGTCGATTCTTTTAACTTGGAAACTGTTTTCTTAAGGTTTAGAAAGCACCATCTAAAACTAAGGCCTAAAACTGTGAGCTGTTCAAATGAGAAGTGGAATTTCTAGGTTAAAAGGTTTACAAGCAAGGTATTCCCGTAGCTCAAAGATAGAAGCTGATTTGAAATGGCCCGCTCCAATTAATCAAACCGAAGTAACAAACTTTTTTAGGATTTGTTAATTACCACCGGGATTATATTTCATTTTTTTCTGATATCACCAGGGGGAGGCCACCAAAAATTTGCAAGACGTGACGTGGGGGTGGGTGAGTCTCTTGAGTGCGCCAAAAATGTGCATTTCCAACTTGTGCAATTTTTTGAATTTTTTAAAAATATATCAGCTAATATATACCACCATTTGTGAAATTATGAAAAACCCCTAAAGACAGCTGTGCCTACTACGTCTATAAGCTTATTTTGGATTTTAATGGGAGAGTGGGGGTGGGTGTCTGAGAACGGTAGTAGAAAATTTCCATGTAGTGGGTGGGTGGGTGTAAAAAGGAGCCGAATAAAAAATAGGACGTCACGTCTTGCAAATTTTAGTGCCCCCCCCCCCCCCCCCCCCTGATATCACTAGTGTTTTATATGATCTTCCTCACTCAAATGGGAATTTTCTCTGGGAAGAGGTTCATCAACAAGCTTTTGGTACTTTGAAAACTCTCCTTACAAGCACTGTTATCTTGTTTTATCATATGACTCGCCCGTTTTGGTCACTTTAAAACATTTGATATTTTGTTTTCATATTAATCAGTGATAAATAAAGCCTTCCGTCAATTTCATTGGTCAATTTCAAAACTAGACAATTTAAGTGGCTGAACAAAATACAACTGGGCCATATTTTCATAATTTGCATAATTAGAGTTGGAAGCTTTCATTAGTCAATTTCAAAACAGGACAATTTGATTGGCTAAACAAAATACAACTGGGTCGTATTTGCATAATTTCAGTAGGGAGAATTTACGTTATCTGTCCTATTGGGGGTGGGTAATATTGTATTAATCTTTTACCTACAAAAAAACGCCATTCATTTTTTTTATATTTTCACTTTTTGCTTCCAAAACTTAGGTTATGACCCCTCATTGGAACGAGCTCGACGAGCTCGTTCCAATGAGGGGTCATAACTTATGTTTTGAAGCAAAAAATGAAATTGTTTTAATAACACGAGGATGATTTTTCCAAGTGCCGTCTGCAACTCAAGTTAGGTGATGGGTTAAAAGGGTCATACTAAGTGGCTAATTTGTGAGTGTGTGTGTCATATGATAAATAGAATATGAAATGAGTGTTTTTCTCATATAATATTTATGAAACTCGTCCGAATTCTTAGACTCGTTTCATAAATATTATATGAGAAAACACTCATTCCATATCCTCTATTTATCCTTCTCCCACTTGCTTGTTCATTCTAGATACCGATGCTTCTGGTAAGGTTATTGGGGACAAATTGTCTCAGATACAGGGTACTGAACTTAAAGTGATTTGTTATCCTAGTAATTCCTTACTGAAGTCTCAGAGAAAGTATTGTACAACCTGTAAAGCGTTGTTATCTGTGGTCAAAGTTTGTCACAAGCTTCACCATTCCCTTTCAGGAATACCTTTTGTTTTACGAACTGATCATGGAAATTTGGTTTGTCTTCCGAGATTGCAGATTGAAGGTTAGTTAGCTTGCTGGTTGGAGGAGTTATCCCAGTTTGACATCAAGATTGTTCACAGGAACGAGAAGAAACCTGTAAATGCCGACGGTTTATCCAGAATGCCATTTGAGTTAAAATTTTGTGATTGTTATAATTCTGGGGTTTCATTGGAAAGCCTTCCCTTTAAGGGTTGTGAATATTGAATGCGTGTTCATTCTCAGTGGTCACGTTTTAATGGTGATGCTGATGAGGTTATTCCTCTATTTATTAGGAGTATAACTCTATTGATGATTAACATGGCACTAACGACACATGTTTTAATTCATATTCTATTAATCAGTTAACATCCCATCAGTTAGAATATCCAGTAATTAGTAAAATCATCAGTTGTAAACAGGGATGTGGCGACAGGGTGGTGGTGGTGGTGGGGGGGGGGTTGTCTCACCTCCCCCTCCCCCCAGCTAGGGGTATATTTTTTTTCAATAGTTGGAAATTCCGAGGTCAAAAATCAAATAGTTGGAAATTCAATAAATTAACATTGTTCATGAAAAATATTAAAATTCCAACTAATGATAAGAAATTTTGATCTTTTATTTCCAACTGGAAACTTGAGTTTCAAATTTCCTACTCCAAAATTGACATGTCCTCAAAATTTCGACTCTGACATCAATCCGGTAAATTTTCTGACCCAGACACATTATAAATGATGCTTTTTCCATTTCAGGACTAGTGAAAATTTTCAGAAGGGTTCATAACCCTTTACCCAACGCAGACGATTTCAAAATTCATTATTTTAAATATCATTTTTTTAATTTTTTTTAAAAATTTCAACAAAACTATATCATGTGACCCCTCTTTGGAACGAGCTCGACGAGCTCGTTCCAAAGAGGGGTCACATGATATGGTTTTGTTGAAATTTTTCGAACAATAATATTTTTTCAGAAGCTGTATTTGCATATTACGTGGGCGGATGCGGGCGATTCGTTGGGTAAAGGGTTAAAAGATATCACCCAGCGCTGCAGTGTAACCACCTATCGAAACCACTCACAGTTGGAATTTACACCGGTGGCACCCCCAGCTGAAACCCTCTAGCCACATCCCTGGTTGGAAAGAAAATGATTTTTCACCAACTCATTCTATTGTTATGTGACCCAGAAGTTGAAGCTCTCTACAGTTGGATTTAAAAGATCAGGTGCTGTACAAAACGAGAACATGGCAACTGTTGTCTCTTAGTTCTAGTTGTTCGACCTTCATAAAGGCATACATGTTTGTATGTGAATCATGATGTTAAATCTAATGGGCATTTGGGGCGAGACAAAACTTTGGCTAAATTAAATATCACCATTTCTATTGGCCAAACATTTCACGAAATTGTGAGGATTATATAAGATCATACAGTGTTTGCAGTGTCAATAAGAAGAATACTGTAAAACAAAGGCTACAAAAAGTATCAAAGTCGTGCCTAGGCGTTTCACACAAACTACACGCTTACGAGAAAATTTGTTTTAAAACAACTTACCCCGATACACCCTACTCTCTGTGGCCAAGCCACAGAGAGTAGGGTGTAACGGGGTAAGTGAAGTCGCCCTATCTTATTAAAATTTTCTAGTCACAAATGAGAAATAGTCCCTCAACTAGAACTTCAGTTTTTGAGGAGGTGCGTTCGCACCCGTCGCACTTCCGCCTGGATTGTATATAACAGCGTAAGTCGTGTTCCATGGAAAATTCTCTGAGAATAAAAGACTTATATGACTGGTGATGTCATAGTGCTGAATTACCGATGTGTAATGAGAGACACTATGCCGTCAATGCAGCAAACGTCATTGGTTTTTGTGCCGGTGTAAAAGGAATGGAAGTCCGTAGGAACGTTAGTTAGTCCCTCTGGACTATTATTCCGCGGAATTATAGTCCTAGGTCTAACATTTCTAGGACGGACTACTATTCCTAGAAATGTTAGACCTAGGACTATAATTCCGCGGAATAATAGTCCAGAGGGACTAACGTTCCTACGGACTTCCATTCCTTTTACACCGGCATTTATGGTTGTTAGTTGTAACTGCGGGCAACGATAAGGGAGTCTGTTGCGTGTATAAACATTTCGTTTGTTGAATGGGTCTCATCAGGCAGTTTGAACAGAATTATCGTCACTCCCGACCTGCTGTAATAGGATGGTTGTATCAAATTGTTTTGTGTTTCTGGGAGCTGTCAGGTTCAATCGTTGTCGGTGTATCCAGGGCCACCGAGAGCGAGGACGGGCCCAGGTGGGAATGTGTAGAACGAGCGTTACGGGCCCTGTGAACGCCGAAGGAGCATTCCCCTGACTTTTCTTTACAATATCTACTCAGTTATTTGCTTATAATTTGGGTAATTTTTTACCTGTATTTCTGTGGGTATGGTGCATTTTTTTCTGCAAAGATAATCGTAACCACCAGGATGCAGGAAATACCGCGGGAAAAAAAACAAACATGAACAAGAGTTTTTGTATATGAATAAACCTGGTTAGTAATGCAACTACGTACTCTTGCCACTTCCACCAGGGTCGGAGTCCAGTACCAAAAGCCTTCCCACGATTTTCAGCTCAGACGTTTCGATAGGCCAAATACACTTTTTAAAACCCCAAAAGTCGCTCTGTGGTGTGTCCTTTGGCAGGGCGCTTGGTCCCCATTTCCAACTTAGGGCCACTTCACTAATAGCATATTCAGAGATTCTGCTACATTCGAAGCCATTTCGGGGTTGCCAGTGGAGAAGATACTCCTGGAATCTGATGCTCCGTATCTATCGCCTCTTCGCAACTGCCCAGTAAACACACCCTGGATGATCATGACTGGTATTAGGTGTCTTAGTAAACTTAAGAATGTGCCCACGTCTGTTTTGTTTGCTTTAGCCAACCAAAAACACGTGTCATTTAGAAAGCATTGATTTGTGCTAATCTGACAACTATTTGTACAGCTGTAGATGCAGGTATGCATTCGGATGTATGCATCTGTATGCATATATGCATAAACAACTATTATATATTTGTCAAAATGTAAATTTGTATAAATGTTTATCGGATTTATGTCAGGCGGCCGGAAGTTCTATGCTTTCGGATCTCCTGGTTCGTGTAAATTATGATCAGGGAAGTTAGCACAAATAATTAAAATTGCTCATAAGAGCTTTGACACACAGGTTGATGTTTAGATGGAGTACTGTATAGTAGCAAACAGTTACGTCACCACATAATAATATGAAAAATTCGTTAAAGTCTCCCATTCACTTCATTAACCCTTTATCTAACATGAAAAGCAGACGACACTTGCAAACAAAATTCTTGAATTCTCGGAGAGCCCTTTCCAACAATTAATCAGATGGTACAGTACGTGGAGAGTGGATTGCAACTAAATCACCCGCAAAGTGGAGTTATCACCCAAACTATAACTTTCAAATTTTGTATATATCGACTAAAAACACAAGCAACATTTCAGCCAATGGACCTCCGGGTTTAACCCGGAGGTCCATTGGCTGACACTTTGCTTGTGCTTGTTATGCTTTGCAACAAATTTGCAATTATTGCTTGGGTGGAATCTCCACTCTGCGGGTGATTTAGTGATAATACACTCTCCATGTACTGTAGGTTTGATCTGCGCATACCAGAACGTACAGATAATCATCATAAAATAGCTGACAATAGTCGCTTTAGACAGCGTAAGTGGTAAGGGCGTTCACTGCATGACTCCCTATGCAAGGTATAATATTCTTCAAGACTTAAGAAGCATGGTTAACAATTTTTGTCATTGGTAGCGATTTACAGGAATGTTAATTTTTTGAAGTCGACAGAAAACAGAAGCTTCATACAAAAAAGAACTTTCGAAATGTTAGCGAAGTTGTATCATCCATGTGAGCATCATTTCACGAGCTCAGGGCATTTTCTCTGTCTAAAATACAGAATGGGATTTTTACAATTTTCCCCAATCAGTTTGAACTTTTGATTATTGTTCTCCGTTTAAACCCATTTAAAAACAAGAAAACTGCGCTTTCACCATCTTTTTGATGTTCTGTAACTTGTTTCTGTTCATTATATCAACAGTATGTGTATCGTGACATAAAACACAAATATTATCCTTTCCAATCATATAACAGTCTAGAAGGTTAGATTTGCTAATTCGTTTCCTGGGAAGAACTGAAACTTGCAATTTATTGTTAAAAAACATTTGCCAAAGAAAGAGGCAAATTCGACAGTTACATAGTTGCTTCTAATTAGCATGTCATAAAAAACAAGTTTCCTGTTGTAACATTTAATAAACAAAAACAAGAGACATCTCCGAGAGCTATATGTTATTTTCGTTTATTAAAAGCTATATTTTCTTCTGATGTCATAGATGCTTTCTCAATAATTACACACTTCTTTGAAGTCGTTTTTCATGACGGGATAAGTCAGGGATGAATAATTTTGTTGATGGGGGGGGGGGGGGGGGGGAGGGGGGTATCATTTCACTGACTATTCCCCATCACAAATGTACAGCTGTGGCATCACCTCCAAACCCACCATGGATTATACTCCCAAAAATCTAATGGGTTCTCTTGCTACAAACGATTAGCCGTACTTTCATATTGCACACAGCTAAAAAAAAAAACAGTATAAAATTGAAGATGTGACGATTATTAGTAATTAGTGAAATAACAGCATTTACATAATATCAAAATAGTTTATTCGTGGATATAGCACGGTGTTCAAAACACAGGATTAGTACGTGCAATCGTACCAGCCGAAATCAGTCCAAAAATGAACAGTTCGGCATCTGCATCCAGTGAAATTGTCAACTAAGACAACTAACCCCCACCTCACTAATCAATAGATATTGTTACCATTATGTGGATGTACAAAATATGTATCCGAGTCTCGCTCCGGGTTCTAAGGGTAGATCACGACGAGTCGTGATCTACCCTTAGAAACCCGGAGAGATTGGGGATAAGTCAAGAATGTAGACGAATATATAACGAACTATTTATTCGTACGGTTGAACAAAAAGAAAAAAAAATGGAACTCACGCGAAAGGAACGTGCTTGTATCCGACCCCCTGATACAAACATCTGTATCAGGGTGTCGGATATACGACAGTTGCGGAGACAAAATACATGTTGATTGTAAGATAAAACGACTTCCCAATTCGGAAACCTTTTGAATTTTCCTGTCATCAGCATAAATTTGAAGTGATGGCTGAGAACAACTTGGTGTAAAAGAGAACAGTAGATGTGAAATTCCTATTATGGTATAGTCTGTTCAGATATTATTCTACATACAATATTACAAACACAAACCATAATTATAAATGTTTATTTGTGTATGTATATTTGAATAACAATAGAGAAATCATTACGTGTACACTCCATATAAAAAAATTATTCCAATGTCGACTGAGTGCGTTATGTATGATTATATAACAGCAGTTATTTACTCATTAATCAGTGTTGACTGGGAAAACACCTCGCAATTTACATAATAAGTTTTCTTCACTAAATCCTTTTTCTGTGCCTGAAATATTTTTGGAGAGAATTTTCTGGATCAAAAGAATCCTTTAAATGTGAAAATCGGTCCAATAATTCACGTTTTGTGTTCTAATAAATTTTTTTAAAAAATGTGAATTTTGACGATCCCGTGAAGCAATGTGGCTCTTCCATCTATTGGATTTACATGATATGAAATAGTCTGAACTCGCTTAATCGAGGTCATTGTTGTTGAAAAATACATTCTGATTCTCAACCGAAATGGACGGGTACAGATAACTACACATTTTTCTTTTTGAACATACTGGCAATTTATCTGCTTTTCGCCCGGGATATAACATGATAATCCCCCCAAATGTAAAAATTAAAACACATTTTTTATTCTATCTGACAGCCGCTATGGAACCCCAAACCCGGGGGGAGATTATCTTCAAAACACGGATCAGATCCAATTTGGGTAAACCCGATCCATGCTTCTCTCATCTTTTTCCTGGAGCTACTTCAAAACACGGTATCATAATTCAACTCGGGACCATTCCGATCGATGAAGTGTGTCCCCACGAGAACGAAATGACGCCACCCAGGAATACATTACTTGAGTTTATGGTCATGAGAACAACGTTGTGACATCTTATTCAACCCGGGGAATCGGTCATATCAGCGGTGACTGATATTGGTGATAAAACGAGTTTTGGCTCCCATTCTTTTTTTTTTGGAGGGGGAGGGGGGCTGATTTTGAAAAGATTAGGGCCAAAACGCATGCTCTATTCAATTCGGCGAAACTCAAACCGTTCTCACCCTAACTCGGTGGTCGTGTTGCGGCATCATACTATGATGTGGATAATGAAACAGTCCACCAATAATATTAGCAACAAATAATAAAAAATAAATAAAGCTTGATGAGACGCGTGTTATGTCATAGCTAATATTATTGGACTACTTGATCAAGACATCGTGTTAAGCACTAAATATACAAAGTTTCAACTAATGAAGTCTCTTATTTGTAGCTAATATCATTGGACTCGAGACCGCGCAAGCACTAACTTTCAGGAGATTTTAAAAATGTTTCCTGTGAATATTTTTATATTTGGGGGATGTGATATGATGAAACATAGCAAGTGTTTCGTTTCTTTTAACATTTTCTTGGGGATTAACAACAAACAAAGGATTTAATTTAACACGCCACTGAACAGAAGTAACTAATTGAGCATAATTGTATACTGGTATGTCATATGTTCAACACCTTTTCTAAGGCTAATTTACTTATTAATCTGTCAAAGGGCCGAAGCATTTGAAGCATCTATTGAAAAGAAACCCATGCTAGCTGGGGAGAATTATTATTACCAAAACACCAACATACAGACGACAGCGTCTGGCCAAAATGTTATCAGTCTACCCAGTTTCCAGCCACGAAAATAAACATACTATTTCCAAGAAAAAACGTACCAAATGCTAGGAAGATAAATCCGGTGATCCAATAGTCTCCACCCGCCTACAGGACCAGGTGGCACTTGCAAGATAAATTCTTTAATAACAACTAAAAATTTGAATTTTTTTGTCTCAAAACAGAGCTTGGGACCCCTCAATGGAAAGACTCAAAATCCACTAGCTCGTTCCAATGAAGGGTCATAAGCTATGTTTTTGAAACAAAAACTTAAACATAATAAAATTTGAATGCAGATTTTTGTATAGCCTGAGTGCTCGCCAAATTCGGCCATTGGCGTTGTGAATTTAGTGAATTTCCATATTTTGTTTCAGTCACATAGTTTATGGCCCCTCATTGGAATGCTCCCCTCCCCCGTTAATGAGGGCCACAAGCTGTAAAAAAAGGAAAATATATAAAATTTTAAGGGAGAATTTTTCCAGGCGCGGCGGATCAGATTTAAAAGTGGAGAGATTATACTGTCGATCGTTGACTCACGGGAGGCGTGAATACGCCATGGTTACGGGGGTGGGGTGGGGTGGGGGGATAGAGACAGAGAGAGAGAGAGTTTGTGTGTGTGTGTGTTATGGACGTGGGAAGCAAATGTGGGCAAAATCTGTGTTTAAGGGGCAAATACCTACCCCTCCCCTGGCCCCCAGTGACGCCACCAATTTTTCATGCCTTTTTCAGATATTGGAAGTTGACAAGAAAATCCCATTGTGGGTGCCTTCCACTTCCTAAAATACACTATAAATTTGTTTACCGTAGGCCATGATTCGTATGTCTCTTCTTCTAAAATTTCATGATTCCGAAGACTGAACGTAATTTGAAAAAATCCACCCGAGTTGTTACGAAAATGACCGGAAGGAGCAGATGGATTTATTTATTAATTCTGTTTCATTCTCAATTTAGTTCGTCAAAAATAATTACTGAGGTAAACGTGAAGCAGCTTATCTGCAATGATATTAAATCATATGCCGAGTTCGTAATGATTCCGAGTCTGAAAAATAGGGGCCGCACTTCGTAAAGACAGGATGTATCGCCGAGACTGTCACATTATTGTTCTAAAAAAACATAGCAACGCACAGAATTTGTTTTATTTTAAAATACTTCCTCTATTCGGTAATTTTATTTAAAAATGTCTCGATGAAATGTTTCGAGAATGAAGGTGGACAAGATCATGTTCGATGGCGATAAACTTACCTTTAATTATACAGGGGGGAATCCATATGACATATCGGCAAAACATTTTATTTTAATACGGAAACAAGTTAAATATCTCGAAAAATATTGGGCGAATTGTTTAAAAGCGGACATTATTCCGGGGTACAATGATCTGGAAAAGACAGATATAATATTTTTATGTCATTATTTTATGAAATGCAGGTTTTAGAAATTCACTGACTGAAGACTAATATTGCTAATCAGGTTCAGACTCTGGAAGAAATTTCTCGTGGAGCACTAATTGATTATGTAATGCTTCTCTCCTAACCGCACTTGGGTACCCCACTTTTCTACACAAAAAGTGGGGTACGCGAAGTGCGGTTTTATATGGAGTGTACACGTAATGTCACAAGTAAAGTACCTAAGTGAACCGTTCAAAAAAATTGTTTCTCGGGCACTTCCCACATTAAAATTCAATGTCGAGATTTCAACCTTCAGATTTTCGCCATAATACATTTAAGCATTTACCCAATTCAGTCTTGTCTGACAGAGCTCATTGAGCTCAATAAGCTCTGTCAAACAAGATTGAATTGGTTAAATTTCAGGCTGTTATATGGAAAAAAATCATGCTAGAAATTTCAATATTTTACCTTCAGTGTAAAAAGGTAAAACAGTGGCTATCATTCACAACTGCGGACATAGTGAGTTCTGATATTCTATTTAACCCTTTCACTGCCACGCCCAGTTTAACCATATATGGAGGCCCTCTATGTACGCCTTTATGCGAGGAAGTTTAATGAAAATTATGACATTCTCTGTCATCTGATTAATTGTTGGAAAGGGCTCGCTGAGCCCTTTCCAACAATTAATCAGATGGTAGGTTTGCTCTGCGCATACCATAATGAACAGATAACCACCATAAAATAGGTGACAATAGTCCCTTTTGGCAGCGAAAGTGTTAATACACATGCCACACTTCATTCACAAAAAGTGTTTATGTAGTCGTTGATGTGAGTCTTTTGTTTGTAAATTTTGTGAAATTAAATTAAATTTAAAATAATAAAATTTCTAAAACAGAACAATTAAATAATTTAAGTCACAATGTGTTGAATATATTTTCTTAATTGGGGTTTAACGACACTTTCGCCAGCCAGGGTCACCTCGAGACGGTCAGTTTTACGGCGGGTAGAGGAAGCCGAAGTACCCAGGGAGAACCACCGAGCAGCGGCGAGCAACTGTCAGACTCTTCAGCGTACTAATTCCGCACAAGCAGGGTTAGCATAGGTTGAAGATAAGTGCACCATCGACATACAGTACGCCCTAGTACACAGCGCCACCGTGCCCTCGCATGGGCAATCGAGATTATGGTCTGGACTGCACAACGCAGTTACCACTGGCCGGGATCGAACCGCGGACCGTTCGGTTTGAAGTCCAATGCCGTAACCACAGACAAGCCCGGGAGAGGGTGAGGTAGTAACCCCGGGGCCCGGAGTAGGCCCAGAAGTCCAGGATCTTGGGTCAGACCTGTCCCATCCCCCCTCCCCCTCCCCCAAAAGTTCTGACTCCTGTGCCAAGTCTGGGACCCACGATCCCCGAGCGAGTACCAGACAGATAAGTTGCCCGTCATATTGGACTACTAGTTGTCAGCCATGTAAAGAAGGAATGGGGGGGGGGGGAGGGGTGCCCCGTGGAAATGCTCAATCTGTTAATAGACTGTTATCTAAATACATATGCCCCAGACTCAGTGTAATGCGGTTTTACTAAATATCACTTCAAGAATTGTACAGCCAAAAGCTATTACTCTTGTGCCACTGGATACTCACTGATGAACTTGCAAATTTGAAACATACCGCTGAAAAACTTCATTTTGATGTCCAAAAAATAACATGATTTTTCATCCCAAAAGCCCCCAGAAGTCTCTATATAATAACTGATTTCAAAATTTTCTGGGGGAGAACTCCCTCCCCTCAATACCTTGTCAGCCCTCGTGCCTTCGGCATTTGCGGCAGATGTCTTGGGCAACTGCATCAGTATTTCCTGAAAGGAGGGTCTCTTACAGAATTAACCCTGGTGGCAGAATGTCCTCTCCCCGGCCCTGACTACAGAGCCACGGTGCTCCCATATGTTGCTTTGGAAGTATTACAGGCAGTTTTAATAAAGAGAAAATATCAAATTTGTGAAAATGCAGATGATAATGACATGAAGCTGAAACAGACCATAGGGAAATCTCCAGAGGGGTGATATCAAGATGGTTGGCAACGTGAAAGTTTCGAAAGGTTGACTTTGTGGGAATGAACTCAATGTGACTAGGAGATTTTCCCCAGGTTGTGTGTGTGTACTCTGATGATGTGGAAGCCATGATGGTATTTTCTTTTGTCTTCCATATCATAGGATCAGGGGTGGCGCCAGGGATTTCTCGACAGGGGGGCTGACCTCTCCGACAGGGGGCTATAACATTTGACCTCCCAAACGAAGGTAAATGAGTGAAAATTGGTAAATTGGAGAACCAAAATAGAAGCAAATTGAGTATGTTTGTTGATTATTTAACCCTTTACCTAACCTGAAAAACAGACGACACTTGCAAAAATAATTCTTGAATAACTAATTTTTTCATTTTTTGTCTCAAAAGCATAGGTTATGACCCCTCGTTGGAACAAGCTCGACGAGCTAGTTCCAACGAGGGGTCATAACCTATGTTTTTTGAGACAAAAAATGGAAAAAATAATGAAAATTAATTGGCGATTTTTGAGAATAGCGCTGGCCGCTTTTGATCGTTACCTTAGGTAAAGGGTTAAAGTACACATATTATAATAAGGTCGGGAAATATTTCATCTATAAAGCCAGTTTGACGAACGACATTAAGGAATTTCGTGAGAATCACTATTCTCTATCAAAGTTCCAGTGCTGCACGGGTTTTAATATAAAGTTCCAGTGCTGCACGGGACTAGCAAGACGAGATATCTACATTCGATTGTTGGAAATTTCTCGTGAAGTCGGGTTTACGAGACTCTCCGACGGACTGACTAACAATCTCCGACGGGGGAAGGGGGGGGGCTGGACCTCTCCGACGGGGGGGGGGGGGGGGGGGGGCTGTAGCCCCCCTGACCCCCTTGGAGCCACCACTGCATAGGATAATCTAATCTACGCGTAATAAATACACAGAGCGACACAAACATGTGAACGGGTTAATCGAGACGACGCGAGTGCCAGCGCGGAAGGATAAAACTCGAAGCCTGCTGCCTCTCGTTTTATCCTTCCGCGATAGCACAAGTGCCATATTGATTAACGTGAGTGTCGTTCTGTGTTTATTACACGCCTTCAAGTCTACAAAAACAATTATTAGAAGGACATTCAGCAATTCATTCGACAACTATCACCAAACAAATTTGCAAGGGGAACCCGTGTTACTATTCCGTCCCCTGAGTTCCAATGTGTTGTTCCCTGTACCTATTGCCACATCGAACACATTGGAACTAATGTAGGGAAAGATTTTCTGCTATCGCAAGTGAGTCAAATTGTAATTGCGTTGCACGTTTTGTAGAAAATTCCAGTGAAAGTACGCTTCAATTTAAAAATAGTCCGTCAACGATTTTCGTTCCGCACACGTGGTTTAGTGTTGCTGTAGATGGGGATTAAATAGAACAAGCATGTAATAATGACTTGAAACGAACGTGCCAAAGTTTTCTGAATTGTAAAAATACTGATCATCACTTATCTTTCTATTAAAATATATTCAAGAATGAAGCCAGGGGTGAAAAGAAAATTGGAGTGTATCAAATGGAGAGCGAAGTGTAGGAGCCGAAGCTCATTCCATGGACCTCTAGCACACAAAGCGACCGATTTACCAGGAGATCCGGACCAACTAATCTGGTTGGTAAACGGCATTTATACCTCGACCGTTACACTACTCTCACGTTCTTTGAGATTCACCCACTGTGAATCTCATCCCTGATTCCACCTCAGAGTGGTCGAAACACCCGCAGTGCTTCACCACACCATCCACAAAGTCAATGCCACCAACAGTACTGTTGAGGTCTGGTCAACGGCACCACTGTAAGAGATCGAGAGAAAAGTGTGGATGCCGAGGCTCGAACCGTCGACCTCTAGCACACAAAACGACCGATTTACCGTACCGAGATCCGTACCGATCAGGCTCGTTGGCAAATGGCACTTATACCTCGACCGCTACAATATTTTAATCACTGACGACCGTATACACTACAATATAATAGGAAATGCGTGAGTCTGTCCTGTACTTGTGGGGAGGTTCAGTAACAATTTAATCTGACAGCCCTTTCCCCACCCCATAGGGCTGTAGGATTAAGTTGTCACTTATTCTCCTCACTTTCTTTAATTTTCATACCACTTCTGCGTAAAGTAACGGGATCCTTCAACGAATTCTTAAATGATACCAAAGTATTATATTACAATACACGTATACTGTTTGTACATTTTGGGGATGGGGGTGGGGGACTTGCCAACGCTGACTGTTGCAGAGGGTGGCACATGTCAAATGACTGACAATTTTCTTCATTGGAAGAGATCTACAGGACAGTTAGCTCCCCTTAATTTTCTAAAGTGGGTGCAAATTTAACACTAAGGGTGTGGGAATTTCATTAACCCTTTACCCAACGCAGACGATACCAAAATTTATTATTTTAAATATGATGTTTTCAAATTTTTCAAAAAAATTCAACAAAACCATATCAGGTGACCCCTCGTTGGAACGAGCTCGACGAGCTCGTTCCAACGAGGGGTCACATGATATGGTTTTGTTGAAATTTTTTGAAAAATAATATTTTTTCAACTACTGAATTTGCAAATTACGCGGGCGGATGCGGCCGATTCGTTGGGTAAAGGGTTAAAAAAAAATTGAAATTTCGAAATGTTGGCGAATTTGTGTCATCGACGTGGGCATCATTTCACAAATATTCTCCTGTAGCGCAGAAGGAAAATACAAAATTTACTTCTTGTAATTTTTTCCCAATCAGTTTGAACGTTTGACTATTATTTTCTGTTGAAACCCATTTAAAAATAAGAAAACGACTTTTTCACCATCTTTTGATGTTCTGTAATCTTTTTTGTTCATTAACTCAACAGTGTGTGCATAGTGGCATATCTTTTCCATTAACCCTTTCACTGCCACGCCCACTTTAGCCATATATGGAGGACCCCTATGTGCGCCCCTAGGGGGCGCGGTGGCTCAGTTGGTAGAGTTGCAGGCTGCAAGCCGAGAGGTCCTCGGTTCGAATCCCATCTGCGGCAACCGCGTTGTGTCCTTGGGCAAGACACTTCACCCCGATTGCCTACATGGGGGCACGATGACGCTGTGTACTGAGGCGTACTGCACGTCGATGGTGCGCATGTCTTCAGCCAATCTAACCCTGCCTGTGCTGCGGTGCAGAGTTCAGACTTCAGAGTTACGATGTTGGAGAGCTGACAGCTGCTCGTCGTTGCTCGGTGGTTTTCTCCGGGTACTCCGGCTTCCTCCACCCGTAAAACTGTCACGGTCACGATTAGCCATTGTGCATAAGTATGTGACCTTAAACACCAATAAATAAATAAATATAATGTGCGCCCTTATGCGAGAAAGTTTAATCAAAATTATGACATACTTGAAACTCTATCATCTGATTAATTTTTGGAAAGGGCTCTCTGAGCCCTTTCCAACAATTAATCAAATGGTAGGTTTGATATACACACACTGGAACGTACACATAACCATCATAAATTTGGTGACAATAGTCGCCTTCGGCAGCGAAAGTGTTAATATAAAGATCGAGGACGTAGGATTTGTTATAGTTTTTAACAAGAAGTCCTGTCACGAACTATGCGCTTATCTAGGCTTAATTGCGCGTAGGAATTGCGCGTAGGAATTGCGCACAATTGCCATATCGAATGGCATCTAAAGCACGACCGGTCCATTGGCTGAAACATTGCTTGTGCACAGGCCATATGTACAGGATTTGATAGGCTTACTATGGTCATAACGCGTAGATTAACACGCAGATCGACGTGCTATTTGTGCGCATTTCATGACAGGACTTCTAGTTTTAACTGTAAATTGTTTTTTTTCGGGAAGAATAAAAACTTGCAAATTACTGTAAAAATACAATCGCTAAAACAAAAAACCAACGGGAATGTTTACTTTGACGTTTCTAATTAACCCGTTACCAACGGCAGACGAAATCAAAATTTATTATTTTAAAAATCATTTTAAATTTTTCAAAAAATTCCGACCAAACCATATCATGTTACCCCTCAATGGGAAGGGCTCGACAACCTCGTTTCAAAGAGGGGTCATTTTGGAAAAATAATATTTTTTCAGCTGCTGAATTTGCATATAACGCGGGCGGATGTGACCAGTTCGCTGGGTAAAGGGTTAACTCGCCATAAAAAGCCAAGTTTCTATTTGTAACTTTTAATAAACAAAAACAACAGACAGCTATCGTTTATTATAAGTAACAAAAGAAAACTTAGCTTTGTTTTCTAGTGATGTCACAGATGTTTTCTCAACAATTACATGCTTCTTAATTGGACCTTTCTTCCCAGTCTAATAATTTCAGTGGAGATAACTTTATCGAAAGTCGATTTCAGTGTAGAGAAAAGTCATGGGGTTGTGTCTGTGTGGAGGGGGTACTTGTCTTACACCTGAGTGGTACGCCCTGAATGGATAAAAACTAAAAACTCAAACCGAAAAAAAAGATGAGACAATGAAACGAGTTTCACGTGAAGGCATTTGAGGTATATTTGTGTGTTTATCACAGGTCAAGCTGTTATTATGTTCAAAGTTGGAAAAGATTTTCACACTGGTGTGGAAATTCTGTTTTCTTAAAGATTCTTGTCAATATATTTTTGCTCTTGGGAAAGCACACGGATTCGAAGGCAGACACAGCGTTTTTCGATGTTTGTAAATATAAGGCAGTTTGTCGGAGAATACCGACTAAAAGTTCATCTATATTGTGTCCGAGCACGACTGAAGTCTCAATAAATTTACATCTGTAGGTGATGGCTATCTCTCTTCCTTCTGAAATATAAATATGAAAACAAATATTAATTATATAGCTATTATAAACAGCAAGACATTCACAACTATTCAGCTTCATCAGTCATTAACCCCTTGAACCCTGATGGTACAGTACATGGAGAGTGGATTGTAACCAAATCACCCGCGGAGTGGAGTTATCACCCAAGCTATAACTTTCAAATTTTGAACATATCGACAAAAAACACAAGCAATGTTTCAGCCAATGGACCTCCGGGTTTAACCCGGAGGTTCATTGGCTGAAACTTTGCTGGTGCTGGTTGTGCTTTGCAACAAATTTGCAATTATTGCTCGGGTGGAATCTCCACTCTGCGGGTGATTTAGTGATAATACACTCTCCACGTACTGTATATTCCATACCTATTTATTGCCATAAATTCTGTCTTCTGATTGGTCAGAATGCCTAGGACAAATAGCCATGGCAAAGGGAGCACCCATCATTCAAGGTATATGAGAGCATGCAACATCCAGGGTATGAGGGCACGCGAAATATCGGGGGTATATGATTTAAATGAAAGATTTTCGCATTCGCTCGCCTCTATATAAAAAGCAAACAAAAAAACCTGAAATAGTAAAAAATATCTTCAGATTTCTGACAATACGATCACATTTTGCAGTTATGAATTAAATATTCGAATAATTAAATCAAACAACTTGAGAAAAATAAAACAAGAGCAATTTTGTCAACAAATATTTAGCTTCCGATATGTTTACGTTTCCAATAACAACCCAAGGGATGTAACTCCATCTGTTGTCTCCTGCGTTTGTAAAAACAAAACAAGTATTCACGAGTTTGGTCCAACTGATTGCAGAGCGTGAGAAACGCGTCCACAAATTCGTTTCCACTTTGTTTCTATCGTTTCAAACAGGACAAAAATGTTATCTCCACCAACATGTATGGTGCATGCTGGTGCATGGAGATTTAATACCTGAGTGTCTCATTTAAACAACTCGCCTGCGGCTCGGTGTTTAAAAACCGACATCCAACCATTAAATCTCCATATATCATACAAGTTGGCGGATCATCACATTTCATTCACACTTCTGAACTCAGAGCGTGAGCACCTGATCGAGAATCATGGAAAAGCTGGAATTACCAGAGCGACTTATCAAAACCATTTCAGCTCTGGGCATCTCTTGCCCTGTCACCTCGACTGTCCAGGAGACAGGCAGGAGAGTTCTCCTGAACTTAGAGTTTGAGGTAGAGACACCATCCTCTTCGGGGAGAGATAGCACCTTTGGAGAGAGGATCCCCTCTCCCACTGGTTCTCACCCGAAGAGGCACGGAGGTCCTGAAGAGAGAAGAAAGAAGAAGACTCCATCTACCAAGCGCAGGGACGCCCGGCGCTTGGAGGCTTTCCGGAATAGGAAGGAAGAGTTGAGTGAGGGGGCAGAGGCCCTGGAGGCAGTCGCCAGTTCCCCTCCTAGTCCCACTGGTACACCCAATCAACTGCCGGCTCCTGAGCCGATACAGTTGGATGAGGAACATCCAGTGGAGGCTGAGGAGGAATTGGAAGTTGCTTTTTCACCGCCTCCCACCCCTCACTCCCCCTTCCTTCACAACCGGAAAGCCCGGGAGCGGTACAGCCACCACTTTCTGTTGGCACCATAGTGCAAAACGCACGAAGAGAAACAGAGATACGGACAAGAGATACGGACAAGACAAAAGAAGACTACCTAAAGGAAGCCGAAGAATACGCCAGGAAGGTACTACAAGAACGTAAAGCGCGCTCTTCACCACCACCACCAGCCTCTTCACCAAGCCAACCTCCACCAAAAAAGAAGAGCCGCAAGAAAGCCAGAAGGGGATAAACCTTTTCCCTCCTTCCTTTTCCTCCTTTGACACGCCTAGACATGTAAAACAAATCATCTACAGTCACTAAGGGTCGAAAGGGGCTTGTTCCCCATACCGTCCCTTCCCGCCTTCGGCGCGCGAAATCATTTCGTTCGTTAAGTTGGCGGAGGTAACTTATAATAAAGGATAAACTTTGAAAGTATCGGTTTTTGGGTCGTACGTATTTTTCCCGTGAAAGTGAAAGTGAAAGCTTATAATCTATAAGATAAACAATATATATATTTATTACTTTCCAAAGTGTGATTTACTGGGACTTCCGGGTTTGATTATAAACGATAACTTCACAAGTGAATTATGCAATCAACAATTGTGTCATGTATCCGTGCGCGCAAACGAAGACGCTTTGCCGTGGGTGTAATGGGGACTTCATTGTTTTTTTGTTTTTTTTAACCCTTTACCTAACATGAAAAGCAGACGACACTGGCAAAAAAAATTCTTGAAAAACTACGTTTTTTATTTTTTGTCTCAAAAACATAGGTTATGACCCCTCATTGGAACGAGCTCGACGAGCTCGTTCCAATGAGGGGTCATAACCTATGTTTTAGAGACAAAAAATGAAAAAATAATGAAAATTAATTCGACGATTTTTGAGAGTAGCGCTGGACGGTTTTGGCCGTTACGTTAGGTAAAGGGTTAAATAATATAATTACCGTTAATAATGAAAGGTAATAAACAGAGTAATAGCTTGACTGGCGGGGGACTATATTGTAAAAACTCGTGCGCATTCGCGCACTCGTGTTTGTACAACGTCCCTCACCTCTCATGAATAATTTCACGTAACCAGTCCAGTCAAGCGATTACTCTCTATATGGAGTGAATCAGTGCATTTTTTGTAATACTCTAGGGTTAATTATGTAAAATACCGTCCAAAGCTCGTGGATTAATAAACTAATTCAACTCGTGGGACAAAATATGTATTTTCACAAACACTTTTTTCTGCATTTCACCCATAACCTAACGTTACACTCAAAAACGGCCAGCGTTATTAAAAAAAACTCGCCATTCTGATTTGATTTTCTTTCCATTTTTTGCCTAAAAATATGTTATGACCATCCTGCCTCTACTGGAGCTCATCGAGCTCGTTCCGGTAAGGGGAGGGGGCTCCGACTACATTTTTAAGAGAAAAATGAAAGTCTGTAGCTATTCTAAAAATATTGTTTTAGTCGCCAGCTATTCATGTTAAATTTACGTTGTATTGTTGCTCAAAGATTAGTTCTTACCATTTGTAGAGACGGCTTGTGTACGCACCAAGTCACATTTGTTAGCAACTAATATGATCGGTTTCTCAATACCATCCTCCTGTCGCATTTCGAACAATATATCAACCGCAGTTTCAAATGTCCTTCGATCTCCCATTGAGAATACAACCACAAAACAATGGACGTCATGCAAGGTAATGTCTGTCTGTAATGAAATGTTTAAATATAAAATTAGCCCTTTGAACTCTCGTTTCCTGGAATCTTATCGCCTTTGTGTACACTTACAGTGAGATGGGTCAATCCAATATCAATATACAGGGAGGATTAGATAATAACTGCAGTCTGCAGCCGTTCGGCTGCAGACTGCAGTTATTATTTTATCATCGATGCCCCGAGTATAGACCTCTTATAATAAGACAAAAATGGGACGAAATATGCCTTAGACTGAAAAATGGGTCTTGTGAGTTGAAAGGGTCAAAATTAATATCCGAAAGGCTCTTGCATTATATTGGGTCGAGGGATGAGAATGGTGCAAAGGAGTCCTAATTAACAATTTTTCTCTTGAGAATTTTGACACATGCAATGTCGGATAGAGAGACGTTAAGTGGGGCAATCATCTCTTTTTGACCTAAGATGAGATTTGATAACACCATCACCATGAGTCACGAGCACCCTTTCAACCGGTATGTATAACTGTGTGCTTGAAGAGAAACCTGAATGTAAACCAGCAGACGATGTCGTGAATAAATCGGGAGTAAGGATCTTTAAAAAAAATAATCCTACTGTTATGTGGAGCTGTTGGATTAATTTTTTACTGAAATCTATACAAATTCAGAGTGGATTCGCCCTAACAGTATTGTATGAGGCGATACCAAACAAGGTACCAGAACTGAAACGGTTAACTTGGCATATCAAAAGGTTCTGTATCCGCCTCTCACACTCCTACTGTTGTGCGATCGATTCGTCTTTAATTAGGGCTCGACTGAATACACTGTGTGTCAGCAACTACGCGGGTGGTAATAAATCGCCCACACTGTCGGGTGGTAATAAATCGCCCACACTGTCTGTCGCCTTGGGTGCAGTCTCCATATCATACATTCAGCATTTTGAGACACCAAAACCTCAGCGACTTACACACGGACTATGTATAAAGGGAGCCAGGAAAGTACTGTAGTTGTACCTAACATCGTTGGCTACAACTGCCTAATTTTCCTGATTCTCTTTTCATAAATATGTGTAACGTGACTAACGCTACTCAGGAAAACAAGGTGCTCCCCGTTAAAGACATCATGGGGCTTGCGTATAAACGTAGTGTGAGACCATAACCTCTCCCTATATGCTCCACCCCATTTTAAAACACCTTCTCTCCGACACTAGACACATCGTGATGCATGATTCCATCTCCGACCCAACTTCCGATTTATGACTATGCGTAGGGCTATTCAATACTCTTTCTCCATCTGTTCCGCCAGAATATTGTAGATCGCCATGTCGCAACCAGGTCGAGTCAGTAAACTAGTTACGTGTCTAAATTTGGGCTTTGTTCAAAAGTACTGAACCAGCAGTTGAAAGGTTTCATATTCTGTGTAAGTATGTGTTTCATATCCATTTAGCCTCAAAATATATAAATTTTTACGCTATCTGATAAAATAGTGGAGAATATTTTTCGAAACCTCTCGTCGCAATAGATATAAGAAAATATCTCTCCGGAAGTGACTAGCATCACGCAATAAGTTTAGATCACTGTGCGTTTTTGGCGTTTGGGTGTCTTCATTACAAATTAAAAAAGGGTTTTAATTGCAATTAAACATCGCAGCGCATATAACAAAAATCGCGACATCGACGCCGTAGCTGCGACGGGTGGTGCAATCTGCAAGACCAAAAAATATTCTCAGGGGCAATTTACAGGTGATGGTGAAAAAAAAGAAAAATATTTGGAACAACATTTGCATCGGACATGGGCTAGACATGAATGAGATACACTTGCATATCAAATTATGAAGTCATTCCACCAGGTAGTTTGAATGTTATTCTTTTAGAAACTCGTTAGTCACAAAATTCTAAGTTCATCAAGGGCCATAACTCCAAGAAAAATATTTGGAACAACACATGCATTGAACAGTGGATAGAAATCAATTAGATACACTTACATGCCAAATATAAAGTCATTCCATCAAGTATTTCAAAAGTTATTGAGTTTTGAAACTCGTTGGTCACAGACAGACCGACCGACAGACCGACAGATCGACAGACAGACAGACCGACAGACCGACATTGCCACTTATAGAGCTGCTAGTCGCAGCTAAAAAGAATACCGTCTGTTTTTCAGTGGGTACTAGAATTATATAATGACTGCAAGAAAATATAAGTTTTCACGTGCGACTATCAGTCGCACGTGAAAACTCATATTTCCTTGTAGTCAGTCATGAGACAATTCTGGTACCTACTCTAAACAGTAGGTAACCTCTGTTTATTCTCTTGCAATCTTTTCGGAAGTGCTTGCTGGCACTCTCAAATAAACTGTGACAAAACAGCTCAAGTAAACAGAAATAGGTTTCATAGCAATTAACCCTTTGAATCCTAGCGGCAGTTTTTCCGGCCAGGAGCATCAAACGTCATAACTTTATTACGTAGGATGGCTGTTCAGTAAATGTGTGGGATAGACCAATCAATATTTTCAACGTGCAGCCCCGAGGCTGCACGTTGAAAATATTGATTGGTCTATCCCAAATAATGAATATGGACTCTTCTAATTTCTGCCATTGAACTGGCATGGAAGATACCACTAGAGTTCAAAGGGTTTAAACTAATTATTTCATATTGTTCAACAGACAGCAGTTTGCAATCCTTCGGCTCAGGGTGGAGATCGGTAGCGTAGTGGTTACGGAATTAAATTTCAAACCGAGAGGTCCACGGTTCGAGGCCTGCCTGGGGTAACTGCGTTGTGTCCAAGGGCAAAGCACCTAATCCCTATTGTCCATGTGGGGGGGGGGGGGGGGGGGGCGGTGACGCTGTGTACTAACTAAAGCGTACTGCACGTCGATGGTGCACTTGTCTTCAGTCATTGCTAACCCAGCTTGCGTGGAGTTAGTACGTCGGGGGAGTCTTGACAGTTGCTCGCTGCTGCGCGGTGGTACTCTCCGGGTACTCGGCTTCCTCCACCCGTAAAACTGTCCGACACGCGGTAACCCTGGCTGCCGAAAGTACCCTTAAACTCCAATAACTAAATAAATAAACACGGCTTAGAGTTAAATAATTACAGCTGTTTCTTACCAATTGTGCATTCATCATGTCGCGAAGTGTCCTCGTGACAACCCATGGAAGAGGTGTGGTGCTTGTTAGCGGCTGTAGACGTGATATTTTACTGGGATTATTTATTTATTTATTTATTGGTGTTCAAGGTCATA
The DNA here is from genome assembly GCA_031216915.1 of Pictodentalium vernedei. NCBI lineage: Eukaryota > Metazoa > Mollusca > Scaphopoda > Dentaliida > Dentaliidae > Pictodentalium > Pictodentalium vernedei. Next base: position 27,454,315 of record CM062289.1, read on the forward strand.
TACTTATGCACAATGGCTAATCATGACAGTGACAGTTTTACGGGTGGAGGAAGCCGGAGTACCCGGAGAGAACCACCGAGCAACGACGAGCAGCTGCCAGGTCCCCAACATCGTAACTCCGCACTGCAGACATGCGTACCATCGACGTGCAGTACGCCTTAGTACACGGCGTCATCGTGCTCCCATGTGGACAATCGGGGTTAAGTTCCTTGCCCAAGGACACAACGCGGTTGCCGGAGGTGTGATTCGAACCGAGGACCTCTCGGCTTGCAGCCTGCCCCTCTACCTACTGAGCCACCGCGCCCCCCTTTTACTGGGATAATAGGACTCGGTAATCATACCCGCGTGCGAGTCTTCTTAAGCATACGAAATAATTATCAACGATTATCTAAAATGGGTATTATTTTAGTGTTGTGGTTGCAATATAAACACACGGGCCCTAAATCCTAGTAAACAAACAACATGACTGACCCAGTATAATTCAGTGCTGATTACTTTGAAGCACCTTACAGAGGGAGATAATTATTTGATAAATGCCTGCTGCGTTCTCACCTCGCAATTCTGTTCTTTGAAAAACATGAAGGATTCCTCACCATCTAGCAATATGGAGATGTGCTTCTTTTCTTCATCTAAAAGATAAAAGAATGTGAACAAGTATGAACGAATGAAATTTAACCCCTTTGTATAGTAGTATAACCGATGGGGTGCAGTGCTTCGGTTGTTAGAGCAATGGACTTTAAACGGAAAGGTCGACGGTTCGATCCTGATCAGCGTTAACTGAGTTTTCCTTGGGCAGGACTTTTAATCCTGATTTGACGCGGGGTGGGGGCGGGGTGGGGTGGGGAGGACACATTGGCGTTGTGTTATATATGGCGTACAGCACGTCGATGATGCCCTTGGCTTCAATCGCTCCAAACCGTACTTGTATGGTGTTAGTAAGTTGGGGAGTCTGACAGTTGGTACGCCGCTGCTCGATGATTCTCTCCGGGTACTCCGGCTTTCTCCATCCGTAAAACTGTCCCGCACGATGTGACCCTGGATATTGAAAGTGTCGTTAAACCCCAATAAAACTAACAAACATACAAGTACCACATCTGATGCATCAGATCTCGTGTGGGGGCTGCAAGCCGTGAGGTCCTCGGTTCGAATCCCACCTGCGGCAACCGCTTTGTGTCCTTGGGCAAGACACTTCAACGAAAGACTGTTCCCATATCTGAACGTAGTAATCAATGCTTCGATATACCAGTATATCGAAAGACTGTTCCGATATCTGAACGTAGTAACCAATGTCGCGATATACCAGTATTTCGAAAGACTGTTCCGATATCTGAACGTAGTAATCAATGTCGCGATATACCAGTATATCGAAAGACTGTTCCGATATCTGAACGTAGTAATCAATGCTGCGATATACCAGTATATCGAAAGACTGTTCCGATATCTGAACGTAGTAATCAATGTCGCGATATACCAGTATTTCGAAAGACTGTTCCGATATCTGAACGTAGTAATCAATGTCGCGATATACCAGTATTTCGAAAGACTGTTCCGATATCTGAACGTAGTAATCAATGTCGCGATATACCAGTATACCGAAAGACTGTTCCGATATCCGAACGTAGTAATCAATGCCGCGATATACCAGTATATCGAAAGACTGTTTCGATATCTGAACGTAGTAATCAATGCCGCGATATACCAGTATATCGAAAGACTATTCCGATATCTGAACGTAGTAATCAATGTCGCGATATACCAGTATTTCGAAAGACTGTTCCGATATCTGAACGTAGTAATCAATGTCGCGATATACCAGTATATCGAAAGACTGTTTCGATATCTGAACGTAGTAAGCAATTTCGTGATATACCAGTATATCGAAAGACTGTTCCGATATCTGAACGTAGTAATCAATTCCGCGATATACCAGTATATCGAAAGACTGTTCCGATATCTGAACGTAGTAATCAATGCCGCGATATACCAGTATATCGAAAGACTGTTCCGATATCTGAACGTAGTAATCAATGCCGCGATATACCAGTATATCGAAAGACTGTTCCGATATCTGAACGCAGTAATCTTAAGCGCCTCGCAGTCACAAATAACCGTGAAGGAGGGAGGGGTAAACGGATTTGTCCCGACTGTGTTCGCTCAAGTCCGACTGATAAAACATTTGAACAACAACATCATCTTCGTTGAAGCCATGCATTGATTACGTGGTTCCAATATTCTTTTTTTTTATCTGTGGGAACTTGAGCCATCACAGTCGAAACAAATTTAAGCGTGCCTTGATACAGTTCGCATAATATTATTCAGCCGGAATAACAGTTAAAAAATACTAAAGACATCTTTAAGTATTTGAAAGTGTTCATTTTTGTCTCAAATTCACAGCTTACGACCCCACTCAGTGGAACGGTCTCAACGAGCTCGTTGTAATGAGGGGTTCTTAAGTTATGGCTTGTATGCCAGACTGAGGATAGTGTGGTGCTGTGTATTAAGGCATACTGCACATCGATGGTGCACTTGTATTCAATCAATGGGGAGAGCGGTGGCTTGGTGGTTACGGCATTGAACTTCGAAAGGTCTACGGTTCGGTCCCAGCCAGGAGTAAGTGCGTTGTGGCCTTGGGCAAGGCACTCTAACCCAATTGCCCGCGTGGGAGCACGGTGGCGCTGTGTACTAAGGCGAACTGCACGTCAATGGTGCACTTGTCTCCAATCAATTCTAACCCTGATTGTGAGGAGTTAGTTCATTGGGGAGTCTGACAGTTGCTCGACGTTATTCGGAGGTTCTCTCCGGGTACTCCTGCTTCCTCCACCAGTAAAAATGTCCGACACGAGGTGGCCCTGGCTATCGAAAGTGTCGTTAAACCCCAATAATAAAACAAAAATAAGTGAGGAAATGAAATCACGCTGTGCACTACAACAGATTACCGTTAAAATTATGGTAGACAACAGGCAACCATTTGCGGTTATTTCTATACAGTAAATATAAAACATTAATTACTGTTCGTCCCCTGAGTTCCAAAATGTCCTAAGTGCCAGTAGGCACATAGAACACATTGGAAGTCAAGGGACGTCAATGGCGAAAATACTTTTTTCGGAACGAACGCTTTCAAGTCAATAATTCCCGCTATTGCCCATGACGGCAAATACCATGTTTTGGAAGACTCAGTGTCTAAGGTTGACCAATTAATATCGCGAACATGCAGCCATAGAGTCTCGTGTTAGCCCTCAAGTCCCCATACTGCCATAAACAGCCCCTTTCATATTGATCTGAAAAAAATGTTGTCCCCAGGGTATTCTTCCTTAAGAAATCGACTGGTAGGATATATTTATCTTGACAATGTATTTACATCATTCTTGACTGCATGTGCAGGCAGCCAACAATAATATAGAATCATTGTTATGTCATCTGCAGCTGTACTACTACTACTACTACTACTACTACAACTACAACTACAACTACTATTACTATTACTACTACTACTACTACTACTACTACTACTACTACTATTACTACTACTACTAACATTAATAATAATAATAATAATAATAATAATAATAATAATAATAATAATAATAATAATAATAATAATTCTCTATTCTTCCGCTGATTTGTCGCGGTCCTTTAACGAGGAGGCCTACGTTAACCCAATCCCCCGCTGGGCTATTCCTCCGGGCTACCCCCCCCCCCCCCCCACACACACACACTCTCTAGGGCTGCAAGGTATTCGGATTTTAGTACCGGTGACGGTATTGAAAACAATACCGTGGTATACCGGTATACCGTGAAACAGTTCAGATTGAAAACAAAATAAAACTGAAATACATGTACCTTACTTTTATGAAAGTGCTTGATAAATGTTATGTACAAGGTCCCAGGTGAAAAACAACTAATGTAATTCGATACATTCTAAGTGTTCAGTTTACTCTGGATGTAAAAAAAAATTGGAGTTCATTAATTCGTTGTTTGTCCACCTGATTTGTGGATTGTTGTTATGAAAGATTTATTCCAGGATGTTGGGTAAATGCCACTAGACAAAATGTGGTTAAACAGTTTTGTAATAGGGGCACATAGAATGTCCATTCCGTATTTCAGGGTTTCATTTATTAGCCCGCCGGGGCCTGCTGATTTATTGCTTTTTAGTTTAGCTAGAATATGTTTAACTTCACTAATGGTGATCGCCCTATCAGTGATGGGATTGTGTGTTAGTTTATTTTCTGATTCAGCTGTACGTTTTGTTATATCCTCTTGGAATGGATTAAGCGGGTCGCATGTGCTTAATGAATTTTGGAAATGTTTAATTCAAGTTTCGGGGTTTGGTGGGAAGCCACACCAGATTTATTATTCCCGTTAAAAGATTTAATATTATCCCAAAAGGTTTTCCCATCTCGGTCAGAAACGGCGTTCAGCTCTTCCACTTTACGACAGAAATGTTTTCTTTTCTCGGCTATAACTAACTTAAAATATTGTTTTCTTAACTTATTGTAATGTTCGAGTACACTGTTGCCATTGGGGTACAGGGAAACCTTTTTACCCATGTATCTTAGTGTTTTTGCTAATGTGGACAAATCTTTAGAATACCAGATAAGGCTTTTCTTTCTGCGTTTTATCTTTTTAGCTTGGGGCCCTTTAGTTCGTCAGCAGCCACATCAATATTATGAAGGTCTTCCTTGATGTCGGTAAGTTGGAAATCAAGCATCTTGTCTATAAAAGGTTTGGATGATGCCACATTCATGAGGTAATCGAGAGAGTCGGCTTTCCATTTTATTGTTGTTTGTTGATTTGGTTCCAACAGCAGCTGGTTTGATAAGTTTTCTTCTACTTTGGCGTAACATTTAATGGCCAAACCTATCTAGCAATGGTCAGAAAGGTTGGATTTGTAGTGAGTTCGGAAGAATAGAACATCAGACAGGAGTTTTTTGCTAACAAGCCCCAGGTCGACAGCACTTTTCCCTTTTGGGCTGAAGAATGTAAAATAGCCCTGTAAGTCACCGGGCTACCTTCCATTTAATATTCGTAGCCCGGAGGCTATGCAAATGTCAATCAACTCCCTCCCATATTCGTTGCCCTCCTTGTCCATGTTATTTCTCTTCAGCGGGGTATCTACAGTGTAAGAGGTAAGTAGGGGAGATGGGCTAATGAGTCTTCTGTTATGTAGTCCTGTAGGTTTCTAGTCCGTGCATTAAAATCACCAATTTGGATTATTTCTCCGAAGCTAGAAAACTCTTGCGTGAGTTTTAGGAAATCTGAACTAAAATAGAGTGATATTTTCGGCGGTATGTAGACAGCACATAGATAGATGTCGGTGTCCAGTTCGAAAAAATGTTTATCTAATTTTAACCAGATAGTATTGTCGTTTTTACTAGGATGTGGGACTACTAAAATTTTTGTGTGTATTTCTTTGCGTACCAAAATAGCTATGTCGCCGCTGATCCGCCTAGCCTGTTTATGTTTAGATCTTATCGTCTTACTTTTGGTGACGTAGTTTTCCAGTTCGTATTTTGTTGACTCTTTAGCCCATGTTTCCGATAGTATGTTAATATCGTATTTACTCAATGCATATATCATGTCCGGATTACCAAGCTTGTCTCCAAGGCCTTGAACATTCCAGGATGATATAGTTAATTTAGTCAGAGATGCCATGTTATAAAATAAGATGAGCAGAAACAATGACAACAAAAAAATTAAGGATTGCAGGAACATTTTTTTAAAAAAATAAGGTATCTTTCTTATTAATTCGTGATACTACAATACTCAGGTTAATGAAGAGAGACAACAAACGAAGCAGCATTTTTGTGAGGTGTGACCAAAAATGACCATATAATTCTTATAAAATAACCCTGAAAAGTTTGGATCGAACAGCAAGGACGTATACCACTCTTCCCATCTCCCACTCTACTCGCGTTGTTGCATTCTTGGCATATTTGCCGAGGTATCTAAAGACGGTACGAAAATCTTATCTCAAAACCAAGAAGATGTACAGTACGTGGAGAGTGTATTATCACTAAATCACCCGCAGAGTGGAGATTCCACCCGAGCAATAATTGCAAATTTGTTGCAAAGCATAACCATCACAAGCAAAGTTCCAGCCAATGGACCTCCGGGTTAAACCCGGAGGTCCATTGGCTGGAACTTTGCTTGTGTTTTTTGTCTATATGTACAAAAATTTGAAAGTGATATTTTGGGCGATATTCCACTCCGCGGGTGTTTTAGTTACAATCCACTCTCCACGTACTGTAATTAGTCCTTCGATTCATTTTCGTGTATTAACGCATGTCGTTAAATTACAAACTGAGCAACAAGGCGTCTAACAACCACCAAACACAATAATTAGAACAGCTTCTCACAGGCGTTCACAGATCGATAGAAGAAGAATTTAATCATAAAATCTAGAGGAGAGAGAGAAAAAGCGTTTAAGACATAATGAACGATTTAGTCGGAGAGTAGAAAACCATTCCAGGTTACTGACCGAACGACCCCGATCCGGATAAAGGAGTATTTATTCTACGGGATAAGACAAAACAACTCTGATTGAGGATAAGGGCTATACTTTTTATTCCTTGTGTTTTCAATTTGCAAAATTATTCTGACAAAGTGTAGCCAAAAAGATCAAATGTATTCATACATAACTGTTGATACAAAAACACTCAAAGAAGAGATCATGTCCTTTGTAGACTGATCCCCCATAACAAATTCTCACATATCAGCATCGAGCTTAATGAAGAGATCACGTCCTTTATAGACTGATCCCAAAAAACAACTTCTCACATATCAGCATCGAGCTGAATGAAGAGATCATGTCCTTTATAGACTGATCCCCCCAAACAACTTCTCACATATCAGCATCGAGCTGAATGAAGAGATCATGTCCTTTATAGACTGATCCCCCCCCCCCCAAAACAAAAACAACTTCTCACACATCCGCATCGAGCTGAATGAAGAGATCATGTCCTTTATAGACTGATCCCAAAAAACAAATTCTCACATATCCGCATCGAGTTGATGGACGAGATCATGTCCTTTATAGACTGATCCCAAAAACAACTTCTCACATATCAGCATCGAGCTGAATGAAGAGATCATATCCTTTATAGACTGATCCCAAAAAACAACTTCTCACATATCAACATCGAACTGAATGAAGAGATCATGTCCTTTATAGACTGATCCCCCAAAACAACTTCTCACATATCAGCATCGAGCTGAATGAAGAGATCATGTCCTTTACAGACTGATCCCCCAAAAAACAACTTCTCACATATCCGCATCGAGTTGATGGACGAGATCATGTCCTTTATAGACTGATCCCCAAAAAACAACTTCTCACATATCAGCATCGAGCTGAATGAAGAGATCATGTCCTTTATGGACTGATCCTCAATACAAATCATCCCTGTATATCAGCACCGAGCTGATGGAAGAGATCATGTCCTTTATGGACTGGTCCTCAATACAAATCATCCCTGCATATCAGCATCGAGCTGATGGGCGGCTAAAACACATCGAGCTGATGGGCGGCCAAAATAGCCTGAAGGTTGGAAGAGTGGAGGTGGTTGAAAATTGCTTGGTAATTAATAAGAAACTTGCGACTGGACACAGACAGATATTGCAATGAAACGATGTGTTCCGTAGAATGGACTACATTAAACCAATTTCTAGGGTAACCCTCTAATCTTCCGCGACATGCCGATTGAAACAAAAGGATCGCGTCATGTGACACGTAAGTCCGATTACCTTATCACTGTATTCATGCGCGACGAGACAAAACTCATGATAGGTAAATGGAACTATTTATAGAATAAGTATGTTTTCGTACGGAAATGAAATACTACGTACAACAACGAACAGAAATACTGGAAACATTTTTTACTTGCACTGTAGCATAAATCTTCCCGATGCTTCCATCGACCTGATATTTCTTTTCGATTCTCGGTTTTGACTGTTCACTGCTTCATTTTGCATCTAACAACTGTGTCATTGTTCATTTTTGATATTGTACCATCGAAGGCTTTTACAGAACTGTTATATGCACAGACCTTTAACATTCCAAGGACTGACATCCTACAAACTATACCTGGAAGTTGGATCCAAAGCCTATTTTATGCACACCGGGTTGAAAGGGTTAACCCTGTGCAATCGCCTTTTTAACTAAACTGCGCATGCTGTGTCAGACAAATGACACATACACGATTATACATCTCACTGCTGTGTCAAGTTTGATTTACGATGCCTGATAGCCAGACAGCTAATTATAGATTCACCTATGATTTCTGACTAAGCATAAAATTGGTCATATATTTTAGGAACGTGGGTGCAGTTGAGGCGCTGGATAAATAGAGGACTTCGAAATGCGATCACTATGGGATCACCATGTTGACTAGTCCAAAGTTACACAATTTTGCACTTGTATTTAGGGTTGATGGCTTTCTAGGGCGAGCACCCTTCCCCATACATAACTCCCTGTGTGGTGAGTGTTGGTCTACATGATGGCATGCAAACAATGCCTTTCTTTCAACGCTACAGTACTCTGGTGACCGGAAGTGCACGCTATAATATTAATGTTGCCTTTTGGGTAATTTCATCTAGTCGTCGGATAAGAGTTTGTTACAACTCCTGTATACTAGGAAAGTTACAGCCTTGTAAATATGTTACATTTTTATGCCAGTTTACAGTACCTTTTCAGCTCCCGGACTGGAGGAGGCGAGAACAAGTCAAACAAACATACTTAACTGTTAGGAGTCGGGATCGACTTTTCTTGCCTGTGATGTAATACGGCAGGTAATCTGGCTGTGACAGTTCGGCTATCTTTAGTCTTGGGGAGAATTAAACACTGAGCAGGTGCTTCTTGTTAAGTGTCGTCTGCCTGAATAGGCAGACGACACTTGACTAGAAGAACCTACTTTACTGTAAGTTTTTCGCGATATGTCATGTTCAATAAATTCATTCCGATTTCTTCTTCTAAGAGTTAATAACTGGGCTTCTAGTTTGGGTTACTCCCTCCCACTGGGTTACAGGTGCCATGGGTGGTATACCAGATCCTTGTTAACATACGAGTCTCTCCTTAACTAGCAAAGATGTTATGTTATGTACAAACTTACTTCGAAGTTTTCGCATTAAAGAAAATTGAATATATGGCACCAAATTCCGGACGAAATACTCATTACAAAGGCGCATTTAGAAAAGTTGCCAACAATTTCAGTCTCTCCCAACATTTCAGAGACCCCACCTACTTCACAGAACAATCGTCCACACTCCTCGACTTATTTGCAGTTAGTTCTTCAGTTAAGGTCCTGAGGTCAGAGGTTGTGGATACGTTTTTGCGGACTTTATTCGATACCACAGCCCTGTATACGTCAATATAGATTGCAATCGCCTCCCATGCCATTGCATTTAACCCTCTACCCAACGAATCGCCCGCATCCACCCGCGTAATATGCAAATTCAGCAGTTGAAAAAATATTATTTTTCAAAAAATTTCAACAAAACCATATCATGTGACCCCTCGTTGGAACGAGCTCGTCGAGCTTGTTCCAACGAGGGTTCACATGATATAGTTTTGTTGGAATTTTTTAAAAAATTTTTTCTGGAATGCACAGAATACACGCACAGACGCTAGTGAAGGCACAAGCACCCACGCCCGCTCCGAATATCATCGGCGTGAGAGAAAATAGATTCAAAATACTTCAGATGCGCCGGGTTAACAATGGTTCGGTGTGAGATTTTCTTGATTCTAATAATGTTTTGACGTATTAGACGGAGGATGTTACAATGTGTGTGTGGTGGTGGTGGGGGGGGGGGCGGCGCTGGTGGGGAGGAGAGCGGTCTCTGATCATTGTATACCTTCGAAACACCTAACGAAGTCATTTTGTGACACGCCTTGTACTATACTCGTATATAAGTAGTGGAAGCCGTCGGTATTGACTCAAGGACTTAACACAGGATCCACCCATACCCCCGTGCGTCGTTATGGACGCATAATTTACTATAGGAATTCTTATAGGACTGTCTTGGGACTATAAGTTTTTGTCTATAAATTTGCATCTATAATCCCCCGACTTTTGGGTCTTCAATTTCCCAGTTTTCCTGTGGGAATTCCTATAGCTAATGTTGCCTCAAAACTGACGCTTATGGATATGGAAAAACCTATGTTAACTCTTTCAACACTGCTGGTATCTTCCATTTCAGTTCACTGATAGCAACTGGAAAAGACCATATTCATTATATGGGGGTAGAACAATTAATATTTTCAACGTGCTGCCTTGGGGCAGCACGTTGAAAATATTGGTTGGTCTCCCCCACACATTGTCTTAATAGTAATTTTTCTTAATGAAATTATGACGTATCATGTGCATGCCCCGGAAAAGCGTCCTCTCGGATTAAAAGGGTTAAATGCATGCGTTTATTCCGACAGCTTTCACTTTAACAAATGTGTGAATACTGGCTGGTGTCTTGTCTTGTCTGTCATTGGTTCAACCATCATTCAACTTAACCATCATCAAGCTCGGAACAGAAAATCGTTGAAGCTGAGGAAATTGACAGAACCGGTTGAAGGCTGAATTCATTAGCTAAATATAACAAAATCTGGTCACGTTTATGGATATTACTGGAATACCTTATACTGATATATTTAAACACACTACTGTTTTCAAACTACTCAACCTATAATCCTTCTACAATGGATAAAATGTAGAGGGGGTGTATGTGGATGAAAAAAACATGTGCGCAGGGGAACATCTACCTCCCCGGTTCCGACACCTTTGTGTGTAACCTCCTATTACAAGTATCATAAATGTAATAACCACTGAACAGTGTTTTCAAATTATCAGAATCAATTGGCAGCTGCAACAATGATACGTGAACTGTCTAATTTCCCTTCTGTAGTCGCCATGATGGTGTCGGTAAAATCATTAATGGTATCACAGAACTAAATATTTTCCCATAGGCGACCATTATAACGTTCAGGTGGAAAAAATATGATCGCATCACTTTAATTTTGGCATTCAAATATCTCTGTCAAGTATAGCCCTTCAGACAACTTTTTCTGATCTGAAAACAGGGGGTCATGCAACAATTTAAGAGAGAAAAACTGACACAAAGGAATACCGGTCACATGCACATATTTTTCAGGGAATTCCCTACAAAAACACACAAAAAGCAAATTGTATTTTTTAGGTCCAGAAGTCATCAAATCACCCTCATTTTTATCAGGAATATTCAACAATAATGCAAGATGTCAATAGAATGTTTCAAACGTTTATTGAAACAATGGATTTTCCCAAGGCTGTTTATTTTTAGAGATTGCATCATTTCCGAGTGCAACATTTTAAGGCGGTTCACTCTAATTTCAATATTTAGTTCTGCGATACCTCAAGTCTTCGTGGACTCCAGGAAAGTGGACTCCACGAATGTTGGTGGCAAAATGAGTAAAATTTACAGTTCCGTAATTACGGGTAAGTAAACCTCAACAGACAACTCGTCCCCTGAGTTCCAATGTGTTCTATGTGCCAGTAGGCACATAGAACACATTGGAACTCGGGGGACGCACTACAACCAAAATGAATCAAGATTGAGGTGCAAATAAAGTAAACAAGAACAGGTGATGTGAATAACATAATAGGACTGCAACACATTTTATGGGATGTGGAGTACGATTTCTGTGTATTCTATTCTATAACGTATAATATAGTTTTGTCGTCATAGTTGGCCTGGGCGGCGCGCGGTGGCGTCGCGGTAACCGGTTCTCGTCAGATCACCGAAGTTAAGCAACGTCGAGCGCGGTTAGTAGTTGGATGGGTGACCATTTCAGCGACCGATTCGCGCCCCCCGCGTTGTGTCCTTGGGTAAGGAACTTAACCCCGATTGCCTACACGGGGGCACGATGACACTGTGTACTAAGGCGTACTGCACGTCGATGGTGCGCATGTCTTCAACCAATCTAACTCTGCCTGTGCCGCGATGCAGAGTTCAGAGTTACGATGTTGGAGAGCTGACAGCTGCTCGTCGTTGCTCGGTGGTTCTCTCCGGGTACTCCCGGCTTCCTCCACCCGTAAAACTGAGACGGTCACGATTAGCCATTCTGCATAAGTATGTGACCTTAAACACCAAATAAATAATAAATAAATAAATAAATAGTTGGCGTGAATGGAAACTAGAATGCCTAATGGTTCCCAGATTCCCCAGTCAACTGATTGCAATTTAATAAACACCGTTGTTTTCTCTCTATCATTCAGAATACTCCATCCATTGAAACATGGTAAAATATAGAACCTTAGTGAGCACGCTCACATACCCCACGCGCCCCGATATTTCAAGCTCTAATCATTTTTTAAAAATAAACATAGATTCTAGGAATACTGCAGAAAACAGTGTTCTGTAGTTTCAACGGTATTGAAAGAATTCAAGCAGAATTAATTTTAATTGAAATGTGGAGCCATGTTAAGATTTAATGATACCAACGCCACCATGTTAGACAAACATATCAAAAATCAGCTCAATATCTGGAAGCATGTAGAGAAAAAGCCCGGAAAACTTAAATTTTGATGAACTTTATGGGGCCGTAAATTTGGTAAAAATCAGTGAAGCGGAACAAAACCCACACTTGTTCTGTAGGCCACCATGTTTGACTAACATACCAAAAATCAGCTCAATATCTGGAAGCGTGTAGGAAAAAAGTCTGCAAAACTGTAATTTTGATGCATTTTTCAGAGTCCAAGGGCCGTAATTTCGGTAAAAATCAGTGGAGCGGAACAAAACCAAAACTTGTTCTGTAGGCCACCATGTTAGACTAACATACCAAAAATCAGCTCAATATCTGGAAGCGTGTAGGAAAAAAGTCCGCAAAACTGTAATTTTGATGAACTTTTCAAAGTTCAAGGGCCGTAATTTCGGTAAAAATCAGTGGAGCGGAACAAAATGCAAACTTGATCTGTAGGCCACCATGTCAGGCTAACATACCCAAAATCAGCTCAATATCTGGAAGCGTGTAGAAAAAAAGTCCGGAAAACTGTAATTTTGATGAATTTTTCAGAGTCCAAGGGCCGTAATTTTGGTAAAAATCAGTGGAGCGGAAAAAAATGCAAAATTGATCTGTAGGCCACCATGTTAGACTCACACACCAAAAAATCAGCTCAATATCTGGAAGCGTGTAAAAAAAGTCCGGAAAACAAGTAGGACTGACTGACGGACTGACGGACTGACAGACTGACGGACTGACCAGTCAAAAACACTATACCCCTGCAACTTCGTTGCGTGGGGTATAATAAACACGAGAGGGCAGTTGGTTATTGATTAGCGGAATTTAACCCTTTGGATCCGAGAGACCGCTTTTTCCAGTCCAGGAACAGGATACGTCATTCTTTCATTAAGTAGAGTGACTGCTATGTTAAAGTGTGGGGTAGAGTAATCAAGCTTGCCAACGGGAAGCCCTGGGGTTGCACGTTGAAACTATTTATTGGTTTTCCCCCAATAATGAATATGGACTCTTCCAATTACTTCCAAAGGAAGATACCACCTGTGTTCAAAGGGTTAAGGTTGTGGGTTTGGTCGTAACCCAAACTAGTTACATTGTGTCCTGGAGTTGGACACTTCACTCTCAATTGATCAAATTGGAGCTCGGAAACAAGTTCAAATAACGCGACTCGGACTCAAGCCTCACTTGATCCGGATTAGTAGGCCTACGTTGGAAAGTCTGACATCTGCTGACTTGCTCGAATTCCTCTCCGAGCACTTCGTCTTCCTCCATTCATCTAGCTACCTACTCAGAGGAAACACCGCCAATGGGGGTTAACAAGTTGACCAGTGGCCAAAGGATTTGTAAGGTAAAACTCTTCTAATACTTGTGGTATGCCAGAACATGTTTGTACAATATCACCAAACCCTAATAAACATACACCATTACATTTTCATGTTTTTATACAGATTATCATGATAATGTGCATGTCCTGTGATTTGTATCAGATTCTCGAAGGTGTCCAGAATGGGATCTCAACGAGCCGGCTTTGCCCATTTTTGGACACCACCGAGATAATTCATTTATCTAACAATTCTGTCACATAAACAGATTAAATCTTAACCCTTTACCCAACGTAACGTCCAATACCGGCCAATGCTATTCTCAAAAATTTCCAATTAATTTTCATTATTTTTTTCATTTTTTGTGTCAAAAACATAGGTTATGACCACTCGTTGGAACGAGCTCGTCGAGCTCGTTCCAATGAGTGGTCATAACCTATGTTTTTGAGAAAAAAAATGAAAAAAATTAGTTATTCAAAAATTGTTTTTGCAAGTGTCGTCTGCTTTTCATGTTAGGTAAAGGGTTAAATTATTTTTAAACATTTTTGGGGCATAATGTTCGGTCGATCACTAAAACGCACATAGAATGTATCCACGTGCCTGTTATGATAGCCCGTAGCGCTACCGGAAACGAGTCGTCTATATGATACGGAACCAACATGAGTCGTCTATATGATACGGAATCGGACACATTATGTGACACATACCGTTTCTCGTGGTTTTCAGGCCAAAATCTGAATGATTGTTAGATAAAGTTGGATATACAATGTACATGTTGTTAGATGATGAAAAAAAAACATAGGAATTACGGTCTATTATTTTTTAATTCTTTTTCTTGAAAGTCCAACAAAACGTCTGTTTTATATACTTTGTGTAATGACTGAGCAATTCTCTCATTCATCTCGTCGAACTCATAAGTGGAGGGATTCAAAAGGTTTTGAGAGCTTAAGATATTTCGAAGGGCAGGACCTTGTCCAAACTTAGACGGTGAGGCTATCAGTTCCTTTTTTTTGGCGTATAGTACGCCATTGTGGATAACGCGCCACAGCATAGAAATAACTTGTGGCCTTACCATGTTACGTACAGATTGAGCAGAACGTTTAGATCCGATGACCTTAAATTTCTTGACCTGCATTTATCAACCGGGCAATTTGAATTCAGACGCGCCTTGCCGCCGTTGTTGTTTACGGTAAACGTTCCATAAATACAGAATGTTCAGTAAAACTTGCAAAATCAGAATCGCCCCATAACGTTGACGCTTAGCCTTGATTTCCGTCCATAAGGTTAATATAGTCGCTCCACAAAATAAACAATAAACGATGGTTTGATAGGAGAAATGAAATGAAGATTAAAAAAGTTTGAATAGCGACAGTTATGATATGCAGGCCTGACATTCTTAAAAATGTAGGAGGGCTAAAAATCGCTCCCCTCGTATGGCCTAGGGGAGCGATTAGCTTTTCTTAAGCTTACAAAAGCTAAAAGTGGCAAAATGAAGTTTTACTATTAATGAATTCTGCCTTGTGGCCTTTGTACATTTTATTTAGTGTTGCTAACAAGGTAGTCTCTGTGAGTCGGCTACACTGCCCCTCCCACACCTCCGGGCCTCGATAAGGCCCGGAGGTGTGTGAGGGGAAGTGTGGCTGTCTTACAGAGACCACTAACATAGCAGCGGTCTGAAAAGGTGTGGGCTTTAGGAATAGGTTGTTATGGTAATCATCAATTTCTAAGGCCAGGAGTGCTAGTTTTCGCCTTAATTAATTTTTTGAAGGCGAGCAGTAGGCGAGCGAATAAATCGCTCTCCTGACAATGCCAGGCCTGGATATGCGCAGAGAGAACGGCCGTAACTATTTTATATTATACATGTAGTGCAGCGTGTGGTTAATTATGCCGAACTAGTAGTCATCGAAGAGTAATCCACACGCCGCAGGGGTGGCGCCAGGATTTTTCCGACGCGAGGGTATGATATCCGACAGAGGGCCTAGAGAATCCCCGGACCCACTAGGCCGGTCATGGTTCAGCTAGGTGGGAGGAGTTTTTGTTATAATTGGAAAAAGGTCGCAATATCCATGACTAGAGGCTTTGAGTGAATCACAACGAAACACACACACACACATACAAAGTCTGCGTTGTGGAACTGGGGTATCAAAAACAGGTGTCATGGCGACTCGCCATGACACCTGTTTTTGATACCCCAGTTCCACAACCACAAATTTAATAAGTACCATATAACACACAACAAAGACTGGATATGTGTCGACAAGTTGTTGTACAGAAAGTTCCCATTATACTGCTATCACACCAAAGGTAGATCTCAATTCGATCATACTCCGACTGAGATCGAGTTTCAGATCGACTTTGATCGAGTTAGAACATGTCATGATCGCCATGGTCGAGTTAAGGTCTACATCATCGAGAATATCGAGCCCAGCCATCTCGATCATTTAGGGTTGCAGTGATATGATCGAGTTTGCACAGGTCGATCAACTGATTGAAGTCAGGACGTGTTGAGAACGTATTAAGGTCGACTTAGACGAGTTAAAAACGGGTAAGAATCGAATAGATCGAGGTAAAATCGAGTTGAGATCTACTTGATCGAGTCAACATCTATTGAGGTTTGGGGCCTTGTCCAACTCAACAGCAAGTCGATCTACTCGATCTTAACTCAATCGGTTTTCAAGTCGATCATGTCGATCTTAGTTGAATCTTAGTAGATTGTGACCCGATCGCGGACGTCGTAGAAACCACTTGGTCGAGTAAGCATCGAGTCGCGAGCTGATTGGACGAGTTATGATCGAGTTCGCATCTGGTTGCGTGAGTTGTGATCGAGTCGCTATCTAATTGGTCGAGTTACGATCTACTTATAATCGAGTTTCGATCGAATCATAAACGAAGTGACAACTATATGATCGGTTTGCTATCGTCTTAATCGAACTAAGATCTACCTATTACATAAAATTTGAAGAAAATTAAACAATTTGGCAACTTAATCGTAATCTAATCGAGTTGAAAGGGATTTTTTTATTATCTGGTACATCGACCTGGTCGTAGTTTTATCGATTCTCGGTGTGATAGCAGCATTACGGACTAAAACTCTGGCAATGTAATTAACTCTGTCTATGCCTCAGTGATTATATGCCTATCGGGTTATTCCTATTGTGCACGTGTATCGGATCTTCGAATGGATTGTCTCTTTCTTCATGGTCTGCATAATTTATCTTCCCGACGAATTTGACCGATTTCCCCGACGGGCGGAAGTGTAGCCCCATGAACCCTACCCTACCCCCTTGGCGCCACCCCTGACGCACCGTACGCTTGTGGGCTATTCTTTTTCGAGAACAGCTATTTTGGCTTAGTCAACGGCATGACACACAATAAATATTATATTATATCACAAAAATCATGGAAGAATCTTGCAACCGATTTCAATTGTAGGTTGGTTGCATATTGTCAGGGATCTTGACCAACAAAAGCATATTCATTCAGTGAAACAGAGTTCCGAAAAAAGTCTTTTAAAAAGGCGCGTTATATTTCATCGGCCGAACGTTCTAGAATATTCTACCGTTATTTCTTGAAAGTGTATAGTGCACGGTTATTTTCAGAACTCTCGAGAGATAAAACTATTGTAAATCGTTTAGTTCCTCTCAGCCAATCAGAGAATGGAAAAGTCACTTGAGGTATATAATATTTTTGATATTGGAGGTAGGGTTGTGAACAATCTTTTCACGGCCATAACATGAAGTTTCCGAGTGTTCTGATGTACCCATAATTTTACTTTTTAACCCTTTACTCGCGTACTGCACGTCGATGGTGCGCATGTCTTCAACCAATCTAACCCTGCCTGTGCTGCATGCGGAGTTACGATGTTGAGGAGCTGGCAGCTGATCGTCGTTGCTCGGTGGTTCTCTCCGGGTACTCCGGCTTCCTCCACCCGTAAAACTGTCACGGTCATGATTAGCCATTGCGCATAAATATGTGACTTTAAAACACCAATAAATAAATAAATAAATAAATAAATAAATAAATAAATAAATAAATAAATAAATAACCCTTTACTCATCCGCCCGCGTAATATGCCAATTCCGCAGCTGAAAAAATATATTATTTTTCAAAGAATTTCAACAAAACCATATCATGTGAATTCTCTTTGGAACGAGCTCGTCGAGCTCGTTCCAAAGAGGGGTCACAAGATATGGTTTTGTTGAAATTGTTTGAAAAAATTCAAAAAATGATATTTAAAATAATAAATTTTGATATCGTCTGCGTTGGGTAAAGGGTTAACAAACTATTCAAACCAGGAGTCTACCATCAACAAACTCACCCATGGCAACCAACTGAGACGTCATAAGAGCCATGACAAATTGTCACGGCTTTTATCACGGCATTGATGACTGTCACGTCTATTTTCGAAGGCTCGTCCGATCGACTCACATTTTATTAAACTACCAAATATACCACTGACAGTTTTAATCTTCACAGATGTCTTTGAAGAAGTCAAACTGCCACACACGTTTGACAATTTAGGCCACCCTGTGTAAATGGGCTTTCAGTGTATCTATCTAGGATCATGGCTTCTGACTGCAGGTCTATGCCCACGTGTTCCAATTAAAGAAACTCCAAGAAAGTCTGCCACTGGCGTTATTAGTGAAGCGGATTAGTGCGATTTTTTATGAAAATAGTTCACTTGATGATACAAGCATGAAATTTTCACCATGTGTTCTTTAGATATAGTAGAAAAACCTGAGATAGTTGGCCACTGAAATTTAGGCCATTTTCAAGATGGCCGACATTTCTAAAAATAGATGGGCGTCTATAATGTTTTTGTCAATGAAGTTTTGTCAGGGCTTTATAGTCTGGCCGTGGTGACTTGATATCAGGCTCTACTTGAAGGAAATTTGCAACAAAGGTGTCATTTTAAAGAGAGATGTCTCCCCTGCTAAAATTCGCATTGGGTGGGGGTGGGGTTTCTACAGCGCATTGAAGCAAACTACCATTTTTATCGAAAATAAGAAATTCTAACTGAGTTTTCGTCGTAGATTCGTCCAAATGATACTGATGTTAACGTTCATAGCAAAAGATCCCACAGTTTCAGTTCTGGTCCACAATTCTAAAACTAGAGTTGTTGATACTTTGTTTTGTCCGCTCATTTCGTGAAAGTAATTTCCTACTATACAAAGAATCACTAGTTGAACTTATTCCCTACTTCTTTGCCCTGAACCATATAAATTATGCCCGGTGGCTCCCAGTTTACCTTCGTGATATGGTCGGGCTTGAGACTTTACATCCTGATGTATATACAGAATTTTGCAAGGGTCATTTTGCTGTCCACAAAACTGAACGAGTGTTCTCTGGTATCGCAATCAATCAAGCTCACGAGCAAAATAATGCCATAGTTAAGGGTGACGGTGGAGCTATTGGGTTAACAGAAGACCCAGCAGCACTGAGGCGATAGATGATATCGGGTCCGGAAATAAGCAGGGTTATCGATGAATTTGCAGATGCAGCTGGCAAATCAGAGTTGAAACGAAACAGAAGACACCATGACGATACCCCTGCTGCTCAGAAGGATTTTCAGGATAAAGTCTGTAGACTAATTTCAACAATATCGGAGTATGGGAGTCCATTTGAAGAATATTCACAAGACCTTTATTCCCGCGTTGTCAAAGAAGTTGCGGATAAAAAGGTAAACGAGTCGATGGCTCAGCTTTTACCTGTTGGCAGAAAACAGTATGATAAATTCCTGAAAAAAATCGACAACTAATGGACAAGAAAGTTTTCATGAACCCTTGCCAAAAAATAAGCTTTCCCTTTTCAGCAAAAAATCAAGCCTTATACTACGGTAGGGAATCTGAAAATAGAGAGTTTGAAAAATGACTGTCAACTTTTTTCATGACTTTATGACTTTTTATATCGTGCCAAAATCGACAGTGTGACCTTCAAAACTTTTTTCATCATGAAAACCAACAGTACCCACCATCATTATCACACAATGGTATGCTCAACTCCGGAGTAAAATCACAGCTGATGGACATTTTAGAGACAGGGATAGCTGCTCGAGGAGAAGAGGCTCATACTGAAGTTATGATTATAGATGGTGCGGCTATGGTCAATGTAAACCCACCTGGAACTGCTAAAACATTTGATGACTATGCTCCTGGGGTTATTATACCACATATTGTAAGATGTGCACAAAAATGTACAAGGGTAGATGTTGTTTTTGATGTATACCTCGAAAGTAGCCTTAAAGCAGGAACTCACACAGAAAACAATCCGTGTTACCTGTTGATAGCAAATTAAATTAACCAATCAAGCATGTGAGTTGACGCGTGTAGTAATTTAGACAACAACATAATTACTACAAGAAATCTTGTCTATTTTTAATTGAGCGCGGTCAGTCAAACAGGATAAACATTAACCTTCCAATATGATTTCCATCACAAGGTTGATTGCATATGTTCCTTTGACGGATGACTTTTTAACGTGTATATTCAGCGGCGGAGTAATTGATTGTGTGTGTGTGTTTGGGGGGGGGGGGTATAGAAAGGACTCGCCTATCACACACACTATTCGTAAAAGTTGTCAACCTCACATACATTCATGCCTGTCATCACTTGAGGTGCAAAACAAGTAAGGACAATTAGTTTACTTAGAAAATGATCAAATCTGATATTCAATAAATATGAATTAAATATACAGTACGACCGCCGTGGACTGGTCACTTTCCACGGGTGGACAATATTTCCACGGACGCAATAATACTAAACTCCAAACACAAATAAGAGGAAGAATCAGCAAATATTTAATTAAGGGGACGCCCAACCTAACTTTGGTCAAATTTCATGCAATTTTCTTTCAAGTCTAAAAAAGGCCCAAAATGAATAACCCCAACAAATTATATACCAAAATGCTTGGAATGAAACATAGAACATGTGGAAACTGAAATTTGCCATGGAACTGCTGCCATGTGTAAATAGCACCACCTGAAAGTCTGCTGTGGCATAAGTAAGAGAACAAATTTTTTACAATAAAATACCTCAAAATAAAATAACAGCTGTATTCTATAAACATTGAAGTACATACTCGAAGAAATCTTTTCCTAATTCATGAAAGTAATAAAGATTGAGACTCAGTGATTGAAGGCAGACATTTTCTTTTGTTTATGATTTGATTTGGGGAGTTCAACAAAGGTCAACTTGAAGGAGTCCACCAGAAGAAGTATGGAAGGACAAAAGAGTGTCTCCCAATATAAAGATGTATGTGTCACTGTGGTGGTTTGGAAACTATGATATTCTCCTACGTAGAATGCACTGCAAAGTCATACATTGTAGTTGAATAAATATATTTACAAACCCCTTGCACTGTAACTCCTTTTATCCCATGCATCAATTTGATAGTGATTAAATTGTTAAATTTGTCTGGTTTATCAATAAGTATAATAGCTTTGTTTACTCTTGGACACCAATACACTCACGATATCTGTTGGAGAAGAAATAAGAGTAACTGTAACCTGTCACTGCAAGAAACGATCTAATGTACTTAAAAGTACATTGTTATTCAAAACACATCAAATCAACCTTACATGACCATTATTTCATGTACTTTCCCCAAGGAGGCTTATTGGCATATTGAGATCAGAAGGGCACATCCAGAGGGTCTCACTTATTTTTTTCAAGAACGCAGTACACAGAGCAATCCCCAAAAGGTGACAGGTGAGCTCCACTTGACACAAAAAAATTCTCGGTGGGTGGGGGCTCTCTTCCTTGTATGACTCTACCTCCGGCACTCAAGGCATATGCCTTTTTTTCTCAAAGTTTAACTCTTTTTTCTTTTTGAAGATCCTGGCCACACATGTTCCAAACACTATCAGACAGGTAACCCTGCGAAAATCATGTTACATTGCAAAACATTCTTTTTAGACTTTACGTTCTGGACCTTCCATGCTTCTTACTTCCAACTATAACACTTAATTTATCGATTATGGGTGAATAGAAAAGTCCTGCCATATTCAACATTTTGAGTTCCATAAGCCTTTATAACAGCTCCGATAAAAGTGTCAAACATCAGATTGGTGGCTTCATACAGAATATTCATTAGGTTATTGCTTGATAAGTAATAGGAACGAAATCTTCACCGGAAACATCTTGTAGCAATACATTTGAGGGTATCAGCGGGCACTTTCCAACAAATTGTAACAAATCAACTAGTTATAAACAACATTTTCTAACTCAAAAGAGTGAAAAAGTACCACAACTCTGAAAAAATGTGGGAAGAAACACATACTGCAGCAGCTACACAGGCATTGTTTTCCCATGATGCTCGATCACAACACCAAATAGCCTTCAAATTGGAGTAGCAGTGGTTGAGATACAAGGGAGAATGAAGGTACATGTAATGGTGAATGGGTAAGACAAAGAGGAGAGGTCACCACTGCACGGCCCTAGATGCACCTTTGATTTTTACAACTTCCAGGTCTGGGGCATAATAATCGCAGCACACCCACCTTATCAATTCATATTTTCAGTAAAATAAAAGGAATTATCAATTTTAATTAATTTATAGATGATGGGAAATATTTGGCTTCTTTCGCCTTCTCGTACTATTAATTACCACAAACAATATCAGTTTGATGCCGACAAACGAAACTGAACGCATGTGGTCTGGTTAAAAAGTCAAAAGGGCATGGATAATGAAGAAATTGCGAATATTTCGTGTATTTCATTTGTTTAAAAGCCAATTGCAGCTAATTTTGACCGTGGATTCGATAATTCATTTCAGTTTTGACCACACGATCACGCTGACAGCGGTTATGTTTATTGTGATATGCAAATTGGGAAATAGGTTCCGGTGAAGGAGATTTGTCACATTTGTCAGTGTAAAACGATGACAAAAGACACTGATCGACGCTTGTGTTAGTATGGTTGGTTGCAAGAAAAAACTAAATTCTCAGCATCGCCCAATCGCACCTTATTTAAAAGCGCGAATGCATCATTTTCAACCCATCTCCAATCGGTCCTTTGCAGACATCAAACACAGCCGCGACAAATTCCATGGTTACTAGGAAGTAAATAACTTCACAACATCGGTGGAAATCAAGGCGCTCAATATAGTTCCAGGTCACTTGGAATATACTTCGTGAAAAAGTGATTTCTGAAGCATTCTGCTTACTTTGTTGTGAATATTGCCTTATTTTATGTGTATCGTCCCGATTTTATACACTCGGTTATTTTTTTACAAGCGGTTCATGTTGTCTTTCTAGTGCGCAATAATTCAGATTTTTTGTCAATACAAATGTTCAGACGGCCTATAAACACGAGAGGGAATTTCGAACCATATTTTGCAGTTATGACATTAACAGCTCAAGTATTTGCTGTCACCTGCTTGCAAATCCGCTCATACATTGTCTCGAACAAATAAAGGGCGTGATCACGTCCTTGCATTCTTACGATTGCCCAAATTGAGTATCTCTGCAAGAACCACATCGTAATCACACGACCGGAATAAACATCATTGAAACATGGCAACATCCGGAATATCCAAAGTTATTACATTCAAACATTAAAACCCATCAGAGTGTGTGTCAAAAAAATGCTTTCTCCGAGTCTGTAGTATGTTATCATTATATTGAGGACAAGGCTTTCGAATTACCGATTATTTTGTGGTTTTACAGGTTCGTTACTTATGCCATTGCCAAATTAATCTTCTTCAAAATCATAAAATTCACATTTTTTCCTGAAAAAAAAAATTATATGTACCTTTTCTATGCACTTTACTCATTATTTTGATATATAATTTGCCTTTCCTTTCTTCTCTTATCTGTTTCTGAGGCATTGGGAAAAATGTCAAAAAATTGACCAAAGTTAGGTTGGACGACCCCTTAATTTATAGTTATGAAATATCAGACATGGGAATTTGAAAGCAAACTAATTTTCCTTACATATATTTATTTTTTAAAATATTTTTTTTTATATACTGAGTCAAAAAAGAAAGTATAATAGAAACAAATGTGAAAAAAGCATAAAGGATGAAATATAATAGTTGTAATGTTACATGTTTGTGGACAAGAAGTCGTGCAAAGAGTTTAATGACATGTTGTTGCTATCCACCCAACCATATACAATTTTGCTTCGGATTTCAAAATAGCGCGTGCTACCTGAGAATGTCAAATTGAATGGGTGACCGACGATTTTCTTTGTATTATGTTGTGCCAGAGAGCCTGGGTTATTGAGAAAACACGCTAGTTTTTGTCTTCCAACATTTTAAAAAATGCCATGGTTAACCGAAAATCAGAGCTTGCGTGCCATTGGTATGCATGGGGCTGGGATACCTCCAGATGAGCTCGCTGTTGAGTTCAGAGTCACTGTGGCCACAATTTACCGTCTAATTGGAAGGTATAGAACCACTGGATCTACTGCCGACCGGCCGCGTTCAGGTCAGGTCGACCAAGAGTTACAACCCCTGCACAAGACCGGCACATCAGGACGTCTCACTTGCGGGATCGCTTCCTTCCGGCGACGAGGACAGCAGCAATTACTCCTGATAGAATTAACAATAGAATAAGTGCACAAACTGTCCGCAACAAACTCGCTGAACACTGAACACGGCATCCGAAGTAGGTGTCCATACAACGGACCAATCCTTACCCGATATCATCGTACCGCCAGAACGTGTTCGCTGGACTCAGCAGCGTTGAAGCACAGTTCTTTTTAGTGATGAATCACGATTTTGTCTGCGGCGCTCTGATTGTAGTGCAAGAGTGTATCGCCGACGAGGAGAACGGTGTTCTGATGCTTGCGTGCAGGAATGTGACCGTTTCGGCGGGGTAGTGTAATTGTTTGGGAAGGAATTTCCCTGCACCATCGACCGCAGTTGATTTTCATCGATGGTAATCTGTATGGACAGCGATATAGGGACGAAATTCTTAACGCTGTTGTTGTCCCGTTGTTCAACGCTAAAGTCGGATTGCAGTTATTCCAGCAAGACAATGCCCAATGTCACGTAGCGCGTATCTGTCGTGACTTTCTTGAGGAGCAGAGCATCGAACTTCTTTCCTGGCCCGCACTTTCGCCAGATTTGTCGCCAATCGCGCGCATTTTTGGAATCAATTGGACCGTCGGGTGCGACTTCATGATCTTCAGACGTTAGGCGATTTAGGCAATGTTCTAAGGCAGGAGTGGAACGCAATACCACAGGGTGACATCCAGAGATTTATCAGGTCCATGCGCCGTCGAAGTCTTGACATCCAAGAGGCAAACGGTGGACATACACGGTATTGACTCATACAGCTTGACTCGAAATATGAATTTACAATAATTTGTTTGGGATTAAAGTCGATAATACAAAAAAATTGCTCCATAAAGTTTATTATTCTTTCTTTTTTGACTCAATATTTTTATTTTTCCCATAGTTTAGGACGTTCTCTTAGTGCACTTTACCATAAATAAGGGATGCTGTGTCTTCCAAACATTATTTCGCAATTTAACTATTTGATAATCTCCCCTTTAAAGAGCATTTTTTTCGAGGCAGTTATTCTCATTCTTGTACAATCCAGACTTTACAAGAAGTATACTGCCAGTTCTGTCTTTTTCTGGTGTTCATGAGCTGAGACCTGGAATTTTAATATATTATGTCTTCAAACGGCAAGTATAACAAGAGGCCCCACGGGGCCTGAAGCGCTCATCTTGAAACGAACACAATATAAACAGAGTCCAAGAATGAATCTACATTAAGCAGTCTATATCCATAGGCTGCACTCTCAATCCTTGAGTTCCTCAGGAGTGACAAAAATAATCTGGGCATCATGCCTTTTCTTCAGTTGATCATAATGTAAAATGTAGAGCTCCCCTATGAAGCCCCTTGATACAACCTATGTGGATTAATCTTAGTTATACACCTCTAGAGGGTACTGAATACAAAATGTTTAATTCTTCGGCAAAATGGCCAATTCCGGCTCCCATAGGGAGCCCAAATATTAACCCAGGCTCTCGATTTGAACACAGTTGAATCTACCTTCCCCAGAGATGTTGTGTAACAAAAATATGAACGCATTCTGACTGTTGGATCTGAAGAAGAGAAAATTTAAAGAATTTTCTTCATATTGCACTAAGTTAAAATTTGGGCTACCATAGCGAACCCAAATATACTCGCCCGAAAAAGAAAGTTGTCAGGGCAAAGCCAGCCTAAATATAGGGGCAAGGGGCCTCATATTTAAAGATATTGTAAGTTCAAAATATATTCCGCATCAAGGCGAAAACCCACGTGAATTTCACTTCTCTGTAAAGCTGGAAAAACACACGTAGTGTATATCCAGCTTTAGCGCAGGGACCCAGGGGAGAAACGGTATGTTAGATAAGGTCTAATCTCGTTTAATTTATACAGTAGTCGGAGTCTTACGAGACGTAATCGGTTGGTGTCAAGATGTCGTCACGGTCAACTGAGAAACGAGATTCTAAAAGATAGAAATGTCGTGTCATCATTAGTTATAGCAATGCGTGTCAGGAACGAATCACCGTTAAGTCACGCGCGAGATGACTTGTATTGATTCTGCCTCGATATACGTCATCTCCCACCGTTTTGACAGGTGGACAGATGAGCGTCGGTCCACCTGACAGTTTAGGGTAAAAAGTATATATACCTGGAAGAGCAGAGCATTAGACACACACTTGGGGTCACACACGCGTTGGTGAAGTCCAGGACAGGCGGACTCTGTTTCCTGGCATAAGGGTACCTTCGATCACAGGACCCTGAAACGGCTGGAATCGCCAGAGAGGGCATTCCATGATTAATTTAGCTTAACGTTGATAGGCGGCTACGGGGCCGAATTCGTGAGAAGGAACACCCCAGGTGGAACGTTAAAGTTTAGATTGTCGAGTAGCAGGTATCGGCCTGCAATAGTCAGAAGTGTAGGTTAATTGTATTGTGCGTATTAACCCTTTGAAGCGTCAGACTGCTTGTGTTCTGAGTAGTTTGTTTTGCTGTCGAAGCATCGTAATACCGACTGGAGATCGGTGTGAGTGACAATTTCGCCCTAGCACAAAAGGGGCATTTGTGAATCGTGAATTCAACCAGGAACGGTGAATATTTCAATAGGACTTTCACGGAGGACTTTCAAAGGCACATAAGGTATGAATAGACAATATCTGACCCAAATCAGAAGTACGGTGTCCTTATAGATGACGAACATTGCTGGTCGGAACCCTCCGACAGCTAGAGGTACAGTTACGTGCAGACGTTGACATTTGAGCCTAAGCGGGTGAAACTCTTATGGCGAGCTCACAGTAATAACATTTCAGATTTGTGAAGCTCTTATGGCGAGCTCACGGTAGTAACATTTCCAGTGTGAAGACTATAGTGCCAGTACAGGGCTATAGAATGACTATATGATTGTTTAGAATTATTTAACCGTAGCGACCCATTTTCTGTGAAAAGAATCGAATTGTTGATTGTTGAAATATTGAAACGGATTTATTTTTATGTGTAAATAAAAGAATCGTTGTTACTTTAAATCATTCTTTCCATTATACAGCCTAAAGTGATTAGGAATCACACCTAACGGAAATCGAACCTATTTCAGGCCAATTTGGCAGAGAAGGAATCACGGCGTCGGTCTAACTCAGCTCTCTGCGCCGAGTTCGCGACACTTGGATTCCGACCCTCCACGTTGGTCTAATTTTCCCGCAACTTCATCAGCGGGACTAAATAACCCCACGTCAGCCCAGGCCTTACGGGGCCTCAGGTGTCCCTGACATTGATTGGCGAGGCTACCAGGATATTTCTAAAAGGTAAAAAATGGCTATATGGAAATTTTGTTTTATTTTAACGGCGGTTCTGCTTATGTTTTGACGTGTTCGGTCAGCTGATGCCGTTCAAGGGTTTAATATCGCAATACAGTAGTCCCCAAGTGGATACTTAATAGCCATTATAACTGCGGTAGGTTTCAGAGTATTGGGGCGTTTAATTACGTTAAATTACAGAGGTAAATTAGGATTAATTGCCATATTTTTTTTTCTTTCTTTCTTTTCCTTCTTCATTCTTTCTGACGAGTGTTGAAGATAGAAAGAAAAAATCAAAATGGATGTTGTTACACCCCTCGCCCAACTGGTATCGTTAGGCAAGGAAATGGGCCTTGAGGGAGCCGAACTTCAGAAGTTCGTTAAAGATGAGCAGAAACGTGAGGCCAAGGAGATTGCCTTACGTAATGACGCAAAAGAGCGAGAGATTCAATTAGAACGAGAGCGTGAGAAAGACGCAAGAGAGGCGAGGGAGAGAGAAGCCCAATTAGATAGGGAGGCAAAAGAGAGAGAGATTCAATTAGCAAATGAGGCGAGAGAGAGGGAAGCCCAATTAGCAAGGGAGGCAAGGAAGGCAGAACGAGAGCTCGAACAACAGAGGTACGAGAGAGAATTAGAGCTCCTCAGAGCAAGGGCCGATGTGGAGAATGCAAGTCGGCGCTCAGGGGACGGGAGTGCAGGGGTAGCAATTCATGCCCCACGCCCCCACCTCGCTCATTTTAATGAAAACACAGATGACTTGGACTCGTACTTGGAGAGGTTCGAGCGTTTTGCCTCCAGTCAAATGTGGCCAGAAGACACATGGGCTATGTGCTTGAGCCCTTTGTTGTCAGGTAAAGCCCTCGAGG
The DNA here is from genome assembly GCA_031216915.1 of Pictodentalium vernedei. Taxonomy (NCBI): domain Eukaryota; kingdom Metazoa; phylum Mollusca; class Scaphopoda; order Dentaliida; family Dentaliidae; genus Pictodentalium; species Pictodentalium vernedei. The sequence goes on from CM062289.1 coordinate 27,482,747, forward strand.
CTTATACCAGTATGCCTCCTGCACTTCTTAACGACTACAGTGAGCTGAAGAATGCCATCCTTCGGAGATACCAGCTCACTGAAGAAGGATTCCGGACCAAGTTCCGAGAGATTAAGCAGGAGAAGGGAGAAACAGTACCTCAGTATTTTGCCTGAGCTAGGCGGTACTTTGACCGCTGGACTGATCTCGCAGAAGTGAATGAGTCATATGGAGCCCTGCGAGATCTATTTCTCCGGGAGCAGTTTTTAACTACATGCTCCAAGGAGTTGGGCCTGTTCATCAAGGAAAGGGGTCCGCCCACCTATGATGAGATGGCAACTGTGGCAGAACGCTACATCGAGACCCACGGTGGGAGTGTAAACGCACCCAAATCGGCTAGGGGTGGGGCAAACGGGTTGGCAATGGCACCCATAAGGCAACACCACCCCGATCCTCCTGCGTCGCAGACCAGCCGGAAGGGGGGCGCTCCCAAGGACACCACTTGTTTTATCTGCAACAAGCGGGGTCATATTGCCAGGGACTGCTGGCAGAAGCAGGTAAGGACCACTGGGAACATTAGACCACCTCAGCAGGGGGCCGGGAACGCAGCGCCAAGGGGTTGGAAGCAAGGTGACCGCGTAGATCCAGGGCCCAGTAGGCAGACGGCAGCGTTCTGTCAAACTATCGGTCCAGAACACAGTCCCCTCCGGGAATGTATACAAGAGGGAGAATTAAGGCTGGAAGGCGGGAAGGTTGTCCCGATAATAAGTGGCATGTGTGAGAGGCTCACAACTTCGTAGGAGAAGGTTGATATGCCAGTGTACCCAGGGTATGTGGGACAAAGGGAGATTCGTCTGCTCCGGGATTCTGGGTGCTCCTCTGCAGCGGTTAGAAAGCAACTGGTTGACGACAAGCAATTGTTGGGGCGCGACCATTTGTGTATTTTGATAGATGGGACCGTTAGAAGGTTCCCCATCGCGAGGATAACTGTGGATACCCCATTTTATTGTGGCGAAGTGGAAGCCATGTGCATTGAATCACCTGTGTATGACCTGGTCATAGGTAATATCCCAGGGATGAGGGCAAGCCCTGATGAGTTATGGTCCAGGGGTAGGGGGCCAAGTGAGGGCCCAACGAGTAAGGAAGGGAAGGTTCCCAGGGGGAACCAATCCGACGGTCCAGGGGATGGCCCCTACACGACGAAATGTCGGAAAGTTTCGGGAGGGACGACTCCTGTCCAATTAAGGAGAAGGGGCCGCAGGCGGTCCAGGCTAAACGCTAAACAGCGAGGGAAACCGATGGGATCATTGGGGAAAGACCCTCAAGCAAATTTATATGGGGGAGTTGAGTGCCCCAAGAAGTCGGTGTCACCCGGGTGGAGAGGGGAGGCCAGACCCACGCAAATGGCTGGGCAAACTTCCCCACAGAATTGAGAGGGCACGGGTCAACACAAGTTGAGTATGTTAAAGTGGATGGGACCGCTAAGGTGGGCGCCCAGGGGACCGAGAAAAGGGTCCACAAATCAAAGGAGAAGCATCCTAGGTGGCGGAGACCACGTAGAGAGTGCCGGGGGCGCACAGCGCCCAATGTGCGCAAGAAGTCGTCGCAATGGACCGGGGGGTCGACGGCACAAGGGCCAGGGACGGCCAGTGTCGTTCGAACGACGTTAATCGCCGGGACGAGTGAGCCTGGGGGATATAGCGCCAAAGGAAGCTCTTGGGAATGCGACAACGACAGGGTATGGGGACCCTGGTGGAATACCCGTAGAAATGGCGGGGCGAGAAGTAGGAGTGTGTCAAGGGTTACCCAAGGGGATACTGGGAACCGGGCCCCTACCAATGGTCGGTGGTTATAAAGAAACAATAGTCGGGTGGCTGTGGGCCTGGTGTCTGGGACGGGGGCTCCAGTCGCAAATATTTTTGTTGGTGAGGTGATGGGCTTCGTAAACTCGGTGTTAAGGCCCGGAGGAATTTTCTTATTTTAGTATTATTATTGCTCTGACTGCTGACTAGAGTTGGTTGTGAGTGCGAATGTGAGATACACTGCCCTGTCTGTCGCGTGTGCGTGGACGGGGAGCCTGTGTGTCGAGTTTTGTAAGTATGGGATGCACAAACCCGGTGTTAAGGCCCGGGGAAACCGCGCTTGTTTTTATTGACGAGTGTTTGTTGGGAATGTGAGGCACACTAACCTCGTCTGTCGCAAAGGCGCGGTCGGGAATCTGTGTGTTGAATGTGTGAGTGTGTGAGGCACAATATTAATCACCTGGTTGAGCTTTGCGAGGGTGAGGCTCAACATAATGCAGGGGTCGTTCGCTCCTTCACAAGACATAGGGGAACGGGAGGCGAAGTTACACTCCGTTGGAATTAACCCATCTGACGCAAAGGCGCGGACGGTGTTACTCGTCGGAGTGAGTGCCAAGTGAACTGTTTGCAAAATGGGCGAACGTGTATAAAAACGTGTATGTTTAGGTGTAAATATATAGTATTACAGAGAGAGAGAGAGTGCTGCAAATCTAAGAATAAGGCTACTCTCCATATGTAAACCCGCAAGACGGGAGCATGTGGTAGCGTGTGTGTCGTGGGAATCGGTATGGCCGACGCATGAGCCCGGTCATGAACCCCTCGACCACTAGGGCACAGTTTTGTAGTCTTGAACATGATGGGTAGATTGTAAAAAGGTATGAGAGGCGAACGTGCGTGGCTTTGCCCCATGTGTTTTAAGAGATACACAGGGTGTTTCTCTCGGGAAGGGAGTTGTCAGGGCAAAGCCAGCCTAAATATAGGGGCAAGGGGCCTCATATTTAAAGATATTGTAAGTTCAAAATATATTCCGCATCAAGGCGAAAACCCACGTGAATTTCACTTCTCTGTAAAGCTGGAAAAACACACGTAGTGTATATCCAACTTTAGCGCAGGGACCCAGGGGAGAAACGGTATGTTAGATAAGGTCTAATCTCGTTTAATTTATACAGTAGACGGAGTCTTACGAGACGTAATCGGTTGGTGTCAAGATGTCGTCACGGTCAATTGAGAAACGAGATTCTAAAAGATAGAAATGTCGTGTCATCATTAGTTATAGCAATGCGTGTCAGGAACGAATCACCGTTAAGTCACGCGCGAGATGACTTGTATTGATTCTGCCTCGATATACGTCATCTCCCACCGTTTTGACAGGTGGACAGATGAGCGTCGGTCCACCTGACAGTTTATGGTAAAAAGTATATATACCTGGAAGAGCAGAGCATTAGACACACACTTGGGGTCACACACGCGTTGGTGAAGTCCAGGACAGGCGGACTCTGTTTCCTGGCATAAGGGTACCTTCGATCACAGGACCCTGAAACGGCTGGAATCGCCAGAGAGGGCATTCCATGATTAATTTAGCTTAACGTTGATAGGCGGCTACGGGGCCGAATTCGTGAGAAGGAACACCCCAGGTGGAACGTTAAAGTTTAGATTGTCGAGTAGCAGGTATCGGCCTGCAATAGTCAGAAGTGTAGGTTAATTGTATTGTGCGTATTAACCCTTTGAAGCGTCAGACTGATTGCGTTCTGAGTAGTTTGTTTTGCTGTCGAAGCATCGTAATACCGACTGGAGATCGGTGTGAGTGACAATTTCGCCCTAGCACAAAAGGGGCATTTGTGAATCGTGAATTCAACCAGGAACGGTGAATATTTCAATATGACTTTCACGGAGGACTTTCAAAGGCACATAAGGTATGAATAGACAATATCTGACCCAAATCAGAAGTACGGTGTTCTTATAGATGACGAACATTGCTGGTCGGAACCCTCCGACAGCTAGAGGTACAGTTACGCGCAGACGTTGACATTTGAGCCTAAGCGGGTGAAGCTCTTATGGCGAGCTCACAGTAATAACATTTCAGATTTGTGAAGCTCTTATGGCGAGCTCACGGTAGTAACATTTCCAGTGTGAAGACTATAGTGCCAGTACAGGGCTATAGAATGACTATATGATTGTTTAGAATTATTTAACCGTAGCGACCCATTTTCTGTGAAAAGAATCGAATTGTTGATTGTTGAAATATTGAAACGGATTTATTTTTATGTGTAAATAAAAGAATCGTTGTTACTTTAAATCATTCTTTCCATTATACAGCCTAAAGTGATTAGGAATCACACCTAACGGAAATCGAACCTATTTCAGGCCAATTTGGCAGAGAAGGAATCACGGCGTCGGTCTAACTCAGCTCTCTGCGCCGAGTTCGCGACACTTGGATTCCGACCCTCCACGTTGGTCTAATTTTCCCGCAACTTCATCAGCGGGACTAAATAACCCCACGTCAGCCCAGGCCTTACGGGGCCTCAGGTGCCCTGACAAAAGTGTGCATTGCAAAAAATTGATCAAACTCCAAAAAAATAATTTCGTAGGTGAAAAAGAGTGTTAACCTGTTCATGAATAAGTTATATTGAACACAAAAAACAGCTTTCCCCGTTAAAATTGCATTAACGTTAAATGACGTGCTGCATGTTTGTCAAAAGGCATGTTTTGCACGTGGAGAGTCTGAAAATTCATGCAGCAGTGTGAATCCTTGGGTATTTAAACACTAACGTAAGGCCTTCCTATCGTTCACATTCAAACGTGCGCTGCTGTTAAAACGACTCCACATTAGCATGGCAAGATTGACAATGAATCAACGTCTCCTTGCCCTGGGCATGATTAGAGTTGGCAGAACACACAGAGAGGTTGCCCAGCATTTGAACTGCCATCGTAACACTGTAGACAGGCTAGTCCATCGACATACACAACATGATGACGTTCGAGACCGACCCCGCTCCGGGAGACCCCGAGTTACCACCCCTGCACAAGATCGGTATATCCGTGTCGTCCATCTCCGGATCCGGCAACAAACGGCAACGCCGACAGCCAGGAACATCCCTAACCTGGACGGATACATCCTCAAACAGTAATCAACCGTCTGAGAGAATACGGCTTACGTCCTCGAAGACCTGCAATTCGTCCGATTTTGACGTTACGTCATCGTCGTGCACGACTGCAGTGGTGTAGACAACATCTCAGGCATCCCTTACACTGGTGGCGACGTGTTTTATTCACAGATGAATGTCGTTTCCATCTTTCATCATCAGATGGCCGCCAGAGAGTGTACAGACGTCGAAACGAACGCTACGCAGATCCATCTGTCGTGGAGCGAAACCGTTATGGGGAGGGTCTCTCATGGTGTGGGGTGGCATCACTGCCCGTAACAGAACCGAGCTGGTCATTATTGATGGCAATCTCAATGCAGCCAGATATCGTGATGAAGTGCTTACACCTGTTGTTGTCCCATTTCTGCAACGTCACGGCCCCGGCGTCATTCTACAGCAGGACAACGCCCGACCCCACGCAGCTCGTGTTGTTCAACAGTATCTGCAGCAACAACAAGTGGATGTTCTTCCCTGGCCCGCAAATTCGCCCGATATCTCACCCATTGAGCACGTATGGGACGAAATGAAACGTCAGCTAGGCCGGCTTCCCCATGCACCGTCAACGCTTGTGGAACTCCAAAGACAGCTTATCAGAATATGGAACAACATCCCACAACACTTCCATGCTAACTTGTTCGCTTCCATGAGGCGTAGATGCACAGCAGTAGTCGATGCAGACGGAGGTCATACCAGATATTGAGTGTGTGACTTTTGTGTTTGACCCTTAGTGTCTTTGACTCTCCATGGCACCAAGAGTATTCGTCGTAGCGTAATGAAATTTTTCGTGTTGATCACAAATTGATTCATCTGTGATTGAATAAAATTTCCATGAATGAAAATGATATGTATCTTTTTTTAGTGTTATTTTTTAGCATGCACACTTTCTTTTTTGGGAGAGTATATAAACCTTGGGATCTGATTTGAACAAACTTGAATCTGACCCCCCCCCCCCCCCCCCCCCCCCCCCCCCCCCCGTCCCTTGAGATGTTGTATACCAAATATGAAAGCATTCTGACTGGTGGAACTGAAGAAGAGGATTTTTTAAAATTATCCCCCAATTTGGACAAGGTTCAAATTTGCGCTTCCGTAGGAATATTAACCTAGGGACTTGGTTTGAACAATCTTGAATCTGACCCTCATAACAATGATGTATATCAAACATTAAAAGATTCTGACTGGTGGTTCTGAAGAAGAAGATTTTTAAAGAATAGTCCCCATATTACCCTATGTAAACAATTTGGGCTCCTGTATTGAGCCCAAATACGAACAAAGGGGCTTTATTTTAACAAACATGTATCTGACCCCCCCCCCCCCCCCCCCCTCCCTATGAATGCTGTATACCGAATATTAAAAGATTCCGATGATTGGTTCTGGAGAAAAGATTTTTTTTAATTTTTGCAAATATGATAACTCACCATTTTTTCGATGCCCATTACAGAACACCCTAACATAATCGATGGCAATTTTTTTACCATTCAATTCTACTGGTCCTAAGGATACTTCATACCAAATAACAGCCCTCTGTTCCGTGTGGTCTGGGAAATATGGGCGTTTGAAAATATTTCTATTTTTAGCTCCCAGGGTTCCCATGGGGATGCGGGATTTTTTTTTTTTTTTTTTTTTTGCATGGGTCAAGTACTTATGACCCAATAATACCACATACCAAATTTGGTTTAAACCGGATCATCGGTTCAGAAAACAGAAATTTTGTGCATGGCCAAAACTCTTACCCATCCCATTACAATGCCAAATATTGCTTCACCAACTTCGTTTGAACAAACTTGATTCTACACCTCAAAAGGAAGCTCCATAGCAAATATCAAGTCATTATACATACTGGTTAATGAGAAGAAGATTTTAAAAACATTTTGGAGCTTTTCCCCCCACTCCCTCCCTATGGGGCTGGACATGTTGAGTAGAACAAACATATAATGCCCCTTTGGGACCATCACTCACACAAACTTCCACTTGAATTGGCCCAGTGGCTTTGGAGGAGAAGACCAAAACATGGTGTTGACGGACGATGGACGGACGGAGAGCGATGAGATTAGCTCAGCTTGACTTTGTCGAGATGAGCTAAAAATAGAATATACCCACAGTAGCTTGATGTACCAAATGTTCACCACGAGTGGTGAAGTGGTGTTAACCGCGAGCCTCAAATCAATGTTCACACGCGCGAACCTGTTTTTGTTTACATGAGCCCCGATGGGCGGTACTTCCGCTGGCAATTTTATCGCCGAAACGAAACGCGTAAATTACGGGTCCTTTTTCATTTTAATAACATAAATGACAAACTATTTCGAGTTATGGATGCTTTATTAACACGAGACAACGAGTGTTTGTTAATTTTTGGTATCATATGAGATAAACTTACTTAAAAATGTAATAAATAATTACCGGTTTCATTTCACTCTTCACGAGGCGACGAGTGATAAATTTAGACAAGTTTGCATTCCAGGCGAGGTCACCAAAGGTCAACTTGGATGTAGTTCCACTGTAGGTCTAAATTTTAATTACTGGAATACCATTGCTGACATGTTCACCACAATTGGTGTGTAAAGCTAAAATTTATATCATAGGCTTTTTATATATAGTAGAATAGGTAATCATGGTATAAATTGTAATACTTGAATATGAGTAAAACTTCTGTAAAAATACTAATGAATTGGTGTAAACAAACAGCAAACATCTGGATCATGTGTGTTTTTTTGCCAAAAATATGATACTCCGTACCAGTCAGTGATGTTCTATGGAGTATGTTTGTCCGAGATAAACAGGAATAAAAAAAAACAGGTGCAGTTTCATAGCAAGCCAATGATCATTGACAAACTGTTGTAGAGAAACCTCAGTAATTGTTTTGTGGTAACACTCCACTTGACTGGGTATGATCCAAATCGTGCGGTTATGAACATCTTAGAAACAAACGTGGCATGTACAGTTTATTGGGCTTTTCTCAGTTAACTAAAATATCACAATATTTGTAACATTTCTCTGTGTGTGTAACTGGGGCAATCGAACGGTAATTGGCGGACATACCCGAGTCAGACTGTTTGTAGAGCTGAAACCGTTAAGGGGTTTTCCTGATCGATTAATCACATGGATTAACCTTCGTTAGCCGACTAATCACTTGTCCAAATAGATATCTGAATAATAGCCAGACCGTTAATGATTTACAACATGAACTCTTTAGCCAACGCAACAAACAAAACCGACTAGGGCTATATACAAAAATCTCCATTCAAATTTATTATGTTTTCAATTTTTGTCCCCAAAACATATCTTATGACCCCTCATTGGAACGAGCTCGTTGGGCTCGTTCCAATGAGGGGTCATAAGCTATGTTTTTGAGACAAAAATTGAAAATATTTAGTAAATCATGAATTTATTTTGCAAGTATCGACTGCTACCCGCAATAAATAAAGGGTTAAGAATGACCATTTCCAGCCACTGATACAGTATGATCATCATGCAAGCAAACAAGTATGTCAGTAAGTAACTTGCATGCTTTACTCTGTCTCATACAATTGATGGGAATCGGTGTGACAATGTTTGCCTGTTTTGGAGCAAGTTTGTTCCTTTGTTAACCCATATAATACATTAGTTCAAAGTAACGTTAATCGATCAATTACTTTTTTGATCGATCAAGATGTTGATCATTGATTAATCGATTAATCGGTTATCCGTTTCAGCTCTAACTGTTTATCAAATCAAGTTCTTTCCGATCATATTCTCCAGGATTATTTTTGAGTATTTCTGGGATTCCGTAGCACAATTTCAGCACAATGGTACTTAGTCTGGGCAATTTATTTTATTTATTTATTGGTGTTTAAGGTCATATACATATGCACAATGGCTAAGCATGACCGTGACAGTTTTTACGGGTGGAGGAAGCCGGAGTACCCGGAGAGAACCACCGAGCATCGACGAGCAACTGCCAGCTCCTCAGCATTCTAACTCTGTTCAAGCTCCGTTCAAGCAGGGTTACAGCGGTTGAAAACGTGCACCATCGACGTGCAGTCCGCCTTTAGCACACGGTGTCACCGTGCCCCCATGTAGGCAACCGGGATAAAGTGCCTTGTCCAAGGACACAACGAGGATCGAACTCGGGACCTCTAGCACAGAAGTCCAACAGTCTACCACTGAGCCACCGGGCTCAGTCTGGGCAAAAACCTCTCTCTCGGCAAACATGACTGAGATGACCCACCATACCTTCGAGGCAAAATCTGTTCCTCCTCAACAATATGGAAGTTTTTTTTATTTACATCAGCTTTATTTTCATATTTTAAAAACTTTCACACTTTATTTCTATTTTGTACAATACAGTACGTGGAGAGTGGATTGTAACTAAATCACCCGCGGAGTGGATATATCACCCAAGCTATAACTTTCAATTTTTTTACATATCGACAAAAAACACAAGCAATATTTCAGCCAATGGACCTCCGGGTTTTACCCGGAGGTCCATTGGCTGAAACTTTGCTTCTGCTGGTTATGCTTTGCCACAAATTTGTAATTATTGCTTGGGTGGAATCTCCACTCTGCGGGTGATTTAGTGATAATACACTCTCCACGTACTGTATATAAAGTATGCTGGTCTCAGCTCACAAGGTCATTAAGGTGTTGAAAATAGCGTTTCGATAAACGTCCAATGTAAATCGTCAGTGAGTGGTGATGAGACATTGATTTTTCTTCAATATAACATTGCAGGTTATCAACTTCAAAAAGGCAGCATGTTACAAGTAAATCCTTCATACCGTCACGAGTGAGTATTTATCTAATTAAGATGTTGCTCTTTGTAAAGACTCGAGACCCGCTAAGTCCAGTATATTAATTGTAATTAGTCAATTAATCTGTTAATTATCGAGCGATATCCCTTTTCGCTTTCCGAAGATTTTTTCCGTGACTAAATATCTCTACACTCTTGTAATAATTGTCAGTCCATTTTTCAAAACTCGATCAATCTATTTTGATCAGACTTCGAAAAAACGCCCCCACCTTTCCCGTTAGCCAGTTGACACCAACACACTTTGTTTGGCATTAAAATATCCAGAATGGCCTTAAATTTGGCACTAAACAGTTTCGGATCAGCGTGAACACTGGTCACGTTTAAAGGTATTACTATTCGCTGAGTCATATTTAGTGATTAATACACTGACCTGGTCACAAATGCTTGGGGTGGAAGTCCTCTAAAATGGGCAACATGGGGCGTAAGCTACTGGCTGGAAGTGACGGGAAGTGAAGCAGTGCTTATTTACTGTGATAGACATGCTCTGTTTTACTGGTAAAATAGGACCCGGTAACCAGTGTCTGGGTAGAAGTCCTCTAAATGGGCAACATGGGTATAAACGATTGGCTGGTCTTGACTTTATATCCATGTTGCGGTTACGATCAGCCACTGTGTAGAAATATGTGACCTTCAACAGCAATAATTACAAAAATAAATAATTGCATCGTTTTATTTACAAAAATGAAATTAAAAGTTACCATACGATATATTTTGCCGAAACCCCAATTACATGTAACCCTATGAACTCGGGTGGTATATTCCACACAAGTTCAATGGCAGCAATCTGAAGAGTCGTATATATTATTTTCTTTTTTTGGAGGGGGGGGGGGGTACGGGTAGACCCTGGGCATGTACGTTGAAAATATTGACTAGTCTACCATACATATTTACTTGGCAGCCGTCCTATTTAATGAAATTAAGGCGTATCATGTTTTGGGGCCGTAAAATGGACCTTCCCGTTTCAATGGGTTAAGAGACATGCCTGGCACGGTTTTCTCCCACCCCCTGCTCCATTGGGTACACGCAGCCTCTGCATGGAAGATTTCCCCATTTCATCTAGTCCACGTGACTACTATCTCGTCATGGCAAATTTGCACACTTGATTACGAAACTATTTGAAATCGTCTGCAATTGTAAACAAAAACAATGGCTGCCACTTCTAGTTTCGCGTCTATAGATACGGGCGAATTCATCGAAGTAACTGAAAAAGACACCCTGAGGAAAACAGCAGGTCATCTAAAACTTTTCAAGCGTACATGTTGACGGATCTACGAACAGCCCTCACATTCCAGGGCACTTGTACTCTTCATGAACGACTTCAACATTTTCGACAGCGATAAACACATTAGCAATAGGAGTACGTGCCGTGGTTTTGTTTTTCTTTGTGGTAAAAACTTGCAGTATATAGCGAAACAACACTCGAAAAAAGGATTACCGCATTATTGTTCAGATCGGAATGACAGTTTGGAAGCTATAAAATTGTCGTATATAGCATTGCTTGATTGGGAGATGAAACGAGGCTCTTAAAGTGGGAGAAAATGATTCATCATGACCTGATGTGTGAGATGGAAAAATCTCACCCTCGGGGCAAGCCTCGTGTCCGGCCCAAAAATATGGCCCGAGAGTGACATTTTTTCCATCTCACACATCAGGGTATGGTGGATTATATTAATCTCGAGATTCGGTGATACCATGTTGTTACATATTTTAACATACTCAGTGTTGAAAAGCACTGGTTTGGCAGAGAAAGGTTAACAAAGAGCAGTTTATCATTTGTCATGCAGCTTCTGTAGAATATGCCAAACTAAGATCCTATCTTTTAAGCATTATTGATTATGCTTGACCCCCCTCAAATATCTGTTAAAAAGGCAATAAAACATAATCAACAGTATGGAAGAATCCAATTTTTCATTCACTGCGCCGCTTTAACGTTCCAATCCCATCTGCCAAAGCTCGAATATTGTAATCTATTTGTAAGGGTAGAATTCAGTTTTCCGAGACGATGGACTCTTAAAAATATTAAAAACTAATCCCTGAGTTTTTTTTTTTGACCAGCTGATTCGGTAGGATCTCTTATTGTTTTGTTCGGGAGCGCGGTGGCTCAGTAGTAGACTGTTGGATTTCTATGCTAGAGGTCCCGAGTTCGAACCCCGTCCAGGACGACCCGCGTTGTGTCTCTTCATCCCGGTTGCCTTCATGGGGGAACGATGACGCCGTGTACTAAAGCGTACTGCACGTTGATGGTGCACATGTCTTCAACCGCTGTAACCCTGCTTGAGCGCAGCTTGAATAAAGTTGCAGACAATTGCTCGTCGATGGTTCTTTTGACACGGAATACTCTGAGAAATAGAATTCTTAGCGCGTATTTTTTTTTAGGAATTTTAACAAAATATGGGTTAATAAGACTAAAAAGTTATATTTGTGTTCTAGGGGGATCTCAATAAAAGTCTTTTCCGAAGGGGATAATGATGTTTTATATATTATCTATCCACTCCCACCAGCAGCTTCACGAACCTGATGTAAAATAGTTAGGTAAGGCCTGAAACAACTAAAAATTTGTTTTTCAGGCCCTCCCGCATGGTCCTTTTGGCTGCTGCATGCTCTCTTGTTATAACCAATACAGACTTAAAAAAAATAAAAATTAAGTGAGTCATGTCTGATATTTTACCCAAGTTAATAAAAATGATAAATTCATCCCTTGAGTGCAAGAAGGCTTTGCAATGCTTTAGCATTGCAAAGCCTTCTTGCACTCAAGGGACGAGATACAGCACCACCCATGCTATTCTGTAGATTATGAGGCCTAAAACATAAAACAAACCAAGAACATGAATTTTTGACGGTAAAGATATAATTACAAAAATAAAATTAAAAACCTCCTGCCCGCATGCAGTTTTACAAAAAATGGCCCGAGAAACAGAAGATCTACTTTGTGAGGCCTAACACTTCTTCCATTTCTGTGATAGTACATGTAGTTGTCAAATTGACAGCAGTCGAAATGGTAATCAGTATTGCATCCTATCATTATGGTCTTCATTCTACGACAAAGTTTGACTGCGTGTTTCCGACTACTGCTAGTTAAACTGTAATCGTGCAAAGTATTAATGGAAGAGACCTCATGGAAACTGTGTTTTCAGAACAAAACGTATTTGAGTCTTTCATCCCTGCTTTTGCAAATGGCATTGCCTATGTCGAAATGTGATTTCTCTCGGCAAAGGCCACTCTTAAAGTTGATTTTATCGGAGTTTAACGGTGTGTCGGACAGTGTTACGGGAGGAGGAAGCCCGAGTACTAGGAGTGAACCGCCGAGCAACTGTCAGACTCCCCAACGTACTAACTCCACACAAGCCGGGTAAGCATAAGTTGAAGTCGGGTGCACCATCGACGTGCATTACACCTTAGTACACAGCGCCACCGTACCCCCATGTGGGCAATCGGGATTAAGTGCTTTGGCCAAAGACACAACGCAGTTACCTCTGGCGGGGATCGATCTTCGTAAGAAACTAACTCGAGAGCACAGAAGTATTTTGTATTCTACATACAACTGAGACGGACTCTGATTTTCCGTTGATATGCGGATTTATTGACTTGTGGCTTGCCAGTGGTCAACACACCAGTCAAATCAAAACACATCAATTTCTGTTCATGGAGCGATAAGCAATTGTTAATGATAGATGACTTACAGCACCCTGTGGAGTTATTGAAAATGAAGACTGGACGAATTTGTCATTTGGTATTCCATGTGTTCAAGACTATTCGCGGATGGGGGATTCCATGAAAATAATCGATGGATGCGCACTATAAACATGAACCTTTAACAGCGACATCAAAATAGAATCTACTTCATCTTAGGACTTCATACACTGAGAGAGATATTGGTTCTAACATAATCTATCACCCCATAACGGTGAATATGGATGAGCCGAGATGAGGTGAGGTGAGGTGAGAAAGGGCGCGCCCTATACTTCCCATAAAGGATTTTGTCCAAAAATTACTCTTTTATTAGCGGGACGCGTTTTTTTCGAGGGTTCTGCAGATAATTGATCTGGTTGGAACCATAATAAATACAGCTTCTTAGTTTGTAAAAGCGAGTTGATTAATGTACCCAATGCTGCAAGCCAAATCGATCAGAGTACATACCCGACGTTTTAAGGCTGGTAGACTAAAACAGAGTCACATGAAAAAGAATTATTGAGAAGGAACCACTGATGTTCGCACACGTCCATTGATGGAACGTCAGCGAAAAACGACGCAACCCAATTTGCACCCCCACCCTTCCAGCCACCCCCCCCCCCCACCACCACCAGGATGGCACCCAGTCAATAAATGCGTGCAACTCTCCCATCCACTATGTTTGATGACGTGAAAGCTTTACGCTGTGACTGTAGTAACAACGTAACAGCTTTCACGTCATCAAACGTCATGATGCTCCACCACGCACGACAACTATAACTTTCAGATATAAAGCACTTATTTTTTTTTGTCAATAATAGAGAAGTTTCTTGTTAGGGACAAATTTTGATTCCAGTTTCTACGATTTTTAATACTGCTAGGTAACAAGCTCATCAAGCTCCTTCCGAATAAGTATTCGAGTATGTTTGTAAAGAATTAAATGAAAAACTGACGTCTTCAACTCTTTATCTCACGTGGCCAGAAGATGGTACCTTCAAAACGTTAAACATTTTTTTCAATTCCTGAACATTTCTTTTTTCTCCACCCTCCGCAAAAAAAAGAAAGAAAAAAAAATCGGTTATGAAAAAAATATAATTTGAAAGGTGTTTTTGTGTGTGGGGGGTGGGGGGGGGGGGGACTGGGCCTGCACGTTAGAAAAATATCGTTTTGGGTGCTGCACGCCTTATCCACCTGGGGGTAATTTTACCACGTCTGTAAGTGGAATTGTCAGTGATAACCTTCCTCACAATCCTTAGAGAAACCACAATGAATTCTCTGACGTCATGTTATAATTATAAACGTAAGATTCGCACTCTCAAATCAGTAATTTGTTAATTGCGCCGACACAAATAGGCTAGCTATCATCGGGCTTTTTGGCTAACCACCTTACAGAGCCAGTCACATGTAGACTTAATGCTACGAAGCCCCCCCCCCCCCCCCCCCCCCCACACACACACACACACAAAGCCGTTATAAATCATAATATAGTAAAGTAGTGGGTGTGACAGGCAGATTTAGGCAGGCAATTGCACTCCTAGGTATTTTGAAAGGTCAGTGTTTCGCAGACCTGAATTTTTAGAATGCTAGGCCACTTTGCTTATTAACCCTTTACCTAACGTGAAAAGCAGACGACACTTGCAAAAAAAAATCTTGAATAACTATTTTTTTTCATTTTTTGTCTCAAAAACATAGGTTATGACCCCTCGTTGGAACGAGCTCAACGAGCTCGTTCCAACGAGGGGTCATAACCTATGTTTTTGAGACAAAAAATAAAAAAAATAGTGAAAATTAATTGGCGATTTTTGAGAATAGCGCTGGCCGGTTTTGGCCGTTATGTTGGGTAAAGGGTTAACTCTTAACCCGCTGAGTATTCTCAAGATATTTTTTCATCAAGTCTAGTCATGGCTGCTGTAACAAACCCTTGTGATTTAATGATTGAATATGGCAAATGCAAATGTAAGAAGACATTTGCCTGAAGCAGAAATGTGGCGGGCTGTAGGGATGGTGGAGCAAGGGGCTACCCATCGTCAGGTTGGTGAAGCCCTTGGTTTGTACCATACGGTGATCACCATAGCCTGGGCAAGATTTCAGCAGTATGGCACACCAGTCAGACGGCGTGGTGGTGGCAGAGACAGGGCAACATCTGCAGCTGAAGACCTGTTTTTGATCATTCAGGCCCGTAGGAACCGCTTTGCCACAGCCACCAAGCTTCGCAGTGACCTTCAGAATGCATCCGGGGTAAATGTTTCGACGCAGACTATCCAGGCAAGGTTGCACGAAGGTGGTCTCCGATCGAGAAGACTATGTATTCGCATTTCGCTGTCCCAGAACCACCACCAGGCACGATAAATAAAAACTATATAGACTTTTCATTACAATATTTCAACTAAAACGTAAAACAGGTAGTGCACGCTAAAAACTAAAGTGTTAAGAACTACACTTGAAGTGCTGTATTTAACACTTACAAAGTGCTGAACTAGCACTTTGTTCAAGTGTAGATATCCCAGAACTTGACCGGTGTTACAATAATACCACTTGACAAGTGTAATGTCGCGACACTAAAAAGGAAACAACGCAGATGACGCGGATCAGGCTCGAACTCTCGAGCCTGATCCGCGTCATCTGCGTTGTGTCCTTTTAATTATGTACCCACCAAGCGCAAATCAAATTATGGACGATTCTGGAAGAAACACCAATGCCAGACACATGGTAAGTGCCATCCATTCAAGTTTCAGATGTCTGACGATTGTAACGTCTAACTGCTTAAAGCATTGCACTTTGAGTGTTAAAATCAAACCCTAAGAGTTAGAATGGGTTTAACACCTTGAAAGTGTCAGGTTTAACACTTTAGTTTTTAGTGTGTGGGGTATACTTGGTGCTTAGCAAACTTTGAGCAATACTAGATTAGCTACTTGGTCTGACGTCACATTAATATTGAGTCTGTTATATGTTAATTCAATAAGAAGTTACGAAGCCCATGCATCGCGACTACTACATGTATTTAAACACAAACAAATAAAATCCCTGAGTGAGGGTGAGCTTTAGTGATCACAGGGTAGCATCACTAAATTTACCCTTTGTGAACCTCAATCTGAATCAGGGTCTCAAAACTAAACAGAAAGAGATACCCAGAGGATACATTGGCCACTATATGAGATAGCATTATCAAATTCACCCTCTGGGGACCTCATTCTGCAAATGTCAGGTTGCTTATTTTCAGGCCTGATCCTAACTTGGGTTAGATTAAAGTTTGTTCAAATCAAGTCCCGTGACTAATATTTGGGCTCCCTAATGGAGCCCGAATTTTGACTTGGTTCAGTTTGAAATAATCTTTAAACATCGTCTCACGCACATCAATCAGAATCTTCTGACATAAGGTATACACCATCCTTAGGGGAGTAAGATGCAGGCTTTAAAAAGCAAGTTCATGGATTGGACTATGTCCAAGATGCGGAATAATCTTTGAAAGTCTGCTTCTTCAGATCCAGTGGTCAGAATCCTGTTTGGGTGAGTTGAGAGGAGGAGCAGAGCCATATATTCATAAGGCTGACTAGGCTGAAGCCTAAGGGCCCGCAGGGACAAGCGACCTGCCTTTTTTCTTTTCTTTTTTTTTTTTTTGCTGAGGCATTGTTACCAGCGCCTTAGGGCTCCAATGGTTAAGGCACTTTACACTCTGTGCCGTAGCGATACATGTACATATGCATTTATCCATATATATACTCTGATATGTATACTATATATATATATGTATATACAGTACATTTTAATTAATAAAAAATTTATTCACTTCAAAATATTACAGTATTGAACAATTATACCCCCAAAATGTGCTTTCCTGAAGAATTCTACTCATGCCATAAAAATATTGAAAAAAAAAAATTGTGAGTAGAATTCTTCAGTAGACCCGCAAAATGGATATAGTTCTATGTACTGCGGCATAGTGTCTACCGTACCAGGGTCAAGCTATAGTGGAGTGAAAGATTCTCAGCCAATAAAAATGCAATATTTTGTTTCATTTGGAAATAAATTTGGAATATTTCCTCAGTCGATGTTTGAGTCATGACAGACACGACAAATTGAATTTACACACCCAGCCCTCCACCCCCACCCCTCAGCTTCGCAACGCCTCTGAATTAGATTGAACATTACATTGTTTGAAGTCTATAACTTGAGCGTTTATTCACCCGGATATGCAAATACTGAAGTTGCCTAACGGTCATGTTATTTCCAATCACCTTAAAAATACCAAGTGGGGAATTGTGCCAGAAGGCAAATATTGATCAAAGCAATGAAATCTCTCTTTTATAAATGCAATTTATTCTATGGCGTATGAATATTAACACAAAAAATTCCATGATTTAGGAGAGTGACGAGTCTGCCTCAATTCAATTCGCTTTGGGACTTTTCTTTGATATAGCGTATCGGTTGTCCGTGATTAAGCTAATATACATTTTTGCATCTCTCGAGACGATAATAATGCTTTTGATTGAACGAGGCTCCGTGAAGCAGATTGAAGGTCAAGCACTTCGCGATCGACATCAGCTGTATTTGGTTGTCTACTGTAGTAAATTGGACCGTTGACAACGCTTACACGAGATACACAATGAATCAAAATCCAATATTAACCAAGCCTTAGGCCTAAAACATTCAAAATCTGTTTCTCAGGCCCTCTCGCATGGACCCTTTGGCTGCCGCATGCTCTCTTTTTATAACCAATGTAAACTTTAAAAAAAATAAAAATTAAATGGTTTATGTCTGATATTTACCCAAGTTGAAAAAACTGATAAATTTGTCCCTTGAGTGGAAGAAGGCTTTGCAATGCTTGAGCATTGCAAAGCCTTCTTGCTCTCAAGGGACGAAATACAACACCACCCATGCTATTCCGTAGATTATGAGGTCTAAAACATAAATAAACCAAGAACATGAACTTTTGATGGCAAAGAAATAATTACAGAAATAAAAAAATAAAATAAAAAACCATCAGCCCACATGCAATTTTACAAATCATGGCCTGAGAAACAGAAAATCTACTTTGTGTGGCCTTATTGAGTTGTTTAAAACTCCACTACAATTTTTATCCAGCGCTATTCACAAACACTATTCAGTGTTTATTATTTTTCCAAAACATAGCTTATAATAATAATAATAGCTTATAATAATAATAATAATAATAATAATAATAATAATAATAATAATAATAATGCAGTTTAAAGCCGAAAATCCTCATAGAGCTCTCTGGCTTTACAGAAGAAAAAACAAATTAAATTCCGCATTTCAATTTCACTGACTGTCTCAAGCAGACGAATCAGCGGTCAGCGGCCTTCATTGGGAGATTATATTCCCGCTGGAACAAATGTGTTTTTCTGGGATGACTTCAGCCCACTCGGCAGCTGGTTCCAAAGAAATGGAGCAGCCACCGAAAAGGCTCGATCACCAGCTGTTGAGAGGTTTACCGCTACATGAACAAGATTGTTTAACGCTTCCCGAACGCCATGGTCTCTTGGTTTTGTCATGTGAAACCAAAGTGGCCAGATACGAGCCTTGGGGCTGCACGTTGAAAATAATGATTGATCTTCCCCACACATTCACTCAGCAGCTATCCAACTTTATGAAAAGTTGAAAAGAAACACCACGTAAATTTAACGCTGTTTTGAACAAAGGCGCGATATCAAACATCGCAGCCTCAGTCGGGGGATTACTTGACCTAAAGGACTTTTTGTGTGCAAAATTTCGTGAAGACAGCTGAGACTGTAAAAAAAGGTACATAAATAAAAATAAAAAAAATCCAACGATCGCTTTGCGTCAGTAACATAGCTTGTGACCCCTCATTGGAACGAGCTCAACTATCTCGTTCCAATGAGGGGTCATAAACTATGTTTTTAAGACAAAAAATAATGAAAATTGAATGGTGATCTTTGTGAGTAGCAAGGACCGGTTTTAGTCATAACGTTGGGCGAGGGGTTAAAAATGGTCCAGGCAATCCTGTAATATATTATCTATAAATCTAAACAGATTTAATTGTATTTGGCACACCTTTGGTCGCTTCGATCCGTCTCTTCTACTTCAACCATGAATGTTTGAAGTGGAAGAAATAGACCGGACAGTATCCATAGCGCGGAATGCTCAACTAAAATAGAGACTTGTGGGGAATCGTAGATTTCTGATATATTATTATAACATTTTTTCCCACCAGGCCGAACCACGGTAGTCTTTAACATTTGTTTCCCCCCCCCCCCCCCCCCCCCCCTCTTTCATAGAGCTTCCATCGCCTCTGTGTAAAGAAAGGTCTCGGGCGATGGACGGAACACTATTTGCTTTGGACGCTAAAATCTTTTTGCGGTATGATCCACTTAGAAGATCTTTCAAAGCTCCCTGAATGTATTGCAGAGCGGGACATTATAAACTCAACAAAAAAAAGCAAAAAAAATTAAAACTATATGCCTGGACATTTTTGTTAGATTGAGACGACTTTGAGTCCTAAATGGTTACTTAAGGACTGAAACGTGGCCTTAAAACACCTTCCAAAGTCTCCATGAACTGAATGGAAGACATGGAAACGTGAGTCGTTTGACCAATTTTCTTTGCGGCTCATGCGCCCCTGAGGAATGTTAGAACATAACCTTTTTCAACAGGCGCATGTCCAGGATAGGAGCAATGGATGCGAACGCACCTTTCCACAAACTTTGGAGTTCCTCTTGAGGGACTATCTCCCATTTGTGATTTGAAAATTTTGATAAAATAGGGCGACCTCACTTACCCCGATATATCGTACTCTCTGTGGCTCAGTCACAGAGAGTACGATATATCGGGGTAAATGTTGCTTTAAGTGTTGCTTTAAGACATAAATAATTTCAGTCCAAAAAAAAACAGTGCTGATTAGTACCATAGCTTTCGGCTTTATTAGCCTTCATCAGGCTGGTTGTAAATGGCCTATATACCTCGACCGCTACACTACTCTCCCCTTCTTTTGAGATTCACCCACCGTGAATCTCACCCCAGACTCCACCTCAGAGCGTTGGAAACACCCACCATGCTTCACCACAGCGTCCACAACGCCACCAACTCCTGCGGATCGGACGAGCCTCCACATGTAACAGGAGGAGAGATAAGTGCGGAGCCGGGGTTCGAACCGTCGACCTCCAGCACACAAAGCGACCGATTTACCACGAGACTAAGAGATTCGGTTTTCATTCCTCAGTGCTCCATAGTCCCCAAGAGACCTACGACTACATATATCAAAGATACACATATAAGCTAATCGTGTTAACCACATTGCACGTCCAGCTCACATGTAGCAATCTCAACTAGTCCTATCACAAGGATAATGACCTCACAGTATATATGATCGCTCACACGGATAACCATGACACCATATATACGCGACATCAACATAGCATGCCGTCATATCCGAGGCTTCCTTCGGTAAACTGGCCAAATCCGTACAAAAAGGTGTGTCACAGTCGTCGAGTTTGATAGCTCGATCCGACGTAGTTCAAGGGGCGACAACCCAGGATTCTAAAATGTCTGGCCACCTGAAACTCAATCAAGAAGTGGAAGTTTCACCGACTTTTTCCTATGAAACAGTTCCATGCCTCACAACCTTGCCCCCTAAAAGAAAGAAATAGACCACACAGATACCATACACACACAAACACAAACCCACCAAAGCATTAGCTTAATTATTGCAGAAATCAGCTTCAGTGTCACACCGTCATATTTTTTAAGAATTATCATTAAAACAGCGACAGGTGCGACCTCCCACACAGATTGTAACACAAATTAAGCGAGAAAACAAATGATACAACATTCAAATTTCAGGTAATGAGAGTCTATTAGTTGTCACTTCGTGAGAATTATTATGTGGGAGGAAATTCCACTCCGCGAGAGTTTTATGGTTGTCGATTTATTATCACGTATTGTATACAACGAACGGCACATGTGTTTATTAAAACATTTATTTAAAATCCATTCCGAATGAACAGGAACCAACACTGTCGTCCTTGAATTAACTAGCGTACGCAATCAGGGTCGTGGCGAAGATGGGCGACTGGGGTGTGAATCTGATTTGACCCCCGGCTGTGATGGCGCAAGTCCCGGCTCATAAAATATTCCAACTATATCATCAGGGCATGTCTTCGTCGAAGGCATGCCTTGATGATGTAGATGGAATATTAGTCAGTCGGAATTATGCTTAATTATTTATTGGGGTTTAACGACACTTTAGACAGCTAGGGATACCTCGTATATGACAGTTTTACGGGTGGAGGAAGCCGAAGTACCCGGAGAGAACCACCGAGCAACGACGAGCAACTCTGAAACTCCCCAACGTATTATTTATTTATTTATTTATTTATTTATTTATTTATTTATTTATTTATTTATTTATTTATTGGTGTTTAAGGTCACATACTTATGCACAATGGCTAATCATGGCCGTGACAGTTTTACGGGCGGGGGAAGCCGGAGTACCCGGAGAGAACCACCGAGCAACGACGAGCAGCTGCCAGCTCCACAACATCGTAACTCCGCACTGCGGCACAGGCATGGTTAGACTGAGAGACTATCTCCCATTTGTGATTTGAAAATTTTGATAAAATAGGGCGAACTCACTTACCCCGATATATCGTACTCTCTGTGGTAGAGCCACAGAGAGTACGATATATCGGGGTAAATGTTGCTTTAAGTGTTGCTTTAAAACATAAATAATTTCAGTACAAAAAAAACAGTGCTGATTAGTACCATAGCTTTCGGTTTTATTAGCCTTCATCAGGCTGGTTGTAAATGGCCTATATACCTCGACCGCTACACTACTCCCCCCTTCTTTTGAGATTCACCCAAGTGAATCTCACCCCAGACTCCACCTCACAGCGTTGGAAACACCCACCATGCTTCACCACAGCGTCCACAACGCCACCAACTCCTGCGGATCGGACGAGCCTCCACATGTAACAGGAGGAGAGATAAGTGCGAAGCCGAGGTTCGAACCATCGACCACCAGCACACAAAGCGACCGATTTACCACGAGTTTAAGAGATTCGGTTTTCATTCCTCAGTGCTCCATAGTCCCCAAGAGACCTACGACTACATATATCAAAGATACATATCCCATCAGAACAGACCTTAAATAGTTTGAAGGTCACACGACCCCATAGTAGCCATAGTAGCAACATATAAGCTAATCGTGTTAACCACATTGCACGTCCAGCTCACATGTAGCAATCTCAACTAGTCCTATCACAAGGATAATGACCTCACAGTATATATGATCACTCACACGGATAACCATGACACCATATATACGCGACATCAACATAGCATGCCGTCATATCCGAGGCTTCCTTCGGTAAACTGGCCAAATCCGTACAAAAAGGTGTGTCACAGTCGTCGAGTTTGATAGCTCGATCCGACGTAGTTCAAGGGGCGACAACCCAGGATTCTAAAATGTCTGGCCACCTGAAACTCAACCAAGAAGTGGAAGTGTCAACGACTTTTTCCTATGAAACAGTTCCATGCCTCACAACCTTGCCCCCTAAAAGAAAGAAATAGACCACACAGACACCATACAGACACAAACCCAAACCCACCAAAGCATTAGCTTAATTATTGCAGAAATCAGCTTCAGTGTCACACCGTCATATACATGAAGAATTATCATTAAAACAGCGACAGGTGCGACCTCCCACACAGATTGTAACACAAATTAAGCGAGAAAACAAATGATACAACATTCAAATTTCAGGTAATGAGAGTCTATTAGTTGTCACTTCGTGAGAATTATTATGTGGGAGGAAATTCCACTCCGCGAGAGTTTTATGGTTGTCGATTTATTATCACGCATTGTATACAACGAACGGCACATGTGTTTATTAAAACATTTATTTAAAATCCATTCCGAATGGACAGGAACCAACACTGTCGTCCTTGAATTAATTAGCGTACGCAATCAGGGTCGTGGCGAAGATGGGCGACTGGGGTGTGAATCTGATTTGACCCCCGGCTGTGATGGCGCAAGTCCCGGCTCATAAAATATTCCAACTACATCATCAAGCCATGCCTTCGACGAAGGCATGCCTAGATGATGTAGATGGAATATTAGTCAGTCGGAATTATGCTTAATTATTTATTGGGGTTTAACGACACTTTAGACAGCTAGGGATACCTCGTATATGACAGTTTTACGGGTGGAGGAAGCCGAAGTATACCCAGAGAGAACCACCGAGCAACGATGAGCAACTGTGAAACTCCCCAACGTACTATTTATTTATTTATTTTATTTATTTATTTATTTATTTATTTATTTATTTATTTATTTATTATTGGTGTTTAAGGTCACATACTTATGCACAATGGCTAATCATGGCCGTGACAGTTTTACGGGCGGGGGAAGCCGGAGTACCCGGAGAGAACCACCGAGCAACGACGAGCAGCTGCCAGCTCCACAACATCGTAACTCCGCACTGCGGCACAGGCATGGTTAGAATGGTTGAAGACATGCGTACCATCGACGTGTAGTACGTCTTAGTACAAAGCGTCATCGTGCCCCCATGTGGACAATCGGGGTTAAGTGCCTTGTCCAAGGACACAACGCGAAAGTCCGAATCGATCGCCTCCTCCCAAACGTACTATAACACAAGCAGTGTTAGCATTGGTTCAAGAGACGTGCGCCATAGACGTGCAGTATGCCTTAGTACACAGCGCCACCGTTCCCCCATGCGGGCAAATGGGATGAAGTGCCTTGCCCAAGGACAGAACACAGTTACCCCTAGCGCGGATCGGACCGTGAACCTTTCGGTTTGAAGTTGAATGCCGTAACCACTGAGCAACTGCGCTCTCGTCCAAATCAATATCTAAGACCGCAATTCCGACGAAAATGTCCCGAATGGAAGCATTATTACTGGTGGGGTTCCCCAAAAAACCGCCTATGCGACGCACCCCTATTTCAAACATTTACCCAGCCTTAGAACATACTGGGGCAGCTCTAAATGGTGCCTTATTTCACGGCTTCGTGGGCTGCTATGTCACTCTCTATTTGAAACAACCGAAATGTAAACATGAAAGATGTTTATTCTTTTCAAGATTACTGTGGTATTAGGAGGCTGTTTGTGTTTCTTATACAAAACAAAAGTGAATTTGTTGGGGATTTATATCCTGAAAATCATTGACCTAAAAAAACAACAGTGAATGGATTTGCTTATTACAGTTGACCCAAGTACTTCAGACTGACTCTGTCCCTTATTTTAAGGGTAATCTATTCTGAAAGTTCATCATGTTTTCATCAGCCTTCGGGCAAAAACTATTTTCTTGCTTTGCATACATGAGTACTCAAATTAAAAATCAAAGAACATGCCCCTTCATACTCTGTGATTAGCATTCCAGGTACTCAAGGCTAATAAAGGATGGAGAAAACTAATTATCATAGCCTTCTGGAAACTAATTATAAAGGTCAGATTAGAATGTCAAGGTCTCATATTGTCAAAACAATCAACTCGCCGAATTCCATCTTTGTTCTCTTGTTATTAAAACTCGAAATGATGCAGGTTTTTTGCCTCTGGTCTTATTGGAATTTGAAGCACGGTAAATTGAGGAACGTATTCAATATTCACCGCAGCATGTCACTTACCAATACAAACAAAGTAATGAGTTCTATTTCAAGGAAAACCTTCAAGCAAATAATTAAGCTTTTCAGTTAAACGAATTGTATGATTTCGTCAGTATCTCCAGGTCGGCGAGTGACTGGTCTAACTTTTATAATTTCAGTCGTAGCTAAATGCATTTAGGGAGTTCGTATTTACAGCTTTGAACTCTAGTGGTATGTTCCATGCCAATTCAATAGCAGCAACCAGAAGAGTCCATATTCATTATTTGGGGTAGACCAATCAATATTTTCAACGTGCAGCCTCGAGGCTGCACGTTGAAAATATTGATTGGTCAACCCCCACACATTTACTGAACAACCATCCTATTTAATGACGTTATGACGTATCATGTTCCTGGCCAGAAAAACGGCCGCTAGGGTTCAAAGGGTTAACCTGTAAATGGAGATGGACAGTATATCGAATTACCGAACCGATACCGATATCATGGAGATACCGAAAAACCGAACCGAACACATCATTGAATACCGAAACCGTCTGAATTTTCAAATTTGTCTGTACGTTTACTATTTATGAGATCTGGTTGAGGCTTGATAGCAGGTGAAGGGTTCATTTTTTGAAAGAAGTGGTTGATTTTATTGTCAGTTTTATTACCCCCCCCCCCCCCCCCCCCAGGGGCCCGGGCAATTGTCTTGAATTTTCAGTTTTTCACTAGACTACAACCTGTACATGTCCAGCTGGCTAAAAGTGATTTCTAATCAACTCTTGGCTGCCTGTTACTTGACTAGAAATCACTACCCAAGTGATTTGTTTATTGTCAGCAGAACCTCTTAAAGATGGCATGGTCAGGGCACATGGACTGAGATCGCAAACGCCTCAAATAGGTCCTTAAATGTTATGGTGTGTTTAGAAAAAGTCACACGATTACCATAGATATGATTTGTGTTCGAAAAAGAATGCCACAGTTGAGCCCAATGGTTGTGGCATTTCTGGAGCTGTGGTAATATGATACGAGAACAACTTATTCTGTATTTTCCTGACGTGAATTTCCCACAATTTGGCACTGTCGACAAATCTCAGACAAGTTAGATACTAAATACCGAACCGATACCGATGTATACTTCCTACAAAATACCGAAATCGATACGGAATTCAAAATTCCAATACTGCCCATATCTACCTGCACGTTGTTGAAAATAATGTTTGTTCCGAAAGCATGATGACATATAGGTAAGGTATAACTTATCTGATATTTTAAATCTTCAGATATTGTATCTTTTTCAGACCATTTTCATGTAAATTTATAGAAAACAATATCTCATATATTGTATTAGTATATACCCATGGTAGCTTGGTGTACCAAATGTTCACCACTAGTGGTGAAGTGGTGTTAACTGCGAGCTTATGGCGCGCGGTTAACACCACTTCACCACGAGTGGTGAACATTTGGTACACCAAGCTACTTTGGGTATATGTTATTTATACCATGGGGAGCGCGGTGGCTCAATAGGTAGAGGTGCAGGCTGCAAGCCGAGAGGTCCTCGGTTCGAATCCCACCTACGGCAACCGCGTTGTGTCCTTGGGCAAGGCACTTCACCCTCATTGTCCACGTGGGGGCTCGGTGATGCTGTGTATTAAGGCGTACTGCACGTCGATGGTGCACCTGTCTTCAACCAATGCTAACCCTGCTTGTGTTGAGTTAGTATGTAGGGAGCTGACAGTTGCTCGCCGTTACTCGGTGGTTCTCTCCGGGTACTCCGGCTTCCTCCACCCGTAAAACTGCCGTGGTCATGATTAGCCATTGTGCAGAAATATGTGACCTTAAACACCAATAAATAAATAAATAAATAAATATTGGAGTTTAACGACATTTTCGACGGCCAGGGTCACCTCATGTCGGACAGTTTTACGCGTGAAGGAAGCCAGGGTACCCGGAGGAAGCCACAGAGCTGCCGCGAGCAACTGTCAGACTCCACAACATACTACTACGGCGCACAAGCAGAATTAGCATTGGTTGAAGACAAGTGTACCATCGACGTGCAGTACACCTTAGCACACGTCTGCAATCCGGATTAAGCATCTTTCTCAAGGACACAACGCAGTTATCCCGGGTGGGGATCGATCCGCGGAAAATTCAGTTTGAAATCCAATGCCGTAACCACTGTGCCACCGCGCTCCCACTAAAATATTTCTGAACAGTTTTATACAACCATCACCTCAGTGCTCATCACACAGCTGAAAGATGGTGCCAGATGTTCGATACTCAAAGTTCATCCACCTTTCATGTTTATAGAATCACGGCCTTCAGTCAAACAATGATATCAAACAGTGTCTGAAAGAATGAACACATTTAATATTCCTTCAGAGAAAAATAATACTATCTCACAGTAGGTAAGATCACTTGCTTCAACAGTTCTTAAATGTTACAACGATAAGATCGACATGTACTGTGTTTTTATTCAAGGCTCAACACAAATTAGGGTAGACGGCATCGGTATTTTATATCTTTCCTACAGTTAAAACTAGAAGTCCTGTCACGAATAGTGCGCTTATCTAGGCTTAATTACGCGTTTGAAATGCGCGCAATTGCCGTATCGAATGGCATTCAAAGCACGGCAGGTTCTCCTGGTTACTCATAGCAAACACATGCAATGATTTCTGCCAGTGGACCTCCGGGTTACCCGGAGGTCCATTGGCTGAAACATTGCTTGTGCACAGGCCATATGTACAGAATTTGAGAGCTTTAATAGTGCTCTAACGCGTACATTAACGCGCAGATCAACGTGCTATTTGTTCGCATTTCATAACAGGACTTCTAGTTTTAACTATAAACAACTCACAATATCTTCATTTTCTAGAGTCAAAGATGAGAGAAAGATAGAAGGAATGTAGATATAGACCACGAATCACAGATACGTGCTCCCGGCCAGTTAACGAAATAAAAACGCCAAGAAAAAAAAAAACCTCTCCCCATACGAACCTTTTGATAATTTTGTACGTCTTATGACGTGCGAAAGCAAACAGAGCGTTCATACTTTGTGGTCATTTGTTTTGTTATTATTTTTCGATTTTTTAAAGTTTTAACCTCAATTCCTATTTTCTCCCGAATAGCACCCAGTGACAACTTTTGAGCCAAATGTTATCGCTTAAAATGCAAATATAATCCTGCTGTCAAAACTTCTTAACTGGTTGAGAGCTAGAAGCCACTATCAGGGCTTTAAAAAAATGAGGATACCAGAGCAAAAGCCAACACTTTCCTTGCTTATATTTCAAATTCATTCAAACACAAATAATATCTTGTTTATATAAATTTATTTTATTACAGATTTTTGGAAGAGTGCCCGTGGGCACTCCAATAATTTGTAATAAAACAAGTTTGAATAACAAACTCAGACCACTAAACATCATCTAGCCCACAACCAGATAATCAGTAATGTGAAAAATATCTTATTTGTACTTTCCGAAGTTTGACGTCGCATTTTGAAAACGTTGAATAAACTGAAATCCCAGTGACGTTTGAACGTCAGGATAATTAAAGTTTCAAAGGGTTAATTAATATACACGTAATTGGGGGGGGGGG
This sequence comes from Pictodentalium vernedei, assembly GCA_031216915.1. Classification (NCBI taxonomy): domain Eukaryota; kingdom Metazoa; phylum Mollusca; class Scaphopoda; order Dentaliida; family Dentaliidae; genus Pictodentalium; species Pictodentalium vernedei. Next base: position 27,511,300 of record CM062289.1, read on the forward strand.
GGGTATTTTTTCTCAGCATTTTCATTATTTGATCAAATGGCCGGGACCAGGTTTATGTTTAGGGAGGGAGTTTTCTACTCCCACCAGGTGTTTTGTTGGAAAACTCGCTGGCTTGTCAGAAAACTTACAGGCCCTGTGTCTTGATGATTAAAGATTGAAAAGTACGGGTATTGCCCTAATGAATCAAGGAGATTATATATTTTAGACATCCAAAATGGTCATCTCCAATTTGATAAAACAAACAAAAGAAGGACGTATAAACATAGGGGGAATGTAGATGACCAATGAGGAGGGGGTGATGTAAACCTGATATGTCCTGACTGTGATGGCTTAAGTCCCGGCTGATAAAATATTCGAAGGCATGTCTTGATGATGTAGTTGGAATATTAGTTGGTAGTCAAAGTTCTACTTAAAACGTGCAAGAGTTTTTGGAAATTTATAGGTAGATAAACAGACACGGTAGTCGTGACGCAACTTTTTATTTACTTAGCATGCACACACCATACTCCTAATTAGTTAGATTGCCCCCCCCCCCCCCCCCCGCCCCCAGCGCCCGACTTTGTACTGCCAACTATATGTTCAACCGACTGGGTGTGTGTGACATATAAATAGAGGATATGGAATGAGTGTTTTTCTCATATAATATTTATGAAACGAGTCTACAAATTTTCCGTTTTGGCGAGCCTCTGGCGAGCCCAAACGGAATATTCGGACGAGTTTCATATTATATGAGAAAAACACTCATTTCATATTCTGTTTATCATATGACACACACAAGCACAAATTAGCCACTTAGTATGACTTTTTAACCCATCACCTAACTTGAGTTACAGACGGCACTTGGAAAAAACATCCTCGTATAACTAAAAATTTTCATTTTTTGCTTCCAAAACATAGGTTATGACCCCTCATTGGAACGAGCTTGTCGAGCTCGTTCCAATGAGGGGTCATAACCTATGTTTTGGAAGCAAACAGTGAAAATATGAAAAAAATGAATGGCGTTTTTCTTGTAGGTTAAAGATTAATACAATATAACCCACCCTAAATAGGACAGATAACGTAAATTCTCCCTACTGAAATTATGCAAATGTGACCCAGTTGTATTTTGTTTAGCCAATCAACTTGTCCAATTTTGAAACTGACCAATGAAAGCTCCCAACTCTGATTATGCAAATTATGAAAATGTGGCCCAGTTGTATTTTGTTCACCCAATCAAATTGTCTAGTTTTGAAATTGACCAATGAAATTGACGGAAGGCTTTATTTGTCACTGATTAATATGAAAACAAAATATCAAATGTTTTAAAGTGAACAAAACGGACGAGTCATATGATAAGTTCAAGTATCAAACTAGTATCGTAAGAGATCACGTGGTTAATAGCAAGCCAGAATGGATATCTAAGATTTCAATCTAGAAGAAAATGTCCCGACAGGAAAAAATATTGGGTTGGGTATCACCCCAACCGTTCTTCTCTATGCCCCTCCATAAGCAGGCAAAGCGCTTATGTGTCGGTTGTGGGCACGCACAATGATTTGTTAGAAATTCACGGTTCTGTCTGCTTACACGGTGATCAGTCAGCGATAAAAAATAATTTCAGGTGTCTGTTAGAATCCAGATGATTTCGCCTATTAGACGTCTGGGTTTTTTTTTTATTTTTTTGTACAAGACACAAGACATACTTGTGTCAAGGCCGTAATATGTCCGACAGAAATTAGTGATGAAAAACATCGTTGGGTGCCACAAGTAACACGCGAGGATGTCTAACATCGCTACTTTCTGTCGGACATTTTGTGATCTCTCCCACCCCTATTAGTCCAGAAAAAGTTATCTACGCCCTCGAACATAAACCAAGGGAGACGTAAGCGTCCGTGTGTGTGTGTGTGTGCAAGAGGGAGGGGGTAGGGGTATCAGAAAGAGCACTTGACTTCGAATAAGAGTTAAGGCCGGATGTTTACAACTTATTATAATCTGTAATGTTACACTCAAAAGTATTGACAATAAGGCTTTAGAACTCACCCGTCGATTGTATGACTTCTTTGTTTGATGATTATCGTTCAGCCTCTTTCTCTATACCTGATACCACCCCACCAACCCTCCACCCAATCAGCATACGTTTGGTGATTATTGACCCGCCCCCTTACTATACCAGATACCAGATACCGATCCCCCCAACCCACTCCCATTGACATTGGCATACGTTTAAAAGTACGTTAGAAACGAATACCAAGAGTTTCTCAGTTACAGTTCTCGGAAAGGAAAATCTTTTCCATAAGAGCACTTCTGACGAAATAGGGCACGCGTTGCCCTTTTGGCTGCTAAGTCTTAGCTGCCCCTTCCGACCGCTTCCAACGCCCTTCACATAAACAGTCTACGTGGACGCGTTTTGACGCATAAGCGCATCTTATAAAACCAATTAACGTAGCACGAAATGCAGAGGACACTTGCAAACAAAATTCTTGGATAACTAATTTTTTTCATTTTTTGCGTCAAAAACATAACTTATGAATCCCCTCGTAGGAGCGAGCTCAACGAGCTCGTTCCAATGAGGGAGTCATAAGCTATGTTGTTGAGACAAAAGATGAAACATAATGAAAATTTAATGGTATTTTTGTGAATTACGCTAGCCGGTTTTGGTTGTTAAGTTGCTAAAGGGTTAAATAAACAGTTTAGACAGACGTCTGTGTTTTTAAGAAAACCAGCTGAGGAAATTGCTTCATCATGTCTTCCATTCTCAAAACAAAACAAAGAGGAACCCACTGTTTTGGATTTCATACGAGATAATCTTTTCGTATTACACCCACCATGTTTCCATTTTGCATCAATTTTGTTCAAACCACATCCTCCTGCCAATGATTGTGATTTGCGGTCAGGTAATTAATGCGTTTGGTTAATTACGTGGAGTTGAGAGAAGGAAATTTAGGATGTTATGAGTTCCTCTGATCGGATCCAGTTTTAGGTTGCACCGTGTTGTTTTATGATTAACGCAACAATTTGTTCGCACACCTGTCTGTCTCTGTGTTTGCAGACTTGCAATATATGTTCATGTTATTCAAAATGTTATAGTTTTAGACATTCAGTAGAAATGCCTTGTAATGTTAACCATTGACCTAACGAAAGGGAAATAACCTTCCCACGGAAGTAACGAAAACCGCCATTGAACTTTTATTTTTTCAGTTTTTGCTCCAAAAACAAAGCTTATGACCCATGATTGGAATGAACTCAGTGAATGGTAAAGTTTGAGTTTTTCAAGAATTTATTATACAAGTGTTGACTTCTGTTCGTGTTGGTTAAAGAGTTGAAGGTCACGCGTGCGAGTAGGCCACATGGCATACTAAATTAACCAGTCGCACTTTCAAAGTTCTTCAAAAGTAACAACGGGATTCTTTGGGGCATGTGCGGCGGTGCGGCATTTGCCATTCTTATGAGGCGGCCTGTCCAACCCAAGCCACACTCTCTCTCTCTCTCTCTCTCTCTCTCTCTCTCTCTCTCTCTCTCTCTCTCTCTCTCTCGCTCTCTCTCTCGCTCCCTCTCTCTTTCTTTCTCTCGTTCTCTTTTCTCACACTCCTCTTGTTCTTCACGAGCTCTCCAGTAAATTTCAATACAAATGGTAACAAATCTTTATTTATTCATTTTATTTAATTTTATTTTTTAATTGATTTATTTATTGGTGTTTACGGTCACATATTTTTGCACAATGGCTAATGTTGACCGCAACATGGATATAGAGTCAAGTCCAGTCAATCGTTTATACCCATGTTTCCCATTTTGGAGGACTGTCACTCTAGGCATTACCAGTAAAATAGAGCTTGTTTACCACAGTAAACGAGCACTGCTTCCCTTCCCAGGGTTCCTTTGCGGAATATTATAACAATGAGGTTCTTCACGAAACATAGTTGTGATGTAATGAAAACACCGACTCGCTATTCTTTTGCAGACCGCAGATTAACCCTTTACCCAACGAATCGCCCGCATCCGCCCGCGTAATATGCAAATTCGGCAGTTGAAAAAATATTATTTTTCAAAAAATTTCAACAAAACCATATCATGTGACCCCCTCGTTGGAACGAGCTCGTCGAGCTCGTTCCAACGAGGGGTCACATGATATGGTTTTGTTGAAATTTTTTGAAATATTTGAAAAAATGATATTTAAAATAATAAATTTTGATATCGCCTGCGTTGGGTAAAGGGTTAAACACCAATTGCTGAAGCAACAGTCGTCTCGTTTTTTACCGCACTGATTTTTAAAACTCTTGTTACTGTAACGTGTTTAGTGCGCTTTATACCATGGAAGCGATTAAAATACTTCACACAGGCGCAACTTCTTTTTTTTGTGAAAAACAGATAATCCAAACTTATAAATACTCGTTATATACTGGAACAGTTTTTTTCATTTCTCGTCTTTATATTTATCAGTATGGAGTTTTTGATTGGGGTTTAACCCTTTACCTAACATGAAAACCAGACGACACTTGAAAACAAACTTTTTGAATAACTATTTTTTTTCTTTCTTGTCTTGTCTTAAAAACATAGGTTATGACCCCTCATTGGAACGAGCTCGACGAGCTCGTTCCAAAGAGGGGTCATAACCTATGTTGTTGAGACAAAAAATGAAAAAATAATGAAAATTAATTGGCGACTTTTGTGAATAGCGCTGGCCTGTTTTGGTCGTTACGTTGGATAAAGGGTTAACAACACGCTCGACAGCCAAGATCAACTCGTGTCGGACAGTTTTACGGGTGGAGACAGCCGGCGTACCCGGAAAAAAACACTGCGCAGCGGAAGCATCTATGGGACTGCCCAGCGTTCTAACTCACAAGTGCACCACCAACGTGCAGTAAGCCTTAGTACACAGCGTCACCGTGCCACCACTTAGACAATCGGGATTAAGTGCATTCCTTGCCCAAGGACACCACGGGTGTGGATCGAACCTTGACCTTTCGGTTTGAAGTCCAATGCTTTAACCACTGAGCCACCGCGATCCATATAAGTATTCAATATGTTACTCTGGAGACAGCTTAATAGCTTTATATAAGCTTCAGCTTGCTGCGAGATCCATTTTTCAATGTTTGTTTTGTTCCATTGTATATGCAGTTTTGCATGTATGTAATTGTGAATTCTGCTGTCACGATGTGCCATTGTTCGGAAACATGTGACTTTAATCACCAATAAATAAATAAATAAATAAATAAATAAATAAATAAATAAATAAATAATTTGTAAATTCGAAAATAAAGTTATTATAATTTATTTAGGGTTTAAAGACACTTTTAACTTTAACGCATCCAGCGTCACCTCGTATCGGACAGTTTTACGGGTGGAGAAGCCGGAGTACCTGGACAGAACCACTGAGCAACGGCTAGCAACTGTCAGACTGTCCAACGTACTAACTCCACGCAAGCAGGGTCAGCATTGGTTGAAGACAAGTGCACCATCGACGCATAGTACGCCTTAGCACACAGCGCCACCGTGCGCCATCAACAGGGACCGATCAGGACTATTTAAAATACGCTCTAGCCTCGGAGCCTATATTTTCAATTCATGCGCCAGATTTCAATTTACGGAGTCACACTGCTGTTTGTAACACACACTGCAAGTATGTAATAGCTCTCATCATTTTCATTTAGTACACTATAGCAAACATTAATCTTCACTGTGGTTTCTTATCAAGTCTTGGCTGCCTAATTAGGCAGCCAAGACTTGATCAGAAACCACAGTGAAGATTAATGCTTGGTAATTAAGACTTGAAGTATTAACTTAAGCACTCTACAACAATGATAAATGATAATCATATATATAATACATGTAAGAGTGTCTCTCTAGATTATCCATCGAAAGAATATCAAAATATGATCTGAGAAGTTACGCGCCAACTGAGAAGCCTATTTCTGAGATTTAAGAGCCAGGTCCTGATGTTTCATAACCAAATACGCACTGGCGCATGCCCAGGTCGGTCCCTGCATCAAGATGAAGTACCTTGCCCAAGGACACAACGCAGTTACCCCTGGTGGGGATCGATCCGTGGACCTTTGGGTTTGAATTAAATGCCATAACCATTGAGCCAACCGAGCACCCTCAAATATTGCTTAAACTAAAAGAAGCAACTAATCAATATTTTCGACAATAACGTATGTGTTTGTCCTTTCAGAGGTTGCCAGCTTCAGACAGGAGTTTACAATAAATATTTCATAGCTCGGGGGGGGGGGGGCACCAAAAATTTGCAAGACGTGACGTGGGGGTGGGTGGGTCTCTTGAGTGCGCCAAAAATGTGCATTTACAACTTGTGCAATTTTTTGAATTTTTTAAAAATATATCAATATATCAGCTAATATATACCATCTTTTGTGTTTCATACTTTAAAGATGATGTTGTACATCACACTCTTAACATAAATACAACATCAGGAGGCTTTATATGTGAGAATATTGGGCTTAATCTGGGAAAATGTCACACGTTAGTAGGGGGTGGGTGTCTTGTTCGAAATGTAGAAAATGTGCAGACAATATTTTGGGAAAATTCTCTCTGATGCACTAAATTCAACTCAAGTTATTTATTTATTAATTGATTGATTTATTTATTTATTGGTGTTTAACGACACTTTAACAACCAGGGTCATATCGTGTCGGTGACAGGTTTACGGGTGGAGGAAGCCAGAGTACCCGGAGAGAACCACCGAGCAGCTGTCAGCTCTTCAACATAATGACCCACGACTGTACTGCACACTGTACAGCGGTACTGCGTACTCACAGCACAGACAGGGTTAGATTGGCTGAAGACATGTGCACCTCGGCGTGCAGTATGTCTCAGCACACCGCGTCATCGTGCCCCCACGTGGGTAATTGGGGTAAGTATATTTTGGATTTTAATGGGAGAGCGGGGGTGGGTGTCTGAGAACGGTAGTAGAAAATTTGCACGTAGGGGTGGGTGTAAAAAGGAGCCGAATAAAAAATAGGACGTCACGTCTTGCAAATTTTTAGTGCCCCCCCCCCCCCCTCCCCCGCCCCCTGCATAGCTTCACTTTTTTGGCGAAGCGTATTTTACCTCTTGAAATTTTTCAGAAAACGGACTTCATGATGTCAGGTCGGGTACTAATTCCACAGGTGATCGTTACAAAAAATAAAAGTTTCCTTTTTTATATCTGCTTTGTAGGGCACAACACACTTACAAGGGCACGACAAACTCATTTACAAATTTTACAATGTATTATTTTTAAGACTTACCTGCCTGTAACGGCGGCAACCGAGATTCTAGAAGCGTGTGGTGTTTTAAACAAAGGCTTTTTGTACATGTGGTACGTTATCAAAACGCTTTTAATTTAAAATTTAAAAGAGTGGTGTGTGCCCTCAAAGTATTTACAATGTATTGTTGTTAGAGATGGGCGGTATTGGGATTTTGAGTTCGGTACCGGCTTAGGGATTTTTTTTTTTTTTTTTGGGGGGGGGGGGGGTATACTTCGGTATCGCTTGGGTATTCGGTATCTGACTTGACTGAGAGTTGCTTATAGTACCAAAACGGAATTCACATGGGGTAAAACAGAGTAAGTTGGAGTACCATTCTACCACAATGCTATAAAGGACACTACCAATGAGCTCAACAGTGGCATTCCATTACGACCACAAATCATATCTACAGTAATCTTGTGACTTGGTCCAAACGCACCTTAATGTTTGAAGACCTACTTCAAGCTTTTATAGGCCCAGAGCATGTGCCATGACCATGCCATATTGAGGAAGTCTTGCTGACAATAGACAAAACATCGGATCAGTGATTTCTAGTCAGGTCTTGGCTGCCTTTGCAGGCAGCCAAGACTTGACTAGAAATCACTGCTAAGCAGTTGGGCATGCAAAGGTTGTAGTGTAGTGGGAATTCAGGAAATTTGCCCAGACCATTGAGGATTAGCAAAACTGAAAATAAAATCAGTCACTTCTTTCACGAAAATGAACCTTCCAACTATTGTCAAGTTGAAACATGGACTTATAAATAGCGAATGTAGAAAAGTTTGAAAATTCCTACGGTATCCGTATTTAATGATTGGTTCGGTTCGGTTTTTCGGTATTTGCATGATATCGGTATCGGTTCGGTTTTTCGGTATATTGTCCATCTCTAATCGTTGGTAAATACCACCAAGTTTTCACGCTCATACGGAACTGTGGTTATAAAAGCGGAGAGAAGATTTCGAACAGGTCGCGATTCTCTGTCCGCTTTCTTCAAACAACAATGTAGAATTGAACCCATGGAAAAGAAATCCACAAACATTGGATCTCCGATGTTAATTTCCTATTGTTTTACGTGAGTCGTCGTCACTCTTGACTGCACAAAATGTTATTAAATAAAATCTCGATCCACTTTTGTAAAGATGTCGCGACTAGTTCGTATTTTGATCGCGTTCTGATTGAAGAACTGTCGAGTGACACAGATTAATTTAGTGGCCACAGTAGCCTATTTGAACGTATGGCCTTTTAGTTATCACCCTACGGGACTTATTTTATCTGGCGTTCTGAATTACACGAGTACAAAGACGACCCGGGGTCGAACACGATCGGTCATATAAGCATTCAAAAACTTGTCTAATGTTTTATAAAATTAAAAAATTATCAAGTGCGAAAGCTTGGAACTTAACATATTTCTAAGACATGACACGACATTATAGCTCACTGATTTATTCTGAAGAGCATCCTGATATCCTGTAGCTGGGAAGTTTTTCGATTTCCGGTTGGGTTCCGTTTTTTTCGACAAACCGGAAAACCGAAGTGCATAACCCAGCAGCAAAAACCGACCGAAAGATCTGACTGTCTTAAACCTATCAAACTATCTTACTGAGAGGGAACTAGGCTAGTAGCCCATGTAGACTATCGTCACTCAGTCTATCGGGCAAAGGGATGAATGCATTGTGTTCTCATTGTCACATTGTCTCCCTTATTCACTCGTCCACCGGACGAGTCAGTAAGGGAGAAAAAGTGACACTGAGAACAAAACACCGGACGAGTCAGTAAGGGAGAAAAAGTGACGCTCAGAACAAAGCACCGGACGAGTCAGTAAGGGAGAAAAAGTGACATTGAGAACAAAACACCGGACGATTCAGTAAGGGAGAAAAAGTGACACTGAGAACAAAACACCGGACGAGTCAGTAAGGGAGAAATAGTGACACTGAGAACAAAAGCCCGGACGAGTCAGTTAGGGAGAAAAAGTGACATTGAGAACAAAACACCGGACGAGTCAGTAAGGGAGAAAAAGTAACACTCAGAACAAAACACCAGACGAGTCAGTAAGGGAGAAAAAGTGACACTGAGAACAAAACACCTGACGAGTCAGTAAGGGAGAAAAAGTGACATTGAGAACAAAACACCGGTCGAGTCAGTAAGGGAGAAAAAGTGACACTGAGAACAAAACACCAGACGAGTCAGTAAGGGAGAAAAAGTGACACTGAGAACAAAACACCGGACGAGTCAGTAAGGGAGAAAAAGTGACACTGAGAACAAAACACCGGACGAGTCAGCAAGGGAGAAAAAGTGACACTGAGAACAAAACATAGAATTGATGAAGTTAATTCATCTGTTACTATAATTAATGTTTTTCTGATTCAATAGGCAAAGAAACTGATCCAAGAACCTCTAAGAATGGGGGAAGTTAGGTTGAACCCAATGGAGATATTTATTGACAGATCTTTTTATGGTGAGTGGAGTTTTTTCCAAGTTACGGCGTCTGGAGAGTTGTTCACTATACGTTCTTAATACATAGAAACACTGAATCGAAACCGAACTTTTCTCCTGAAACCGAACCGAAACCGAACTATTCTCCTGAAACCGAACCGTTTTCTCCTGAAACTGAACCGAAACCGAATCTGAAGAATCGAAATCGCCCAGCTCTAAACTACAATAACTTCATCGTGGAAACCCCGAAAACTGAACCGGTACCAGTATACTGCGGAAAACAAGTACTGCTTTACGAATAAAACGAAACTCCCGGAGTGAAAGTCATCTCAACTCTGCAACTTAGGTTTAAACGATCGGCTAAACTGGAAACGCGATGGCTCAGTAGGTAGAGGTGCAGGCTGCAAGCCAAGAGGCCCTCAGTTCGAATTCCACCTGCTGCTAACGCGTTGTGTCCATGGGCAAGAAACCTCACTCCCATTGCCCACGTGGGGGCACGGTGACGTTGTGTACTAAGGCGTACTGTACGTCGATGGTGCACCTATCTTCAACCAATGCTAAACCTCTTGTGTAGAGTTAATATGTTGGGAGCTGACAGCTGCTCGCCGTTGCTTGGTGGTTCTCTCTGGGTACTGCGGCTTCCTCCACCCGTAAAACTATCGTGGTCATGATTAGACATTTTGCAGAAAAATGTGACCTTAAACACCAATAAATAAATAATAATAAATAATCGGCTAAACTTGAGTTCATACCTATGCTGTGGTCATGATATAGCCATACATGCTGAAAGTGATTTTAAACACCCTTTAATAATTAGATAAATATACGTACTCTGTGCAATCTTTGATCATGAAAGTACGGAGGATACCGTCGATTCTGTCTTTACATTACACAGCGTTGTAATTACAAAAGCGGACAGAGAATTTCAATCGGATCAGGACTGGGTCGTGATCCCGTCGAAATTCACCGCCCTCTTTCTTCGAGAAAACTGAATCTCATCGTTATTTCGTCGTTTTTTTTTTTACTTATTCAGTCTTTATTTCGTAGTTCATTTATGAAAACCCTTCCTATCGGTGTAAGTGTTATGCGGGGAGCGCGGTGTCCTATCGTTGTAAGTGTTACGCGGGGAGCGTGGTGGCTCTGTGGTTACGACATTGGACTTTAAATCGAAAGTCCTATTGTTCGATCCCCGCTAGGGGTAACCGAGTTGTGTCCTTAGACAAAGCACTAAATCCCGATTGCCCACGTGGGGTGGAGGGGGGAGGGGGCGGTGGCGTTGTGTACTAAGACGTACTGCACATCGATGATGCACTTGTCTTGAACCAATGCTATCCTTGCTTGAGTGGACTTCTAGTTCGTTGATGAGTCTTGACAGATGCACTCCGATGCTCGGTGGTTCTCTCCGTGTAGTACGACTTCCTCCACCTTGTCAGATATACTGTGACCCTGGCTGTCGAAAGTGTCATTAAAATTCCAGTAAATAAATAAATAAATAAATAAATAAATAAATAAATAAATAAATAAATAAATAAATAAAATTATAAACGGCACTGGTTAATCGATTCGATTTACAGTACGTGGAGAGTGTATTATCACTAAATCACCCGCAAAGTGGCGATTCCACCCATGCAATAATTTCAAATTTGTTGCAAAGCATAACCAGCACAAGCAAAGTTTCAGCCAATGGACCTCCGGGTTGAACCCGGAGGTCCATTGGCTGAAACATTGCTTGTTTTTTGTCGATATGTACAAAATTTGAAAGTTATAGCTTGGGTGATAACTCCACTCCGCGGGTGATTTAGTTACAATCCACTCTCCACGTACTGTACAAGTCCAATACCAATACTCGTTTTCGTCTCGGCTTCGCTGAACCTTCAAATACTTCGCATATATTTTTGGAACGAACGAGTATGATATGGAATATCTGTCAAAACTTTTAGCACCGTGGAATACTCATTAATGTCGACAGGTGTGATAAAATCAATATTAACGATTCTTATCGGTGACATATCCCTCATATTGATGTACAACACAAACAGCCTGATATGATCTTTGTTTCATTTACTAAAGTCCATACATTTTGAATATCTGTACATAACTCAAACTCGTCGACCTGAGACGAGCGATCGCCCTCTTCCCCTGTCGCTCACCTGACCTGAAAATAAGGAGAGCAGTAAATGCCCGCCTAGAAAATCATACTAAGGCTTCACAAAATAGGTATTCTGTTTCTCAGGCCATTCTTTTGTAAAATTGTATGTGGGCGGATGTTTTTTTACTTTAATTTTTATTTTTGTAATTATTTCTTTGCCATCAAAAGTTCATCTTCTTGGTTTGTTTTTTGTTTTGGACCTCGTTATCTGAAGAATAGCATGGGTGGTGGTGGATTTCGTCCCTTGAGTGCAAGAAGGCTTTGCAATGCTAAAGCATTGCATAGCCTTGTTGCACCCAATGGACAAATATATCCATTTTCTGACTTGGGTAAAATATCAGACATTAACCATTTAGTTATTAATTTTTTAAGTTTCCATTGGTTATAAAAGCGGAGCATGCGGCAGCAAAAAGGACCATGCGGGAGGGCCTGAGAAACAGATTTTTAACTTTTTTTTAGACCCAACAAAGGGATTCTAAAATCCGTGTCGCTGAATAAAATTGATGGAAACATACCGAGTCCCTTTAACCCTTGCTGATTGGGTAAATTTACAGACTTTCTGCAATACACAACTTGTGAATCAAGCAGCCTGATAGTGGTTTGAGCCACTAAAAACATGCCGAGAAGCTAAGGTATTTTGATTATTGCCATCGAACCTCTTCTTGGTTGTTTGTTAACCCTTCACCTAACGAATCGATGCACCGACTCGCGTTATTTTCAAACTGAGAAGTTAAAAAAAAATACTATTTTTTCAAAACAATTCAACAAAATCATATCACGTGAGAGAGAACGACCGAACAACGGCGAGCAACGGTCAGACCCCCCCCCCCCCCCCCCAACGTTAACTCCGCACGAGCAGGGTTAGCATTGAATGAGGACAAGTGCACTATAAGATCAGTTGGGTTAAACATTAACCCAAATCAATTGGGTTGAGTGAATATGAACCCAACTGGGACCGTAAGATCTGAGCCACCATGCTCCCTCCCTGTCGGTAGCTCTCCTATGATTTATTAAAACGACATGACTGTCAGTCGAGGTATGTTCTGCATTTCTTCGGATTGGTTAAATTTATTCATTAAAACTTTAAATTGTCTTAATTAAATAAACATAAAGTTTAACAACCATTAGTTCTGCTTTTTATTTTTGAAATCTAGCTTAGTACGATCCGCTACCCCCACCCCCACCCCTCCCAACCCTTCCCCACATTCACACATCTTCTTAATTACACCTCCGTTCTCGGTTAAAAATTTATTTCTGATAATTTCAAAGCATTCCATTTCTCCGTAAATATTTTTGGTTTCACGGTGGGGGGGGGGGGGGGGGGGGGTTCCTTGTCTGTCGAACGCGCTAAGGCAAACGTATGGTGGACACGGAAACCCCAGATTTCTATCAATAGAGTCCCATCCAACAGGTGACGTTAAACCCCAAAGAAATACGGAGAAAACGGAATGCTTTGAAATCAACAGACAATAATTTTTAATTCTCCGGACACTGCAACTTCCACCTCCCGTAAAACTCTCCGACACGATATGACTCTGGTTGTTCAAAGTGTTGTTAAACCCCAATAAAAAAACAAGCAAAACTTGTGACGGTGCTTTTCTATCTAAAGACCAACCATTGGGCTTTCAACGGTTCTGCGATTTGCACCACCAAACCTCCTTACATGCAAACGAGTAAATTAGACCATTAGACCACTTTGTCTTGTTAACAGGTTGAAGGCTAGGTTAGTTTTGGTGGTCTGATTTTGTTTTTCAGCATTTGTTTTATTACAAATTATTGGAGAGTGCCACAGGCACTCTCCAATAATTTGTAATAAAACATTTTTTTTACAAGCAAAATATTATTTGCGCAAGGGAAATGTTGGTTTTTGCTACGGAATCCTAATTTTTTTTAAAGCCCCGATACTGCTTTCCAGCACTCAACCAGTTATAAAGACAAAATGTTATCATCTTGTAAAAAGAAATGTTGCTGGAAAGCAAAACGAAAAATTCAAATCTTACCCGATTCATCAGTGGATGATCCTCCAACATATTCTGTTGTCATAAACTGTCTAACCAATGAGGTTTTCCCCACACTTGCAGCACCCATCATAGCCACGTGAAACATTTCCTGCTCAAAGATGTTCTCATCCGGCCCCAACAAACTCTTAATACTGGAAGTCCGAGAAGATACATCGGCACCCAGACCACTTGACGTGGTCGTCAAACTACTTGTGTTTGTCCCACTCGAATTACTTCTGGATCTCATCGAGTCACCCATGTTTATAATACCTTTATGTGTCAAACTAAATGAACGGCACCTGTAAACATCAACATCTTCATCATCACATTGGGGTTCAGGCGGCGGCTCCTGTGGCTCAGGATACCGACTTTGTTTTCTCAATGCCGCTTTTGACGAAGCCGGTAAACTGCATGTTCTCTGTCGTGGGCACGGCGAAACAGGCACTTCGGAAAGTTCAGGCACCTTGAGGTGACTTCTGTTTGCAACAGAGAAACATCGCCGACGTCTTCTTGGTGACGGGAACATTGTCGTGTTACAAAATGAACTCCTTTTATAATATTATATGAAGTTTTTGTGTAACTTTCAGTCATGGACTGTAACGCTGATTATCCCGACTACACGAAACTTAAATTTACAATTGACATTCCGAGAAAGGATGGATCCTTAAAACAACGAGAATCGCAGAATGATTGGATGACACTTTTCCGTGATTGACAAATACCAAAAAGTGAATAAGACACTCAATTCGGAATGAAAATAAACATACAATTTGTAATCCGAATAAACTTCCCACAAAGCTTCCGCCAGTGAAGTCGAATTATCCGCCAGCTTTTTACTGCGTCAGATTCCATGTGATTTTTACTGGTATACGCTCATTAAAGTATTTATAGCAGGAAGACCCTGATGTCATTCCTGGTGGGAAATCCTGAAAGAAATATAGTAGGACAAAAGATAATGAGATACAATGCTTGTAGTGTCGTTATAGTAACTATGCGAAAGCCGTCCTCCCATTGCTATAGGCAGCTGTTCGGCAGAAAATTGAATTAATCAGTTTCCATGTTCATCAATATGTTTTCACGTTTTTATTACTTGTTACGCGGCTGCTCTTTGGCAGATTTTTATTTAATGCTTGCTGAACTTTATAAGTTATTGTGATGAATTGACGGTAACATGGTCTGGGGTTTGCGGCTCAGAGCATATGTTCAACATGAGAGGCTTGTTTACTAAACTTGTATTCGTTAAAAGTTGCCTTGTTCAAGGCAACTTTTAACGATCACAGGTTTAGTAAATAAACCCACCGTGTACCATTGACGGCACTGGATGAATAGAGATTATTACCATTATGTGGATGTACACAAAATATGTATCCGAGTCGAGCTCCGGGTTCTAAGGGCAGATCACGACGAGTCGTGATCTACCCTTAGAACCCAGAGCTCGACTCGGATACTTATTTTGTACATCCACATAATGGCAATAATCATTTTATCTTACAATATATTGAGGATAAGTCAAGAATGAAGACGAATATATAAAGAACTATTTATTCGTACGGATGAACAAAAAGAAAAAAATGGAACTCACGCGAAAGGAACGTGCTTGTATCCGACCCCCTGATACAAACATCTGTATCAGGGGGTCGGATACACGACAGTTGCGGAGTTAATACAGACAAAATACATGTTGATTGTAAGATAAATAACGAATAAACCTGATAAACTCATTCCATCTCAGTTCAAATCGTAAATCGGTTTTGTAATTTAAACAACACTTCATCCGGAACACCGTCCGCTGCACGAGTGAAAAATCTAGAAAAATGAAGCGGCTTGCTAGTCACTCCGTTGGTGAATCCATTACGAAACGGGCGACGTCATTTCAAATATTTCGCGTTGTGAAATCAGACGGTAACATTTGCCACTTGAGCCATAAACATAGAATATACTAAGCGAGCTCTCGTCCAATCAGAGGATGATGATTTTAGTCTTATTGGGACATCATTTGTTATCTAATTTGTTAACTATTAACTTTAGATCGAGCCTAAATCACAGGCGTATGTGGGTACATCTCCCATAGCCACCAGAAATCTGAAGACCCACATCGCCGATCCTTTTCGAGTGCCAGAGCTGTAGTTTGGTTAAATGAAGTTGTGGGTGGGGACGAAATATTTTTTTGCTGTCCTCTCTCCACCCACCGCAATTGTGGCGCCAGGCGGCTATAGCCCCCGTCAGGGATGGTTACCCCCTCGTCGGGCTAACTGCATCCTTTATTGCGTGCTTGTCGGCGAATACCCTAGCCGTTGCGTCACACATTAACTCCCCCCCCCCCCCCCCCTACAAACACACTTCATTTCACTTCGTGCTGGGCTGAGAGTGTATTCCCACAGAGGTGAAGATTCAGCGTTATTCACGGGGCGAAAAATTAACTTTTCGTGCCAAATGGAGCAAACAATACGCACGCTTTTAAGGCGAAGAACCCAAAACGTGGCAGTATAACTGTAGAGGTAGTGACGTAGCTAGGGGAGGGGGCTATTTGTTTTTGCGGGTACTCGGCTTCTTCCAGGCAGTCCGACACGATGTGACCCTGGTTGTTGAAAGTGTCCTTAAACTCCAATAAACAAACATATCACCTTCACACCCATTCACAGAAATGTGTATAGTAGTGTGTATATGCCACTGTAGGTAATAAATGTGTCTATTTTTATCCAGTGACTTAACAGTAATATTGGGGGCTTTTAGGCCACATACTGTAATTATTAAGTACATTATATTGTTATATTCTACCACACTGACTGGGTACAAATTCAGTATAATATCCATCCGGCCTTGACCAGCTTAAGAAGTTCTACTGATGGTTAGTGGTTACAGTGTGGCCGCCGTGGACTGGTCACTTTCCACGGGTGGCAATATTCCACATTTCGTTCGTTTCTGTGTTCGTTCATTCGTTAGTTGGTCAGCAAATCAAACGAGGGGTCATGTTTGCAAACCGGTAATTGCTTTCAGAGAATATCGCCCCGATTCTTAAAATAAACTGGTATTGAAGCATCCAACCTCAATGCTTCAACTACAACACTGTTTTGAGATCCTTAATAATGATTTTTCCCAAAATGTTGGAATTGTTCGGGGCCCCTAAAGTTTGCACTTGTTGGGGGTGCTTAGGGAACGCACTAACCTTGTTCTATGGGCGTAATGTCACTGTTTTTGTCACTGAAGCCTATGGAGAAAACAACTTGAATAGCCCATTGCAAAAAAAAAAAAATATCACCAATGAAAACAGTCATTTCCGCATATGATGAAATTACTTGATATTCCTTTTTTTTGGGGCAGTGTTTTCTTCTTATTTCCAAGTTGTTTCATTTTTGCTTCCATTCTACATTGAAATGAGGTAGTAAAGTGTGTGTAGATTCCATATAAAATTGGCCAAAAAAGATTCTAGCTATGATGTTTACAGTACAGTCTCCGTGGACTGGTCGTAATCCACGCGTGGGCAGTGATGTCCACACATGCGTTTAACAAGTACAAAAAATAATCATCATCAAAATTTTAATTAATGAAGCACCGGGTTGTACCCGGTGCTTCATTAATTAAATTTTTGATGATTATTCCTATAATTAGTTTGAAATCTTATAATATTG